>CM036629.1:20875000-21417500 GCA_020746105.1 Trogon surrucura
CTATTGTGTGTCAGATACCAAATTAGTTGGTGGTCTGGACTGATTTTGCTTATTTAGTATTGGATATTGCTTTCATACAATGATCTTGGGGAGGAATGTGGATCATGTGTGTGAGCTTTTATTTGAAGGTCAAGGACTGTTTTCCTCAGGGATGTACTCACCTCAGGAGGTAAGCATTGGGTGGTCATCACAGAGAAGTAGGATTAGGTGCAGTATTGGTGTGTCTATAGCCTGGGTGAGGCACTTAGTGTGCTGCAGAAGTGTGTTCTGTTGCTGCTGTGGAAAGAGACAGGATTTCTTTCTCTTACTTCTCACTATCCAGGTAGACAGCTTTACTCCTGCAGCAGTATTCACTTGTTTTTCTGGTAACAAATACCTATTTTCTATGCCCTATCTTATTTTCTGCACACTGTTGCATTATGATTTGTTGTATTGTGATCTGTGTACTCTCTCCCAAAAAACCTTGTTCCAAAAAGTGTCTCAATAATATTTGGCAAAATATGTGCATACAGATAATCAATCTTTCACATATAAAACTCTCATACAAAGGCATCCTACTCTCAAAATAGTTCATGGGAAAGGCTGTTAGATGCCTGTTACTATGGGAATGCTGACTGTGCCTCCCTTAGCCCACAACTACTGTCAGCTGTCTGGCTTTCAGCACATGAGGTGAACTTGACCCCACACATGCTGTTTGTACTGCATTCTTAGGATAAAAAACTACTAAGAAACATGACTAACTTGAAAGGGAAAAAAAAAGTCATAAGCATGTGCCATTCTCTATTAGTATTTCTCCAAACAGAATTCTATGTAAATGCCTAAAAGGTCCTTTGGAAAAAAGAGCAGGACATCTAACACGTATGGTCAGCATGCAGTTCCTGTCTCACCAAGCAAACCCAAAGATGCGTTTCAGCTGATGTAGGTAAAGTCCTTTAAGCTGTGTTACAGTACAATTTCTCTCATTTCCAAATCTGTTTATTTTTTTGCATCCAAGTGTATGATTGCTTGAATCCACTAGGAAAAGAAATTGATTGTTACGTGCATCACCAAGAGGAGGTAGTCACAGCATTGTGCAAGGCTACCACCCAGTAGGTTAAACCACTGTGGCCACTGGTTTACGAGTTACACAACTTTAAATCAGTGCATTCCCTCTCTTTTCTGATGTTGCACCAAGGGAATCCAACAACACAGAGACTGTAAGGATAAGAGATAACAAAGATATCAACCTTGTATGGCACAGGGCATATTCCCATGTCGGAGCAGGTTGCTGTGTGCCAGGATCCTTCTGGTTAAAGATTGACTAGCTTGTTTAGGCTAAGAAAACATCCAGCTCCTGTGGGTGTTCCAGAAAGTCAGAGCTGGCAAGCAGCAGCCTCTATTTTTTGCAGTGAGATTAGTAGAAAAACTCATGAGATCCACCTTGAAGAGTTTTTTGATTCTAGTACCCTCTTGAAGGTTTTCTGTGAGAAGGCAGAGTGAGGCTTTTATTTTCTCAGAGTACAGACCTTTTGTGCTAAAGGAACTTTCAATAAAATTTAAAATAGGAATAAAAAGAAAAGAGAGATCCCACTTACAAAAGAATCAGGGAATCGCGTTTATACTGAGAAAATACTTTCTGTCCTTTTAGAGTTTTAAAATGTAAAGAACACAAATGGCTATTAAGGATTATTGAAACCATGAAAAAGTTTAACTAAGCATTTGAGAGTACTGTGCAACTAGCAGGGAATCTGTTTCACTACCTAATAAAATGCAGTATGGAAATGGCACCTTATGCTCTGCATGTGTATATACATGCACATATACATGTATGTATGCATGTGTATGCATCCATACATCGTACATTTGTATGAACAGTTCATGCACTTTGTGGTGTTAATTTGTGTTTAAGGATACTTTCGCATTTGAACTAATTGTCACTTTATTTGAACTGAATCCATAAAAAGTTTCTTAAACCAAAATCGGATGAAATCTGCACATTAAAAAAAAGTGTTCTTTGGACTTTAAAAGGTTATAGACTGCTGACCGCAGGGATTGCAGCTGACATTCAATAACATTTGAAGCTTGGAAGCTAGGGTTTGGGTTTTTTTTTCTATTTATCCCTTAGAAGCTGCTTGCTGTTCAGCTGTTAATGCGTTTCCAACAGAAATTTTGTAAATTATATTGGGTAACATTCTCAGTGAGAATAGATTGTGTAAGTAATGGTAATGGCTTCCTCCCGCTGCTTCTGGCAATATAGATACTCCCCACACACACTTATTTAAATTTCTTGGGCCAAAGAACTCTTCGGGGTTCAAAACATTAGTTACTTAGACACTAAATTTCATGGATAATAATCTAAGAAACAGAACTGATGAGAAGGATTTTTAAAACGGTCAGCTGTTGCATATCACAGGGTTTCATTTCTAACAAGAAAGTTGTTGTATAAACCAATTTTTTCATATAAGATTGTTTGGCACTATGTTTTTATCCTGAATGTTTATTAGAATTCCTTTTTTTCTGTCACTAAAATCTGGAACACATAAGATTGTTTACTTCCTGGGTGAAGAAATGATCTGCTGTGGTGAACGTTATCATTCCTGATTTTAAGGTTTCAGTGAGTGCTCCTTTCTTATGTTTTTGACCATACCTTGTGCCAGCCCTGAGCTGAGAGCAGGAATCCCCATACATAAGAATCACTGCTTTCTCAGGGGTTTCTCCAAGAGCAGATTGGAGTAACTGAGTGTGGTTTAGGCCTGGCCACAAAAGAAAGTTTTTGCAGGAAGCTGCTTGGACTGAACTTAAAGAAAAGACTTGTGACATAAGCTGAAAAAAACCCAAGGTGTTTCAACCACCAATATGGAAATAAAAAGAGAAAATGCAAGTTCTACTTCAATGAGAATAATAGAGAGCTCTTGTAACGGACTCTGGTTTTATCAATGCTAACTCTATGAATGAAAATTAATTCTTTTACCTCTTAGTTCATTCAGTGCAAAGTTCAGATATTTGCTCACCTGGACCCGTTTCCTGTTTGTAGACTGCTTAGATGTGCCTCTGTAAAACGTATGCATTTAAAGAGCTTTGACTTCGGTTTTCTTCTTCTAGAAACCAATAAAAATGTAACATTAGCTACTATGTTAAAACCTAATTTTTGATCAATTGCATGTTGACCTTTACAAATTTCTAGGTGATCTGAAGTCTGTTTTAATTAATACTGATTAATGCTCTGAGATTAAAATAAATGAGGAGAGTCTGGCAATTACTAGACTTGCTATGTTATCTAGCGTTTTCAGCAAAAGCAGTACATATCCTTACAGTTGTTTTGTTTCAGTTCTTTAGTGGATGTTACAGGTTGCTCTAAGGTCTTGCTTTCCCAAGTTGGAAAACTTTAAAATAAAGATTGATAGATCTAGATTAGATTTAGATTGATAGCTCTAGATAACTGAAGTGATACTCGACAAAAGTATACATGTAAATCAGCCCCAAATCTGGGTTTTGGAAAGAGAATCCCTGTGCTAGAAGCTGGAGAAATTGATTTGGATACAGGGAACAGCTTTCCCTGGGTTCTATAGCAAGGGCATGTGTAGGAACAGAGCTAAGAACTGGAACAAAAGTGATTCTTTGCCAGGTTTTTAGTTTTTATAACTTCCCCTCACAAAACAGAGACAGAATAATTTTTACCTATTTCTGTACAACAGTCTTATCTCCAACTGCTTTTTAATATAATGGTAAGGCTTTGCTTCATATTTCTGTGAATATTACGGGGATTTACACACAATCATCAAGGGGAATGGAACTAATCTAAACTTTGACTGATTTGATGGGGAATCAAATCACGTAACTAGAGTCCAAAGTTTTAGTACCAGCATAGTTTATATATGCATAGACATATATGCACATAGACACAAATAGTCTCCGTTTCACTCCTTTATCTGTGCTAATCTGACTGCTCTGTGTGTGTGTCTGCAGTTGTAAAGTAAAACTGAGGTGTTTCAAAATGAGGTTGCAATATAGTTGCAGAAATAGGCCAGTAAGTGTAAAATATATTAAAGCAAAAGTCAGGTGAAAGCTATAAAGAAGGTGTGGGTATATTGTTAATTTAAGAAAGTAACTTTTTCACAGTTTCTTGGGGAAGATGATGCATGAATTATTAATGCATGTCAATTTAACTACAGTTTTCAAAATCTTGGAGTATGTAAAATTGTTGCTTTTGTCATAGTGTATGAACAAATATTTTACCAAAGCTATTTCTTGAAGGAAAAAAAAAATCTTCTATGTAAATGTCCTGAAGTAGAGTACCTTTCCTTATAACAACGTCAGTGTATAAAAATTCTAAAGGATGAGGACTATGGACAGCCAAATTTTAAAATGTATTTTGTGTGCCTAATCTATGGTAGTATGAAACACCAGATGTTTGCTTAGGAGGAACAAACAGTCCCCACTTCAGTATAGACTGAATCTTAGATCTCTCTCAGGAGATGCACGTTTATCCATTTTAAAAAAAAAATCTGTCAAAAAAACCCCATAATCATTTGCTAAAAATTCTGGTGTTAAAAATTAAAAGTGTGACTATAAAATGAGTTGTGCCAAGGTGTTCACTGGTACGGCTTTTAACCCTTAGTTCAATATTTCTGGCGTGAGCTTGACCCCTGGATATGTGAGCAGTCACTGTGACCAGGGGGTTGACTTCCACATTAAAGAATTCCTTTTAAACCCCTGGTAGCTCTTGTGAGGAACTGGGTGCTCTCACACAGTTAGCAGATTAAAAGGCATTTCATGGAACACAAGGTATTTTCCTCTCTGCGTATGAGAATGCACACAGCATTTGTGTTCATGCCGTTTTTGCTGACAGTGGAGAGCTGTGAGGGTATCTTCCATTGGATTCATGCAGAATGCGCCACCTTATCTAAGTTACTTCACACTGTTACGGACTCTGGGAGTTCTAAGTGAAGGCCGAGCATTAAGATCGAATTTGTGGAGCCCTTGGTTCATAGAGCTGTGGGACCTGCTGTTTATTTGGCAGGAGTATCTGGGTGATGGGGCTACTGCAGCTGGTAGAAAGATGGAGAGAAGTACTTGTATCTTGTATGCTAATTAGTTCCTTATTTAATTTTAGTTAAAGATGATAATTGCTGGCACTCACTTGAATTAAAAGAATCTGACTGTTTTATTTATTTGATGCAATCTAGGGAATCCAGTCCTCAGAAGAAAAGATGGAAACTATGTGCATGTTATTCTGTACATGAGCATATGAATGTAGCTTCTTTTAAAGACATATATAAAAATTAATGCATTCTGAGCATAACTTAGATGTATGTCATATTATTTGATTAGCAAATAATCAAATATGGAAAATTTTATGAGTTTGTAATACTTGAATATTACAAACTTGCAGTTTGTTTCTCATGCTCAAACCCCATAGGCTTTGGTTATGGGAACAGCCAGGTTCTGTTTAAATGTGTATGAAATTAAAATCACTAGATGGTATGAATGGTAGTGCAGAGTTAAACATCTTAAGTAGTGAGAGGATGGGGGGGTCACAAAAAACAAAACATATCCGATGTTACTGAAGAAATGGATGTGGTGAAGATGTTTGATGTGAATGAAAAATATTAGATACAGGAAAACACTAGTCTTTGTTCTGTGAAGATGGAAAAGGTGACTCAAAATAGTTTAAAATTCCAGTGTTGATAAAAGGTCATTTATCATATAAAAATGAACCTATAGGTAGTTTTGAGATTGATCTTAACTAGCTACATTTAGAATTGTCTACTACTACTACTTGCTTTTAAACATGATTTTTCAGAAATATCTACTTTCATGTAGAAAATCAAATAAACACTTTATTGAAAGTAAATAATAGAAAGGCTTTTTTTTTTAAAGAACACAGTACAGATTCTTTTTAAACCTCTGTGATTTCCCATCTCAGAATTACTAATAAATAACAGCTAGCAAAACCACCTCTTTTTAGAAGATTGTGGATAACAAGAGATCACAACTTAAGATGTTTTTTCCCTTCCTTTCCTCCATTCCAAATGCTTGTTGTATTGTCACCTCTGAAGCAGTTACACATGTGAGAAGCTATTTTTGTTTACTAATGGCATTATTCAATTTTGAGGGTATCCTATTTGGAAATTTGAATATATCCCAAGAACAAACCTGAAGCATCCCATGCATTGTTGCTGAAAACTTGTACATCTAGCTATTACTGATGTTCTTGCCCTTTGCAGACTTTGAAAAGCTTTTTTTTTTTTTTACTCTCTATTAGGCAATTATGGAAAATAATTAATCTTTTTCTTGAAGCTACACATTTGATTTTGCTCTCATGCAACATGAAGCTCGAGAAAATACGCTATTGTTTATAGTTATGAGGCAGGGAATGTTAAGTAATGACATTCTTACTAAATGTTTGATAAATTAAATGCAATAATGAATTTTCTTTTGTTCTTACCTGTGGGACATAAATGTAATGTATTGACTTGTCATATAGATTTATACACCTTAATTTTAAGCAAAACTTTTCAACAATTAAAATACTACCTTGTTGAAATTAAGTATTAGTTCTTTACTCCTTTCTTTGTCCATGTTTAGAACAACTTCTAAAATAAGTTTCTGACTGCAGATGTCTTGAGAAAGGTACTTGGAAAAAGAGAATCCGTGTGTGCTATTCCTGTGCTTTGTCTTTATGCATAAATGGTGTGATCCAAGAGGAATGTATCTGTGGAACAGAATGGTTGGCACCGACGTTTTCCCTGAAATGGGGTTATTTCATCCTATCTCTGTGTGATTACTTGGAATGAATAGCCATTAGTGGTTGGAGCCTATTGGGTGCATTCCTGGAGCACGTCTTTGGTTTTATCCCATTTTTCATCTCTAAGACTGTTATGTGATTGCTCCAGAAGTGGTTAATGGGGATGATTGACCTCAGAAGCACAGTCTTGATCCAAGCTTCAGCTTCTTATGTAGGAGGCTGTACAAGATGATTAATGTGATCCTCTTGATCTTTATTACTTGAATTTTGTTTAGAGTTTGTATGATAGTAATGAGAGCTTCATCTATTTTTGGAAAGAAGCTGGGTAAAGTCAAAGTCGGTCACACTGCTGAGAGAAAGGGAAGTGGAGGGTAGTAAGGAGGAATGAAAGCAATCCCAGCCTCTGCTTATATGTGAGGACAGAGAGATAATCTCCGATTCTTGCCACCTCCTAGAACTGTACTGATGTGTTATAAGGCTTTGTTCTCTCAGCTTTTTTTCTTCATTTTGATCTATGAAAGTCCTTTGTACCAACTCCTCCCACCTCCTTTTTTTTCTTTTTTTTTTCTCCCCAGATCTTGATAGAAAGCATGCTGTACAGAACTGTTCTCGAATGGTTGTTGAGAAAAGGAGGAATAAAGGAGTGACTGGAGTGTTTGCCTCTGATCTTGCTCTCAAGTTCTAGGCTGGTTGTTTAACTACAACTAGGAAGCAATTTGCCCCTTAGGAGAGTTATGCTTTTACCATTATTCTTTTTAAGAGGTGTAAGCATGTTTGGAACAAAATGGAAGTGCTATAAGAAAACAGATTAAGGGAGAGTTGCGTAATATAGATGCAAAGATTATTTTCATGTGCAGTTTACAAGGGCTAAATATCCCCTACATTTCAGTGCTTGGATGATTTACTTGTCCGTTTTACCTGCAGAGATTACTGTGAAGTATGACACTGTCTGGCATGTCATCTCTTTGGCTCTCTTCCTTTTTTAATGCTTTGGGACATCTTCCTGCTGTTAGGTGGAAAAAAAGATGCTCATTATTGAATAATCATGGATTGGAACGTGTCCCTGTTACGAATTCTGCAGGGAGTATCAAAATACAGAGCAACTTTTCAGTTTGATGCATTTTTTTTTTTCCCAAACACTTCCAGTTTTTTGCAGCTTTACTGCGTCCAATGACAAAAGAGTGTCTTCCATAGAAATTGTTCCATCAGCTCCACAGTTGGCCTTCATTGGTTGTGTGCAGCCTCTGTGTAAGTGTTCCTTCTTCTGTGAATACTGACCTGCTTTCTTGACTGTTGTCAGCTGAAAAAAAAAAGAAAGCAAGTGGAGAAAGTTTTCTCATAGTCACAGTCAGGGAAGTCCCATCTGGAGTAACGTGAAGGCAGTCGTTTTCATCTTTGTTACCACACTGCTAACTTTGCATAATATATAATTTCTCATTTTTTACTTCAAGCTTTCATAATTTTAAAATTTTCTTGTCTTAATAGTTTTCTGTGGAATAGATTAAGATTGCAGTGCACGAAGCTGTTAATTGCTGAGGTCTCTGGTAGTGAAGTTTGCAAATTTACAGACAATGACAGCTTCATTTTCTTACAGTGCATTTCTTACAGTCAGACATCTTGAAGTGCTTTACAGGGCATATAATTATGTGCTAGCACCAAAGTGAGTTTATAAGGCTTTCAGCTGTATCCCACATACTGCAAGGAATGCTAGTTAGAGATCTGAAAGTTAAAGAGACAAATGCTGAGGGGTATTTCTTGGGTAAGAGTGCTACATGGTAACTTGTATTTAAGTGTAGACCAAAGCTTTTGATTCTTGAAAAACCAAAATTAAGTATTTATCCAAATGTTTGCAGAACGGTGTCCATGTTTCTCAGCTGTCTCAGGAGGTTTCCTCCAGATTGCTGTGTATGTATGGTTGGGGATACATTTACTTGCCTGCTGAATATTTGAAGGTCTTCACAATACAAGCTTGAGGGTGACCACAGGTACAAAAGAACTGTCACATGGAAACATAAGGCCTTATAAAGGAAGGAACGTACTCAAAGTACTCATCCTTACTCTGACTCCAGCTATAGCGGGTCCTTGCTGCTATATTGGAAAAGCACCCTTTCACGTGAGGGCAATTTACGCTGTTGGAAGGTATTTTCCCACCAGTATTATCATACCACACCCAGGGACAATGGAAGACAAGCCAACAAAAGCTGTCCTCTGTCTGAATAGCTGCATCCACAAAAGAGGTTTTATGGGCCTAGGAGTGTCAGCAAAGGGGATGCAGGCTTACGCCGGAGCAATATTGTCATTGCATATTGAGAGTGCGTTGAAACCGAGAGATTAATTTTAACAATTCCTAAGTATCTGATTTATTGCTGAAAAAAAACCTTATGTAAATTTAGGCTATCATTTAATCTATTTCTATCAGAGGGGAAAAAAAGAAGAAACAGATAAAAGAACTCCTGAATGAATACAAGCAAGTGAATGTTCAGTGAGATCAGTCACTGAGTGGTGCAGAAGAATGTTTTAAAATTTCATGAAACCTTTTGGTTATCAGCACAGATGTGTAAGTATCCTACATGGGAAAAGGTTTTCAGATTGCTCCTTCAGTAGAACAGGCTGATGTAATAAGAGGAAGGTTTTGATTGTGGGAGGTTTCTTTTATAATTACATTTACCCTTTCAATTACCATATTCATTTCTCATTAATATAGGATTTCAAGGCCTTGTGTTTTTGAAAGGGAAAAGGTTAGAATTATGGTCTAGCATGTGGTTTTGATAGGGCACAGTGAGCAAGTTAATGCTTGCCAAACATTTGAAATTGCTTTTCAATTTCTGAAATCACTTTGCAGCTCTTCAGCTATTTTTTGGCTGGCTGCTCTTTATCATATTAATATAATACTGTGCAGGAAAATATTGCATTTAAGTGTTATTATGAAATCAAGCTGTTATGCTGCATGTGTGTGGTACATAGTATATTTTTAGTGATTTTTAGCCTATAATTATGTGTGTTTCGATGCCTTTCAGAAGCTATTTGTCAAGGGAAGAAGTTATGGTTATTTTTGATAGAGTGAAATGCACTTTACAGCCTTAGTAAGCCTCATTTAACTGAAGTAAACCTCATTTTAGCTTCAATTCAATTCAATTTAGCTTTCAATATTTAGAAAAAACTAGTTATGAAATTTTTTTGCATGTTACTTTGGGCATTCCTCTTTCTCATCAGTTTGTCCAGTTGACAGCTGGACTGAGGATCCATGAGTCCTTAAGTTTCCATCACACCATATGTGCAGTCTCCTGCCAGGACTAGAGATATAATTCCAGATGTTTCAACAACAGGAAAAGCCAGTCAGATGTGTAATTATTTGTAGCTGATATTCTGAGACCACTACCAATAGTGTGCTGCAGAGTTCTTGAAGCTTTTAACTGTTAATATAATTCAAAGAAAAAGAAAGAAATTGTGTTCCATGTCATCCTCTCTCAAAAAAAACTTACGGGAAAGTAATCTTTAAATTATACTTTTGTAGATAAAATTTCTATAACTAATTAATCGTGATGGAAAGAAAGGGAAGGTAAGCTATTATAAATTCTGGCAAGAGATTTCACTTTATTTAGTCATCTCAATCAGATGACATGCATCAGGTAAAAAAGCATACATATAGTTTTTTATGTGCTGAAATTGTTACTCGTTCCCTCTAGTATCCGCTGGTACTTCTTTTTACCCATTAATTTATCTTCCCTTTAGCTCAAAAAATATTCAGAAACAATCAAAAATAAAAGATACAATCTCAACCATTTACTTCTGCTTACTCTTTTGGGCTGTTCACATGGTGATTTTTCTGTTGACATTTTCTGTCAGAATACCCTTGTCTGATGCTGAGCTATATCACTTGCCAAGACCTTGCATTAGTTGCATTCAGAAACTAAATATTTAAAGTCTGATAATAAATTTCATCTCTTTTTTCAGTACCTTTAAATTATTACTACTGTGGACGGTTGTGGAATTGTTCCTTGCAACCTTCAACCTGTTCAGTGTAACAAAATTGATTATTTTACTTTTGAATCCAGCAGGTCTTTTACTTTGTGAAAGCCTAGCAAAAGCCATTGATTTACACCAGGGTTGGTTTGTGGTATTCTTCAGTCAGTACTGTCACATAATAAAAATCTTGACTTAACCAGGCAATTTCAGCAGTGTCCTACTTGGTGTCTGCCACTGTTGAATACAACCCTGCAACTTTGATTGAAATAAGAATATCTTTTTCTTCATAACTTAGAATTTGATCACTGTATGTTGCCTTGGATGCATCAGAGAACCAACAGGAATATTAATAAATTCTTTCAGTCCTGGATAGTTTTGCTTTAGCAATTCTGTGATAGACAAGCAACTGTTGCTGGCTTTATTTTTATTGTGTTTTTAAAGGCTTTTTCAAGGGATATAAGTTAACTAATATGGTACAAAATATCAATAAATCATAGCAGATGTTTTGAGATATGTTCAGAGGGCCTAAATCTAAGCCATGGTATATCTAGTGTTAATGCTTTATTGGCTTGGTGCCTTTGAAAGCCTAGAATGAAACAATAGGAAGCACTTGAAACAAAGTAGGTGGAATTTTGTTTGTCTCCAGCTGAGCTTCCCAGTTTCACTGAATTTATTTGAACTTCAAGGTTGCTGTGAAAAGTTCTCTGCAAACATTCCTGAACACTGAAAGAGGGAACAATTAACTGCTTTAAGAGTGATGCAGAGGGAAATTAATACAGCAGTGTTGCTGTGCTCATTAAATCTAGCCTTTCCAGAAGTGCAGAGAAAATCCAACCACTTTGTCACCACCTCACATAAAAGTGCAGCTAGTCTCCAGCTAGAAATTGAGCAAGCATGTTTAACTACTTTGAAAAAGAGACAGGTGCAATGATCTTCCTTTCTTTTGGGAAAGTAACGTTAGGATAGACCGACAGACCTCCACCTTGAAAGGTGGAATGACTCGGTAGTCCACTAGTCATACTGAGATCACCAAGTACAGCAATGGGAAAATTTCGTTTGAAGTACATATGAATTTGATCTCAAGATGCACATAAATGAGCTCTAATATTTTCAGGTTTAGATTAAATGAATGTGGTTTGGATTAAAAGAATACTTACTTTTCTCTTAGCTGAATTTTTGTCTTTTAAGGATATCTAGATTTCTGATACAGACTGTACAGTTGGATTTATGTATACTCAGCATTCTTTCATTTTCTGTGGAATTGTAGAGTGGTTTGGGTTGGAACTCAAATAGATTATGCTGAAATACAAATTAATAAATTATATGGCATGAACCCTTTTCTGTTTTGTCAGTTACAATCTTGCCTTACAGTTTTTCTTCTTGCATGTAATGCTGGTACTAGGGACTTGGATCCAGCTTTTCTCACACTCTTTGATAATAAATATTACCACGTAAGGTGTATAAAATCCTGCCCTTCCTAATAGGTGATGGGTTCACCCATTTCATTTGAAGACTGACCATTCTGACAACGTGAGTGAAGGAGTGCAGTTTCAGGTCTTCAGAGTACTCCACACTCATTTAACACAAAAAAACCCTTGAGGAATATGTGTAGCAATGATTAATCTACCACCATGTAACATCATTACTGCAAACATTGCCTTTATTCAAAGTTGTGGCAATTTCAAAGGGTCTGTTATCAGAACAGCTGTGGCTCAGGTTCAGCAAGCCAGTATGTGGGATTATATAGCATTCAGGGTCCTAAAGTCTGCAGAGTGTTATATTCATTTTACATGAAGTAGAACAAAACAGCTAAAAAAAAATATGGTTCTTTCAATTTCCTCTGTTTTATTTTTTATTAGTTTCCCTTAAAACAAAGTGAGATGATAGCTGATTTCTGGTCAAAAACTCTCTGTGCAATACTGCATGTGCAGAGAGCTTTGGTTCTATTAAAATTATAAGAGAGAAATGAATGTGCTTTATGCATTCATTGTTTTTTTCTTTTTGTGTATGTAATGCAGAGATGTACTGAAGTAGATATAAGTAAATATAAGTGGCTCCCAATGATCAGGAGAAATAGAAGAACAATGGAAAGAACAGAAATGAAATACTGACACTAGGATAGTGAATATTACTGGCTAGAAGTAATAATCAGTATTTGAAACAGGGCTATGAACAAGTTTGAATATTCAAAGATAGGGTATCATCCTTTTTTTTTTTCTTCTGCAGAGAACCTATTGCAGATGCCTATATCTTTAAGTGAGATGTTATTTCCAGAATGAGACATTATGATAAAGAGCGCAGTAAGCATAATGTTAGCTTATCTTGTGGACAGTGAGAGGACTCTTTGCAGGAGGTGTATGAAAGTTGAATGTGAGAATATTACAGGTCTAAATGCTCAAAGTAAGAAATGAGGAAATGCATGAAAAAAATTTTCGTATTAGCTTTAACATATTTATGTGTTAGTGTTCCTCGGGAGTTTTGAAGCCTACCTCTATTCTAGTTTCTGTTTTATCCTGAAAGTGTAGATATTAAATATCAGAAATAGTCTTAGCTACACTTTTTATCAATAGAGGATGAACAAGAAAATAAACATAAACTGATAATGAAACACGGTGCCCTCGCCCATGTGGTGACAATGTTTAGATAAAGACTATTCATAAAAGATTAAAGAACTGACTTTTCAAGTACTTTTAACATTTTTGGCTAGATGAATGAGTAATTGAGTGTCATCATATGGTTAAGCATTTCAAACCATGCAGTAATTGAGATATTCTAATGGTGACTGAATCCTCAAAAATATGGAAACCAAATGTGAACCTCACTGCTATGATCTAATTACATCCTCTTTCTCAGATGGTTTCCTTAATAACTTAAAGGTTATTGATGCATTCCTCATATGCTGCAATGCTTATACGTGTAGGTCGAGTGTCTGCCTGCATTGTTTTGGTGGTGGCTTCGCTTTATCTGGTTCCTTTCAAAACTTTGGAGAACTTGCTAAGGCAGGAAAGGAGAGAAATGCTGTGTGCTTATGTTATTCATACATCACAAAGCTCATAATACAGGTTGTCAGTGTTTTGAAATGTCCAGCCTGGTGCAGCAGGAACCATAGCTTTAGAGTGTAGAACATACCTCCTCTGCGATGTGATAAAAAAAGGCAATGTACATTAGTAGGCTTTAAAATCTGTAAATAAATTGTATATTTGCTTCAAAAATGTGAAACAGTTATTGATTAAATGACATTAGAATGCCCTTGGCTTTAAAAGGCCTTCAGGATGGGAAGCAATGCTCAAGGTCAATAATAGATTTTATATTTGTGACCTAAAATGTAGCAGCATTGTGTAATTTAAAAGCAGATGGTTAGTTGTGATTCTTGCTCACTTGGTAAGATTTTATTTCTTATCCTTTACACCTCTGTTAAATCATCTGTGACCAGGTTCCTTTCAGCCAAAAGATGACAGAAATCTAAGGATTCTTCTGGAATATACCGCCATTTGTTCCATCATGAACAGCATTGGTTGGGGCAAATTTCTCCTTCTATTCTAACGGTAGAGAATAAATGAAACAATAAATATTTTGCCATAAATTAATGCAGGGTGTTATGTTCTGCTACAGTGCTGGTACAGTTATCTAAATTCTGGCTGATACGTTCTGATACATTTCTTTGTCTAAAAATGATTTGCACACAAAGAGTGCCCGTAACTTCTTTGGGTGACCTGTTGGTTGCAGCCACATTATCTGACTGCTAAGCTTTATTTTATATTGCCCAAAACATAGTATGTCTTGTTCCCACAGTTGAAGGTGTGTATATCTGCTGGGTTTCTGACTCAGTCAGTGAAACTATCCATTTTTATGATTGCTTTGTTTACAAGTGTACAGAGTACAAAGGCTTTTCCTTTAATTTCATCTCAGGGTAAAATAGCTAATCTGTTTTGACATGCTATCTAAATGACACTCAAACTAGTATACGGACTAACTCATCCATAAGTCATTTCTTTTATACACATGTACTGCTGTGTCCAAAAAAAAAAGAGTTATATTAGCTGCAAGAGTTTGAATAATAATGGTCATTAATATGGCGAATTGAGGGTCACCACATTCATCCCACATATCAAATCCCCTTTCAATGAGATCAGTTCCATCAGCTGTCAGATTCCATTAAATATATCCCCCAGACCTACTGACCAGCTGACAGTAGAGAAACTCAAAACCATACACCCACTATTAGCATTATAAAATGTGAAATCAGCTGGAAGGAATGATAGCAGAACTGAAAACAAAATAGATGAAAATCTGTAATGCCCTTGTGTCTTCCTAAACAGAACCCCCTAAGAGTTAAATGCCCCCGTAAAACGTGGAGGTAAAACCAAAGGTTGTCACATTGTTTTCTTCATATCCTATAATGATTCTTTTACCTTTTGTTAATGCAAGATTTGCATAAATGTTTCATGAGGTTAATACAATGCATAAACTGAGCAGTTTATTAAGCAACATCTGTGCTGTTTTCTCTGATAACGCAGTGTTATTTCCAAGTCACTGAAATATAACCTATCATAAGGTTTTGGTTGTTAAAATACTTGTTTTGCAAGGGCTGTGATTGCTTCTGACATTTTTAGCAGGTGCCACAGTGATGCGAAATTCCTTAATACCACAGTGTATGTTAGGAAAGCACCCAGCAAGAAGTGGATAGTATTCCACTGAGCTGGTATAGTTCAGTACAATACATAAGACATGAGAACATCTTGTGTGTTATCATTCGGATAAAAATACCCTATTTCAAAACTTGCACAACTGCTCATGATACTTAATTCAAGTGAGATTTTGCCATTGTTGACAGGTTTTGACTTTGCCATAAAGTCACTTTGTAGTATTTTCTAAAAATTAAGAATGGGAAAAACTTCGTGCTGTCACAATTTTATCTTGATATTGGTGCCATATGGGAGTCTTTAAGAAAAAAAAAAAAAGGGGAGGGGAAAAGAAAAAAGTTATTAAACCAATAATTTTTAATGAAACTTGGCTTAGCTCTTGAAGCAGGTCATGCAGATTGTGGTGGTTTAAAGCCGAGTGACCGGCTGGGAGAGACAAAGAACCACGAGGTCACTCTCTCACTCGCTCACCCCTGCCGGGAGTGAGGGGGAAGAGCCCGGAGAGAGCAGTAGGCGGAGGCTCGTGGGGTTGAGATAAAACCAGTTTGTTTTATATGGTGAACGTAAATGATAACGGTAACAGTGAAGTGACAGTAACGTTTAACCAGATATAACGCGAGTAACGTGTAATGCGGATCTCACCACCCGGAACCCAGCGACGCGCCCGGACTGAGAACCAGAAAGAGAGAGAGAGAGACCCCCACCCCGACCAGCCCCTTTTATATACCCCGAGCATGACATCAGGATGGTATCGAATAGCCCCGTGGCTAGTGACTAGTTATCCCAGCTAGCCCAACTCTTGACTGAAAATTAACCCTATCCCAGCTGAACCTAGTACACAGATAAAAAGTAGGCACATGAATTCTGTAGCCATATTCTTTCTATTTTCCTGGCAAGGATTAAAGAGATGCAGTTTCAATTAAATCAGAGCATAATGGAGATATGTTTTATATTCTCGCTTCTACAAGCAGTAATTTGGGCATATTCTTTTGCCATATGTTTGACTTACACTTCACCAAGAAGTATGGAAATCTTGGTCTCTAAAATTTGTATTTGTATCTGCCTTCTCTCACAAAGCCAACACACGAGACATGCTCAACATCAGAGTATGCAGGCCCTCATGATGTATGGATGTTTTACCTTTGGCTTGAAGGTTTTAAGATTACACTTGAGGTAGGAAAACAATGTTTTTGGTAACTTTTACTGAAATGCTTCCAGCAATAAGTTGCCTTTTATAAAATTGTACACTTGAGATTGTTTTTTTGTCCATGCAAAATGTCCATTGACCAGTGAGGTAGTAGAAGAACCTTTGACAAAGCAGTCTCTGTGAAAGTAATTATGTTCTTCAGGTATCCCAGCAGGTTTTCACATTGGGTGATAATAATTCAGAAGCTGAATGGCTTCCTGTGTTTCCATTTGAGTAGATATGTTTATTTTCTGATCTAGGATAGTGCTAGTTTGCTTTTGAACAGTTGCCAGATCCTGCAACATGGAAGGGAGAAAGTTTTCTCCGCTGTGGAACTGCCGTTGCCTCAGGAGGGAAGCGTACCAAGGTGTATAGCAAGTCAGAAGAAAATTGTGCAACTTTCTATGGCAAAACTCCTACTGAAGACTTGGCTCAGCAGCAGAAAATAAAATGCTCTATCCAAATGAAGCAAGGGAAATTTAGGTAGTTAAAATGACACAGTTATCCCATTAGAATTTGGCTAGAGGATTATTGTTAATACATAGTTAGTTTCAGTGTGGACTTAGGATGCACAAAGAATACAAGATCAGCCTCCATATAATGAAAGGATCATTTACACGCATTATCTGCACAATGAAATGCTGTCACCCCTTGGCGGAAAACACAGCTGCTTTTTAAAAGCTGCTCTACTGTAAGGAGTGTGTAACTAGAGCTGGTTGAAAAAACATGAAAATGATTTTGTGAAACATTTTGAACTTTCATAGTTGTTTTCAGTGTGCCTGTTCACAATACTTATTTATCCTCAAGATTTTAGGTTGTTTTGTTCCTTATGATCAAGTATATTGAATTTTAAAAGATCTTTTCATAGGAGGGATATTCAAAAATGTTGCAGTGAACTAAAAATTACTTTGAACTTTGCAGGATATTTTAATTAAAAAAAAAGATGTGTTGCTAGTATATAATGTTATATTTTAGACAAAATATTAGAAGATAAAGTAAGTTGCCAAAAACTTCAGATAAACGTATTGATTTAATTTTGCATTTGATCTTCAGAAGTCATTAGGGATTTCTTATATCTGAGGACCAAACAGACATTATTATTGATGTAACAAAACGTAGAAGTCAAAGGCACCAGCATATCCCTGATGGTTTAAATGTAAAGATCCCTTATAGTGTGGATACAGGACTCAGAAAGCAGACTCTTAGAGGAACACAGGAAAATAACGTGACTAGTATTAGTCAGCCAGACAAAAAATTGTTTCTCTCTTGCATGCAGACATAATTACTTTTCTCATTCCTGTATAAAGCAGCATCTTACTTTTGTTTTCTGTTTAAGATATAAGCAATTTATTAAGGACAGTCTAAAAACCAAAAATTACAGGAACATTAGAGGTTTCACATTTAGGATAGACATGATTTTCCAACCTCCTTGAGACCAATTTTCTGATTTTTTTTTTTAATTTTTTTTTTTCTAATTCTTACTGTCTCAATAAATCCTATGCCTCAGTGGTGATGGTACTACTTGTTCAGTTGATCTTTGTCACAGATGTTGATGTGGTCCTGCCACTTGGAGTGCCACTTGCACTTTCTGGTACATTTTCTTTGCTAGGAGTCTGTCCCTCCTGGTACGGGGTACGTGTCAGGAGGGAACATTTCAGCTGCCATCAAATATGTCGACATCATTCTTGGCTTTGCTTGGAAGCTGTGTTACGGTATAGTTTTGCTTCTATTTATTTATTTATTTTATTTGACTTTTGGAGACAGTGAAAGAAATGGAAAATTTCTTTGCACACGTGTGGTTTGGTTTTGTGGTTTTTTTTTTTTTTCTTTCCAGCTGCAAATATCTTAGGAAAGAAATGGTATTTTGTATTAGGCATTATGAATAGGATATTAAGAATCATAGAATCATAGAATCATAGAATGTTAGGGATTGGAAGGGACCTCGAAAGATCATCAAGTCCAATCCCCCTGCCAGAGCAGGAATGCCTAGATTATGCTACACAGGAACGTGTCCAGGCAGGTCTTGAATGTCTCCAGAGAAGGAGACTCCACAACCTCTCTGGGCAGCCTGTTCCAGGGCTCCGTCACCCTCACTGAGAAGAAGTTTCTTCTCGAGTTTAAGCGGAACCTCTTATGTTCCAGTTTCAGCCCATTACCCCTTGTCCTATCAGTGGTTGTCACCGAGAAGAGCCTGGCTCCATCCTCGTGACACTCACCCTTGATTTATTTGTAAACATTAATGAGGTCACCCCTCAGTCTCAAGTCCCGAGCACTGATCTGACCCTGCCCTGACTAAAGTGAATATGAGCTTTGACTTTGATTTCGCTCAGAGTATGCTTAATGTGTTAGCAGCACTAACTTATAACATGCTCTGGCAAAAGGCTGGAGCCCCCAAACCATTTGGATTAATGGTTAGATGGCTGTACACTATAGAGTCCTGCTTATGAAATAAACTGAAGGCTTTTTAGAAAAGCGGAAACCTCTTGAGAGTATTCCTTATTAGCATTCCCTAATTGCAGCTCTTTGATCTTTAATTCCCCTGTCCCTCTCAGCTCCTCCTCTCACTCCATTAATGGATGCTCTGACCGTCAGTTTTTAAGAGAGGATGAGCCTATTTCAATACTAAGAACTGGCTATTGAACAACCATCTGTTGCAAACATACACACAGGACTCTATTGAAGTCATTCCATGTTCAGATTGATATCAGTGGGCTTCAGACCACACTTTCTGTAACAGACTCTGATGCAGCCCTTAGTGTGTATGTGTACCAGCAGTAACTAACACACTACTGGACACATGCAATCATATGTGCAAAAGTGTTCCTGGGCTTTTGCTTCATTGATTAATCAACACCACTGTGGAAAAAAAAATGGTTTACAATTTTGCTTTGAATGTGTTTCTAAAGCAGAAAACAAATTATAACAGAGAAGTTATTCTTCATTCATCTTTAAGTTGTGGAGACCCACCTACAAAGACACAGACAAGCATTTCCATAAATAAATCCCATGATAACATATGACTGTAAAAACACTGCTAGCCTCATCGAACTATGGTTTACACTTTTGAATGCTTTCTCTATGGAAAATGGAACACGAACATTGAAGGAGTTGTTAATACATCTTCTTAAACCTGGGCCAAAGTCTAGTCAAAATTAGTGGGAAGCTTTTCAGTAGATGCAATGGTCTTTCATCAGACTCAGTACCTCACTTGGAATGCTCTTACTTAAACATGGTGATTGCCTGAAAGAGTCCATGAAAGTAATGCTTTTGTGTAGTTTCTTTTACTTGAATTTCATGTCCATTTCGGCTCATTCCAGTCTTAAATCTGTTCAGCATTCCAGAGGAAACTTTCTAATTCAGTCTGAGGAAACACTTCAATTTGCCTCAAGGGTCACATATGAAGATTAGATGTGACCTGCCTACTTATAATTTATCAACAGTTCAGCTAAACTACACTTCTGTATTTTAAAGGAAATTCTACAATGTAATAATTGTATCTATTCAGGCTATTTGTAATTTCCAAGTGGTAAATCATCATCTGTAAGAAATGCTCTCAATCAAGGGAGAAAAAGACATATAATTATGTCATTTATAATGAATTCTAAAGGAAACAAAGACTTTAAGAAGAAAAACTCTGGAGAAAATCAAGGAAGAAAATCCACCCAATAATACCAGTTGCTCCTAAGAAGATGCATAGCTGATGAAAAATTTACATTTATTATATGAAACTCAACATCAAAAAATTCAACAAGGGAACTGTCAAAACTCTGGAGTCTAGGCAAACAAGACCTGCCTTTTGTTAGATAAATTACATACTCTCTTTCTCTTGTAAGCATCAATAATATCAACTTTTTGGCAAATAGCTATCTCCTGGGTGTGAGTTCTGAGGATTGCTGCTAATCTTCATCTTTTGAAGCATCCAAAGGATTAAAGGCATATGTCAATAACAGTGGCCTATAACCTTTGTGGGAAGGTACCACTATCTCTTTGTAATAGTTAAGTCTGTGATGTGAGATGATATGTATAAATGCTTAGAAAACATTGAAGAACCCTTGCTGTGCAGAAATCTTTAGACTCAGGAAAAATGCTTTCATACTGTAAGGCTCTTGAATGGCATATATTGTTCGGCAGAACTGGGCTTAATGCATTTACATCTAATGACAAGTTTAACAAATAACATTGATTGAATAACCATGCATCTTTAAAATAAAGTAAATAGGAAGAGAAAGACAAAATATCCTTGGTTTGCTACTGACATTTCTGTCTGCTGTCTAGATTTACTGCAGATGGAATTAATTTTAGTGCAAACAGTTTCTGTGCGAGCACTAATTGGTCTTTATTCTCATCTTGTAGATATTTATTAGGTCTAATTTTTCTCTTACACTAGTCTAAATCAATAACTCAGTTGAAGACAATGTGGTTACATCATCACAAACCTGGTAAGGGAATAGCTTACTGGATGAATGAATACATAATAATAGTAACAACAGTAATAGAAATGAAGGAGTGGAAGCTCAGGGGTTAGGTTTTCTGTCTGCTATGGATGTTAAATACCTCACTTTAACATCCACCATGATTGGATAAATACCTCACTTTATCCAGTTATGGCACACAGGGTATTATCAGGGCAGAAAGTCAAAAATCCCTTTGAGGTTGTCAGATGGACCTGTATATTTGTATATGATACTGAAATTAAGTCTTAAAAATCTTGCTTTCTACTTCTGCTGCTGACATTGATTTCAAAGGCACACATGGTAAAGAGTAAAGATGTAACTGTGCCTCCCCTGTAGTCCCTGGGACATCAGGAAAAAGCTACTCGAAGTAATATAAACAAATCTGAGGTTTGCTGTCTCTGAGAAAACCGAGTCATTCTTGTAAAGGAAAAAGAAAGTGAAGAAAAGGACGTGTGTGAGGCTGCAAACTGGTGGAACCTGGTGCCAGTAGATTTGAAAACTGTTCTGGAGTAGGGCTCCCACAGATATCTAGAGTCTCCTGCCAGATCCTGATTCTTCTGTTAACATCAGTAGCAAGCCTGGTTTTCCAGGGTTCAAGCACAGGCAAACCAGGTCATTGCACTGCAGTTATTTAACTGCCTCTTGTCAGCTTGCTGTTTTGGCAGTGCCTGTTGCCAATGGCCAAACATTATCCATGGAGTTAGGATTTTTCTTTGTATTCCTAGTAGTAAAGCATTATCAAATCTCTCATGAAATAATTTAAAAGAACTTGAAGGTATTTTGGGGATCATCAAACTAACACAACTCCAGAACTTATTTGTATTCTTAGTGTTGTATTCTTAGTTGTCCTGAAGCTGTATGTACTTTTCGGTAATTTTGATTTCACCATTATGCTGATTTGGTTTAAGTGGTAATTCAACGTCATTCAAAATGGAAGATCGTAACAACAGAGAAGGGGGAAAAAAAAAAAAGAAGGGGGAAAAAACAACAAGGAAGGGGGAAAAACAAAACAAAACAAACAAACAAAAACCCCAAACAAAGCCTCCTCACCAAAAAAACAATCAGTCACCAAAAGGTGACCTATCAAAATTGATCCTATGCACTTTCAGTATCTTTCTTACCAGTGAATGTTAAGTTCTTCAGGCCATCACGTAAGTCCAAGTGACAGGAAAGCACTATTCATTACTAATGTTGTGGCTTCTATTTTCCTGATGTTGTTGTAGTCCTGCCTATCAAAATAATTCATCCTGAAAAACGGCATGTTGTCAGTGTTGGCTAGTATCCTGAGAAAACAATTCGGACTGTCAAAGAGAGTCTGGCCTATCCTCTATCCCACAGAAAATAATCAGAATTTGAAGCAAACCCACCATAAGGAAAATAAGCATAAGTAGAATGAACTGAAATCCATTGTTCAGGTGACTGGCTGTACCCTGTGCTATCGTAGCTTTGCTTTTACTGACACGTGCTTTGCACAATGCTTAGAGTTGTTACATATCTGAGAGTTGGTGATTATTTTATTCCTTCTTTTTGATGCTAAGTGGCATTAAAGGCAGTTAAATGTATTAAACAAATATAATGTCATTGGCCTGTGTAAAGAGCCAGAGGGGAGGGAGTTTATGCAGCTGTGCCTGGAAGAGAGCAGAACTTAAGAGGGATCTTCATTACTGGGGAGTGGGGAGGGAATGGATTAAGAAAGTGAACCTGGGTCAGAGACTTAGGAATTTATAGATAGATGAAAAAAAGCGAAGTGAATTCACAAGCATCTTCTGCGTTCTGCCCTCAGCAGTGTTGCATAGTTCCTACTTAGTGAAAGAGGTTGATCATTGGGTTGCTTCCTTCTCCTTTTCGTAGATGTCCTGGTTGCCTCTCCTCTGATAGAAAGGTATTGACTGGTTCAGAGAGTGATTCCCCTAATTTATGATGTTTATACCTCTCCCTGGTGCAGTCAAGTGCCTTTACAGCTGACTTGTAACTTTCAGACAGCATCTAAGATGTTTTACTTAGCAAATAAAATAGTAGAAGCCTTAAATTCTCTTTTTACATATCTATGTATTAGTATCATTTGCAAAACATCACCGGGGTGTTTGCTGTCCAAGTACCTGCTCTGTGCAGTACAGGTGGGAACATAGGGTGCTCTGGCTGTTGCCTTGGCGCTTGCTCCAGTGGATTAGAAAGTCACTACAAGGCTACAACTCTACTATAACTAAAGGCAGCAGAGGACTCTCTAGCTACTTGAGAGATGTCTCTTCCTTTGGGAGAATAGATTTTCCATTAGAACCAAGTGGAAGTGTAGTATTAGAGGGAAAAAAAAGCAGAACTTCACAGAATATTGAGTGATTATTCCATCAGAAAAAATATTTTCAAAAATTTTTGAGAGACTGTTGGGAATGATAGTGAAGGACATACATGTCATTAAAGATAAATGCTGTATTATAATTCAGTGTCATAGAATCATAGACATTCTCTCATAGTAGTTTGTTTGCCGTTAAATAAATTCAAAGATGATTCTTTGTAAAGTTGAATGGAGCCACAAATACCTAAGCAGTTTAATTCGACCTGCCTACATAGTACCTGCAACGCATAAATGAAGAATGTGGAAGGTCAGTAATATGACATTAAATGAGTGTGTCACAGACACAATGTCTCACAGTAAGTCAGTGCCTCAATAAGAGAGACCACGATTAGTGGGGTTGTAAGATTTTTTGCAACAGAGAACTGCCAGAGGACAACTTTTTCCCTTTCTGTGGAAAAACAATGGTAGACTTCCCAAAGCATCTGACTGATGTTTGCCTCTCCTGAAAATACATCCTTAAAAAGCTTTGGGCCAGCTATGTACGACTGTGTGTGGGTTTGTCATTGCTGAACTATGTGCAACATATGCCAAATGCCAGGGAATTTTAACTTATGGATTCCATTACAGGCACAAACTCCACTAAACAATACCAAAAGACTATCAGAGAACACTTGCCAGCTTATTGTAACAGTTAAAGAGTGGTTGTGTGATTTACAGTTTATAGGGTGTGGCTTCCTTATTTCATCTCATTGGTCACCTTCACTGATTGCTCACTGCGAGCCTGTGGGAAGGTGTTGGTCTGTACAGGCAGCTAGAAGGAGGTTTTTCTATAGAGGCCAAGTTAACACTTCCTTTTCTCACCCTTACCAATTTTCATTCTTTCCAATATTCTCTCTAAGTGTTGTGATGATGGTATTATTGACAGAAAGTTTGATTCACCAAGCAGTTTTTACTGCATGCTTTGGTCTGTACCCTTCATAAAAATGAACACAGCTGTACCTTCCACAGTTGTTAACTTGCCAAGCATTTGGTATTAATGCTTTTAGCAATTCCACCTTAACATTTTCTTTGCTGAATTCCCTTCATTTTGTACTACACACAAGTATTCCAGTTTTCAAGAGTTGAGACTCAGAATTTAGTTCTGGGAAGTTCAAGAAATAGTCTTAGCAGTAAAGGAAGACCTCAATTCTCAGTCCTACATGTTGTCTGTCCACTACTTCAGATTGTAGTAGGATGAAATCTCCCTGTATTCTGAAAAAGCTCAGTAAGTTACTCTTTTAGCTTACTAATCCTGTGCCACTACAATTTTCTGACTATCCATGTAATGTTGTTTTTCCAAAAATGTTGGTCAGCCTTTATGTGTTCAGGACTATTACACATGAATTTAATCCTTCTCTTATTTTCTTAGATACCTCTTCTAGCTTAAAAAGTTACTGTAATAGGTCCTACTGAAGGATCATTGCAGCTGGAGGTTTTGTGCTTCTCTGAATCTGAACCCTAAACTTAAACCTATTATCAGATTTTGCATTAATTCTCAGGTCTCCACCCACTTGGTGGCCCAGATTAGAAAGCTGTGGAATGATCAATGCTGGTGCAGTGCCCTGCTGTACTTGGCATGCCTTTTGCATCCACACTGTCCTTAGAGCTGGATGCAAACTTCTACAGCCTGTCTTTAGAATTTTCAGAATATATTCTGTTTTCATATTTCAATACAGTTTTTGCAGTTGCAGTTAGTTTGGTCATTTCATGTGGTGCCTATGTTCTTTACTGTTCTAGATCTTGAGGAAAAAGATTAATGTATTACATATGTTATTACAAAGATGCTTACCTTGAAAGCCACAGGTGTTCTTGCAGCATATGTGGCTATTTGGAATTTAAGTGGTTTGGTTACTGTTAGCGGAAAAGATGTAGCACTAGTAGCACGGGCTGTCAAGGATGGGTAAAGAGCTCCCATCACCTCATGCAACCATCCTTTATCAGTGCTAGCATGTTTTCATTGGTGTCAATATCCAAACTAGAATTAGCTCAGATACATTTTGTTGCTGCCATTGCTGTTCCAACACTGAGCAAAACTACGTCTTTTTCTCTTACACCCGTCAGAGTTAGTGGTGTTGAGCTTCTATAGACTTGATTCTTTTGCAGCTTAGATGGTGAAGTCTGTGTGGTTTGGTATAGCTATTTCTAATCACAGGCTTGTTTTGTGTATTGCCCAGGAACCTTGCAGATTATGTTGGGTTTGATATTGAGAATATTATTGATAGTATTTTTGATTCTAGAGTACGACAGGGATTATTTGCTTTTTTAAAAGATTTCTCCTCTCCCTCATTTTTCTTTAGCTCCTCTTATTTTGTGCATCCTGTTTCTGAACTGTCTCGGATTAGTTTTATAAATGCTTCATTTCTGGTCAGGTATGATCTGCTCTATATTCTTATAGCATGATATAGTAGAATTTATTTTAATAGTTGTACTAGCCTAAGGTAGATCAAAGTCTGACAATTAAAAAATGGGTCCAGTAAAACATTTTAGAACAGACACCTGCTGCAAGTCAGCCAGTGTTGTCTTACCTATGATGAAATCATGCTTGATCAGGCCATACCTGAACTTAGCTGACATTCCTTTCTAAAAACATACTGTTTATAGCTTTTGCAGTTGCTTAATTGTCAACTGGGGAGGCTTAGAGACTTTGGAAAGACTTCTTGTTGGTTTTGAATTTACTGTATTTTTCTACCTTACCATTTCCTTCAATGGAATGGAAAGCCCAGTATTACCAGGCTTTGCCAAATAATTTCTTTTTTATGTAACAATCTTTCAAGCACAAGATTCACTTGATTTTTTTTCCAAAATTCAAGTACATTTTTTGAGATGATTCGTTTGATGCATTCTCCATTTTGTTAAGCAGGGGTATGTGTTTATAGTGCATTTTTTTCGTAAGGTGTGCGGTTTTTACCATTTTTATAAAAAAGTAAATGTGCTATAATGAAGGAGTACTCATGCTCCTGGATGTCCAGAGCCTGAAACTGTTTTGTAAAGAAAAGAAAGAAATCTAATAAGTTAAAGATATGTTGCTTGCTTTTTTTTTTTTTTCCCAGATGCTAAACTTTCTTTCCAAGGCTAGGGTATGTTCTGTGTATGAGGACCTGTTTCAACATTTATCACAAGCAAACCACTGTGCTATTCCAAACATGATATATTTCACTTTAGTACTGCTGAGTTCAGCTTACTAATTGCCTGACAGCATTTTCTTTGTTAAGCTTTAACTGTGATCATCACACTTTTGTTGTACTGACAGTAGAAATATTCAGTAACAGACGACCTAAATACATCATAAGCACAACTGTACTAATCTTTCATAATGGGTGTGCTTTTGGAATTATATGGAACACGTGCATATAATCATTGTCAGGAGCTGCATGCATTCAAGTCTCCAAAAGCGTCAACTGAAAGCATTATCTGACAAAGCATTCTGATTCTCAATGCGCATGACTTACAAAAAAAAACCCCAAGCCCAAAGCAAAACACAAAAACAAAACCCCCAAAACAAACAAACAAACTCCAGACCCATAAATATACAGGTTTTTTTATTTTATAGCCAATTGAAGCTGCTTATTAAATCAGAATCAGCAGGATGCACATTTCATGACCTGCATATGATCTGGATCAAACTAGTCAATTCCTTTTGTCATGATATGAGCCTGCAGAAATCCACAAGCGCTCTTTCTGCTGAATTGACTAATGTTTTTTGTTTTTTAGAAAAAAAGGCAAACTGTATGCATCATATATGCTTGAAGAGATAGTGTCCGGAGAGATCTAATTTTGCACAAAAAAGCATTCTGTAGCTTTGGTTGAACAAAGATTGATCTGCTGCTGCTATCACTTTCTAATAGTTTGAGAGGGAAGGGTCAGTCTCCTAGCATATAAGCAAAGGTTGTGAACTCAGCACCCTGTGCTACACAGCTTTGTTTGAACTCACTTGGCAAGTCCTTGCTTCTTCACATTTTAAACTCAGCTAATAAGACTTCATCTGTGAAGACTGCCTTAAACTTCTGTGCATCAGTGAGAAAGCCCACATTATCAGTCATGATGCAGCATAGAATTTTTGGTGTCACATAACAGTGGTCTTCTGAAACAGCACAAAGCAGTGAAGAAACTACTCTGACCTTCCTGGCAGAGCAGGCGAGATCAGTTGGTGCTCTGCACAGTGGTGCCAACACAGCTGTCAGAACCTGATATGAAAACTTCAAATATTTTTAGTATTTCTCTTACCATCAGTAAGACTGTGCTAGCAGTCTTAGTACTGATTACATGTCAGGACTTTTAAAATATTATGGCATTTGTCCTGTTCAGGCGTATTGACTGGGATTTTTCAAAAGTACCACCATGTTTTAAGATTTGCTGTTAAATTAGTAAATTTGGAATATCTCATTCTGTTAGCTTCCAGTATCATCCTTGTATATTACTTAATGATCTCTCAGAAATAGATGCACGCGATGTAAGACCTGTCAACTCTTGTTTACTAAAAATATTTCTAAGGGGAGCTCCTTTGTGCTCACAGGCATACTGTATGTACTCGGAATAAAAGGACTTTGGAGGAGACACTCTTCTGAAATGCTGGAGGAGCTGTTACATGAACACACGTTCCTTTTTTTTATTTAAACTGTAGTTTAGTGCCAGCAGAATGCACAGGAATAGTGACTCTCAATTCCACGGTGACACTCCGTAAAGAATCGTTACTTTTGTAAGACCCCAACAACATTTTCCATATACTATTCAGTGTGCTTTGCAATAATGATATCTAATATCAGCCAGGGAGTTTCACCTAAATGAGTACTAAAGGAAAAAATGAAAAAGAAGATTCTTTAAATGCAGCTTACAATCAAAAATGAGCAGACTGAAATTCAAGAATTGTGGTCAGTGTGCAATGAAGTAAATAGTTTTGCGTATGGGTCATCCTCATATTTATATCTGCAAGTTGAAGCTACTTTTAAAGTATTTTTAGACCTGTTTTACAGGAATGAAAGCCAGTTTTGCATTATGATGGAGACAAGATAAGCAAAGATTCTCAGTAAGTTGCCTGTTTTCATAAAAAATTAGATACACCTTGACGCTTTTGATTTGCCTGTAGATCTCTTACCTGATGTCAATTTATTAGCTGAACTGATGAGTTACGTTTCTTTTTCTAAATGTTTATGCATGTAGCAACTCCAGTTGTGGAATTGAGCACATATGTCATAATGCAGCCTTCTTTGAGAATCATTCTGTGCAAGTCTATGTAGCTACATCTCCAAATTACTTTTATTCTGAAGTTAAGTAGCTATTGGTTTGAAAAGATGATATTCCAGGATGATTTGACAGACAAATCAGAGGCTGCTCAGGTTAAGATTTTTTAATTTCTTTTGTGTTTCTAGTAGATTCTTAACATTTTGTTGTATTTCATATATACAATAATTTAATTAATTGAATTCCGACTTCAGTTATGTGAAGAATTAGGGATGATTACATTGAGAGTTGTAAGTAGTATCATTAACTTTAATTCTTCTATTTGTGAGCAGAAGACGTACAGGTGTAGATGTTTGCGAAGTTAATACCAAACTCATGGAGGAGAAAAAGGAGTTTCTGGGCAGTTTATCTTAGTGTTTTTGAAAGACTTGTTATCAATTGATATTTCTGAGTTTGTCAGAAACATTTAAAATACTGGTACATTTCTTACTATTTGTAATTTACAATGTTTACTTTTCCTAGTTAGTATCCAAAGGAAAACTTTCCTGTATTTTTCATATGCACCAACCATTTCATAACAAAATAAATAATGAATGAATTTTACAAATAGGGCCATCAGTAAATGTTTACAGTTTATAGCGAGGCAACTTTGCGCTGAAGAGGAAGTTTGTGCTGATTTTTGTGCAGTACATCCTTATGGCATTGCTCCTCTTGCTAAGCTTACGGGTTGTATTTCAGTCTTTGAAGTGTGTGTTCTCTTAAGGCTTAACAATGTCAAGCTTCCTAATACAGACTTCATAGTTTGCTTACTTCCTACTTTAAATTGCTTGTAATTTGAAACATGCAAACATTTCCACTTTATCACCAAGACTGCTAAGCGTATTATTGCTGCAACCTGCATGTTTTAGAGCCTCTGTGTTTTAAAATTATTAAAATAAAGCTGTGCTTTATTTTAATAAACTGTCAAGAGGCTTAACTCATTGTAGAATCCGCTAGTGTCTAAAATGAAATATCTTCAATTTATTATAGGGATTTAGGAACCTTTGAAGAAAGGATGTAATACTGTTGCTTCAGAAATAGGATGTTAACTATTTTTTAGGCCTCTGATGTTTGTAGCTGGATGTACAAGTTGTCAGTTAGCCTGAAAAAGTCATGATTGTTTTGTGCGCTCTTCAAAGCTTGAAAATGTGTTTTCATTCTGTGTTTGAGCCAGAGGTCTTTTAAAACGCTTTCATAAATTAGGTTCGTATAGCAACATTTAATTTTAGATTTAAGTATTAGGTAGAACACTCGATTCTTCCTTTCATGATTTTATCTCCCTGATGAGAGATTCCATGCTGGAAGCAATAAATAAGATTTGTAACTCTTGACTCCATAAAATTTTGTAAATGCAAACAGAATCTAGTTCTGTCTTTAAACAGAGAAATGATACTTTTAGCTGTTGACTTGTTGACATTCATATTTTGTCATAATTAAATTGTTTATTCACTTTGGGGTCCAAGGCAGCTGTTGATTAGAAATGATGGTTTCAAAGAGGAAAAAATGCTTTTTCATGGTCTTTATCTTGCCTTCTTGTAAGCTACTCGGCTTTTAACAAGACTGAACTTTGATCTTGCACAAAAAAGTACACACAGGTGAAATATTTCTAGCTGCTACTGCAACCTACAGATATAAGGGCAAGGATAATAAGCTACCTGTGACAGGAATTATCTTTTGTTTTTCCTGAAAAAGGCCTCCTGAGTGTCATATAAACTGTAGTGATAAAAGGTCTGAAACAGTAAAATAATTCTGAATGTTGTAATAGAGCTGTGAAGCAACATACTGTGATTTGTATCAGATATGGAATTTTGCAAGATAAAGTTAGCTACTGCTTACGTGTATTTCTGATGATCTGGAGGTTCAGTCTGCAAACAGTTTCTGAATTCTGGTTGAGAATCCTATCATTCACAAAAATTGGCAAGTTGTCATAATAGTGAATGCGCTCTATGTGTCAATGAAGTTTTTCAGGGCTGTTCCTATGCCCTCTATGTGTCAATGAAGTTTTTCAGGGCTGTTCCTATGCCAAGCACCAAATATTGTTGCTGAATTTGGATTGCTCTTGTTCGTGTAGGAGCATCTCAGAACAATGGGATGGTCACATCCCATTTAAAAAAAAAGAAAAAAAAAAGTTTTCTTTGACTTCACAGTCAGAAACTTGACTTTACCAACCAGAAAATTCCCAGCAGAATTAAAAAGAGCTCAGGTCTTAATTTTCTGCCAAATCCTCAAAACTATTGAGTCTAAGTAGGAGCAGAATTGCAAGGACTTAAGAGGTGTAGCGAGTTATGTAAGGAACTGAGCACATTTTTTCAGTGGGAATGTTTCCTCTCTTCTTTAGCTTTCTGTTGCAGCTGACGGGACAAAAGCAAAAGCACCTTTGAGATTCTGAGACTGGGAAGAGACTGTGTACACATGTGCAGTTTTGTTTAGATAGACGTATTTTTTGTGCTAGACAGACTAAAAAAGTGACTGGCTTTTAGAATTGTTGAAAATGCCTGGCTGTTTCAAATACGGTATGGCCTAGCAGATATAAATTGTAAATCCAGTGTGCTGACAAAGTCAAAGCTCTGGAAGAGGGGTGGAGATAAAAGAGACCTGTTTTGCTCTCATATGTCTATGGCAGCTGGACTCTCCCATCCTGCTTGTGAAGATGTGGAGAACCTGTGTCAAGAAAAGCTTTGGCCAAAGGCAAAGCTGCTGCACACTCAAACAAAATGAGGTTTAAATCTACATGAGTGGTATGGGAGGGAATGTAAGCAACAGTATGGCAAGACTTAAACAGGGGGAGGAAACTATGTCAAAATCTTTGTCTTAAATGAAATTGTGTAAGGGTGACAATTTTAGGAGTCTGGAAGGAAATGGAAAGTTCTTTTTTTGCTATTCTTTTATTGGTAAAAAAATTGAAATAACTGTGAGAAAAAGAGAAAGCTTTAGATGTGTTGAGAAGGAGCGTATAAAATGTGTAGTTGATACTTGGTTTTGCTGCTGTTAACGTTTTACTCATACACTTCAGATAAATTGACCAGAAAGGCTAATCACGTGCTGAGAAAGTCAGATAAAGACAAACATGTATAAATTAGTGTTTATTAGTGAAATACACATATGCCCATGAGATTCTTAGCTATTTTTTTAAACTGAGTATTTTCTGTTTTCTTGGCAACCACATCATTCTCATTCCTTATGAATGTTGGACAGATCTCGGTAAATAAAGCATCCTGAAGACAAGGAAGCTGCAGGTGTCAGTCTAGTTTCTAGTGGGCATGCTATAATGTTCACCTATAGAGCTACCCATAATTGACTTGTTACAGGCATGTTTTAAACCCCTCTGAACTGCAATTTTTAGAGTAGTTTTAGAATTACCCTACATTTTCACAACTTTCCTGCCAATAGCTTTTTCATGGCTGAGCAATACCTTTATTTAAAACAGATACCAAAACTGCATTTGAGCACATTACACGTTGTTCCTTTCTAGGTGTATTTTTCCTCTTCCTTTAGATGCTACAAGCATCGGCAAATCGTATGTGACATAAACTAAAGGAAGGTAGAAATTTTTATAAGGCTATTTAGACCATCTTCAAAGATGCTGCTGACAGAACTTAAAAAAATTATGACCAGTTCAACTGAGCTTTAGTGAACCACACATTCAGGAACAGAACACAGAGAAGTGCTTTTAAAATTATTTTTGGTGGTGGTGGTGTTGTTCAATGATCTTAAAGAATCTGGGACAAAATGTCTAGAGAAGTTGCTGAATACCATTATGCTTCAAATTTAGGTACCTTCTTCCATAAGAAAATCTGCATCCCAGGATTGAACAGAGAGAATACAGTGCCTTGAAACTCGCTACAGTTGTGACTCAACTGAGATAGTGAATACCAAACAAGTAGCACAAGCACCTGAGCTCATAACTCTTCCAGGTGAATCACTGGTCTGGAGGATGCTGTTTGTCATTTTATCTTTATTCCTGTGAATCACAGATTCCTTCTCTCCACTGGCTCAGGGTACACTCTTAGATCTTCACAACCTGTGGATATGTGATTAGTGAACTCTTTTGGATGGTAAGAAATTTTTTTTTGTTTCTCTCAGATTAAGGAAGGTTTTGAGCATGTGTTTATTAACCTGAGTAAAAATTGATATGTCTCCCTCTTTGTTCACCCCTGTCTCCTGTAGATATATATATTGGGTATGCTCTGATTACACCTACAAAACTCATGTGCTTTGGAAGCATTAGTTCTTCAGGAACATAAGATGGCAACTTGTTGATCATGTCAATTTTAGCAGGTAGATAATCTCAGACTGCTTCGTTCTGCTGCTGAGAAGACTGTTTTCAACAAGTGAAAACCAGACTATTAAGTACTTAGTAAACTTTATTTAGTGACATGTAAGCAATTATAGACTTCTATCATCTGTGCAGTCAGAATGGAGGTTGAAGGATTGCTCTTGTGGGTGTTGATCTTAAAGAAGTCCTGTTAATCTCATTTTAGATGCTGAAATCCTTTTGTAGATCTGAACATTAGCCTTCCAAGTATATGGAACTCAGGTGCTTAAAAAAAGCAATTGGTACATTATATTTTATATTGTAGTTTATCCTTGGACATATTCTAGTTCGCTTATTAACCAGAATTGTTTTTAAAGCACCACTTTCTTATGCTTTGAAGTGGCAATAATGCCTTTTTTGACACTGCAGCTAACAGGCACAAATGAGAAGTTATTCAAACTGAAATATATTTATATGTAACATTTCTTTGTTTTGTACTTGTTGTGCTTTGAAAGCTGTTTTAATTGATGTCATATGCTAGGCAGTTAATTCTGGAGTAATTTATCACCCTTTTGTCATAAATCAGCCAAAGTTCTGCACTGCTGCTTTTTCCCCCTTTTCTCAAACAATTATTACACTTTCCCTACTATTTTCCGTACAGCACACAATGGGGTGCACCACCTACATTATAGGCTTAGTTTTGCAAAAATAATTAGATAAAATTATTTGTGTTATTTATAGAGAAGCTTGTATTTTCAGTGAATATCTGTGATCTAATCTGGAGCCCAGCAGCAGCTGCACTCCGTAATGTCTGTATGACACTGGTTCTCAAACACTGCAGGGTTCAGCCTTTACCCAGTGCAGCTCTCTAATTGGGAAGGAATTGATTCTGGCCCTGCAGGGATTGCAATTCCTCATTCTGTCCCGAAAAGACAACTTGGTTGATGCAATACTGGTCTAGCAGGAGGAACTGTTAGTAAAAGTATTCTCCAAGGCAGGGAGTACCTGAGAGGGCAGATACCTTGTCCTGTGATGTAAGCATATCTGGAAAGTTGTTATAAACCTTCTGTATCATAGAATCATAGAATGTCAGGGGTTGGAAGGGACCTCTAGAGATTATCTAATCCAATTTCCCTGCCAGAGCATGATCCCCTAGGGCAGGCCACACTGGAACCCATCCTGCCGAGTTTTGAAAGTCTGCAGTGAAGGAGACTCCACAACCTCTCTGGGCAACCTGTGCCAGTGCTCCGTCACCCTCACAGTAAAGACATTTTTTCCTCATGTTGAAGTGGAACTTCCTGTGTTCTAGCTTATACCCATTCTTCCTTGCCCTGTTACTGGGCACCATCGAAAAGAGACTGGCCCCTTCCTCTTGACACTCACTCCCCAGATATTTATACATATTAATAAGATCCCCTCTCAGACTTCTCAAGACTGAACAGTCCCACTTCTATCAATCTTTCTTCAGAGGAGAGATGTTCAAGTCCCTTAATCATACTTATAGCTCTCTGTTGGACTCTCTCCAGTAGATCCCTGTCTCTCTTGAATTGGGGAGCCCAAAACTGGACACGGTATTCCAGGTGTGGTCTCACCAAGGCAGAGTAGAGAGGGAGGAGAACCTCCCTAGACCTGCTGGACACACTTTTCTTAATGCACCCCAGGGTACCATTGGCCCTCTTGGCTGCAAGGGCACACTGCTGTCCCATGGACAACTCACTGTGGACAACTTGTCTTTCTCCATGGGGCTACTTTCCAGCAGGGAGACCCCTAATCTGTACTGGTGCCTGATGTTATTCCTCCCCAGATGCAGGACTCTGCACTTGTCCTTATTGAACTTCATGAGGTTCACCTTTGCCCAGCTCTCCAGCCTGTCTAGATCTCATTGGATAGCAGTACAGCCTTCTGCTGTGTCAGCCACCCTGCCCAGTTTTGTATCATCAGTGAACTTGCTCAGAGTACACTCTATCTCCTCATCCAGGTCATGGATGAAAATACTGAACAAATCTGGACCCAGTACTCGTGCCTGGGGAACGCCACAGGGCTCCAACTTGACTCTGTACCACTGATCACAACCTCTAAACTCTATTTGAGCCAGTTAGGAATAGAATAAAAAGAGCTTGATTCATGGTGCTAAGGGAGTTCGGGTCAGGGGAAGAGTGAGTAGTGACCATTGCTCCTCTTAGGGGAAAGAACTAATGAGCCTTTTCTGTCCCTCCAACCCCTGTAGTATCACCTCCAACTCCAGGTCCTTACCTATAGTTGTCTCCATTACCTTTCCTTTTTCTTGCCCTTCACTGCTTAATGCTGCATGCAATATTAGATTAATTCTCTTTCCAGTAGATATCTTGACAAATCAGGGATGATTAGATGTGCATTTAGGATGTGCAAGAGATAATGTGTTCCCAGTATTTTCCAGTACACCTGAATGTGGTCATCCATACTTCAGTTGTGTGCCTTTGTGCAGCTCCTCTTGCTTAACTATGAGTTTTCTGTTTATATATATGTTTTTATCAATTTTAACATATGCTTCAGCTTTTGAGACTATGGTCATGAAGGGGTCAGAGAGGTGATTACAAATTGTAAAATGACCTTACCAGTAACTGTTTAAACATAAGTAATGTTCTGAAATTGCCTAAAGCAAAAACTGCCAATTCAGAACTGATTGTAATGAATCAGGTTCTTCTATAAGAAATAATGTGATCAATTTCTCATTTCGCTGAATAAATAAGCTGGAAGATAGGGAACTGTGTATGACCCGCTGTTAACCTTTTCCCTCATTATTCATATCAAACCTATGACATGCATGTAAGAAATCTCTGGTTCAATTTTAGCTAATTATTTGTTAGAAGTGAAGGCTCTGTGAAGTGTTACTGATTGTACAAGTGCCAAGGGACCTTATGACATCTAATGAAAATAATCCCAAAGAAGCTACTCAGGCCTATATGCTTTTTGTCTGACTCTCATTATAACTAGAAATTCCCTATTTCTAGGAAGCAAAACCTGTGTGTTGGTCCTGCTTCTCTCAGATGCAAGATACTGTTAAGATTTACTATATCTCAATTATTGTTGCAATGAGGGCATTGGAGAAAAAGAAATTGGGGTATGCGTTCAAATAAATTCTGAATTTGGGCATGTACTTCATTAATATTTACCAATTTAGTGTCTAAAGTGCTTTTTATGGTTTTTTTGTTCTGTTGTTTTTTTAAATTGTTAGTTGGCTGCCTTTATTTTTGTGGCTAGTCTGAAAAGCCACAAAAATAAGCTAGCATGTGTTGAATACAGTTCATTTCACATTTCTAGTATGCTATTTTTTAAGGTCAATCTGATTTGCAGTGCACTTTGAATCAGAACTTCAAATGAAGTGATTGTGGAACAGTAAGGGCAACATTATCAAAAATACACAACAGATTTAGAAACACAGGCATTTGTACAGAAATGGAGAAATTAGTAGCTCAGGTACTGTGCTGCCCATAGGCATAGAGTTTTAAGAACTGAGACTAATGTCACCAGTCTTAGTGTATGGGATGTCTGCACCCTGCTTCATATGGAAGCAATAATTTTTCATCACAATATCCTGAAAAAATTCCAGATACCCATCCTACAAGTGGGAAACAGAAACCTGTGGAAGTTAAATATCTTACTGCAGTTTATATCAGAGATATGTGAATGCTGGGAAGCTTCTGACTTGAAAATTTAAACCCGTCATCTCTGTAACTCAATGAGAGAAATACACCTCAGGGTCTGAACAATGTTCACATCATAAAATAACTTTCGAGTTGTATTAGTTCTGTCTAAAGAAGCCCTTGGAGACGGCATCTGCCCAAGAAGTACATAACGGGGAGAAGGAAATCATCAATAAATTGGAGAATGAGAATAGAAAGTCTGAATAAAAAAAAATCCGGACTGATATTTTTGATGTTTAAAACTGTAGAGCTGTCAAATAATCAAAAAGTGTATTGTTTTTCTAAAGGACAGAAGAATAATTGAAACTTAGTCAATCTATTAAGATCTTACAGGAAAATAAAATAGAATAGAAAGCCCAAAGGTAACACATCTCTCCTTACTGATGGAATAACTATGAGAAAAACAGAATTTAAAATTAATTGAGAAAACATTAACTGTTTCATAATTCACAAATTTCTGTCTTTTTAGAAATCCAGCATGTATTATAAAATATGATGATGTGATACAACTTTTGCTTAATTTCCAGTATCTTTAGTTACTCCTAGAACTACCATTGACCTATGGTTAGAATTCTAATGAACATCTTTAAATTAAACTTAATTTAAAATAGATGTGGCTATAATGGCATGTAAGTTTTCTGTGCTGTATATGAAGATGATAATTTTGTCCATAGTTAATTGTTAACATGCATCCACTAGTTTTTTTCAACGTAAAACATTAAATGCAATGTAATGACAACTTTCAGATGAAAAATAATTGGATGAGCAAAAGAAATGACATGACAATTACTAGCCAATAATCCCTCCAAAATCTATAAATCCCTAATGTTAGCTAAGAATGAGAAGACATTACATTTCAGGAAAATAATTGGCAAGATCAGGACAGAAATAGAGTATAAGTGGTTTAGTCTCTGATGTATTTATTTATTTAGTTAAAGTCAGTCAGCAAATCCATGGTAAGTAGGACAAAGTGAAGGGTTTCAGGTTGGAATTTCAAATTCCTCTTCAATGTCCCATTCAAGTGAAAATGTCAGGAGTTCAAGGATTGGCAGTTCAAACTCCCCTGGTAAAGATAGTGTTTTCAATTGAGGTACGATGGCTACTGTTATCTCATGGGCAGCTACAGGTCTTCCTAGCAGTAGAATAATAGTCCGGTAGGAAAGTACCCTTGTTTACATTCTGTCATGAAGAAAACTCTTAATAATATCTCCTTTCCCTTCACAGTCACTAAATTTTTTGAATGTGTAGGCAAAGAGGAGTTTTCAGTTTTCAAGACTGTCCTCTCCAGGCTTTCGTTGTGATACTTACCTACATATGCAAATAGTCTGCCCTCTCTACAGGGTTTTTTTTTGTGTGTTCCTATTTTTTTCACATCCTTCTTGTTCCACAGCACCAAAGAAGGGGCATCATACCAGCAAGAGAGTTGATTCCCACTTCTTTGTGTCCTTTCATATCTGTTGAACATGGCACATCCTCAAACAGGTTGGAAGATTGATTTGACTGCAAAGACATTCTCTCGGGCCAGCAGATACAAACTTCTGAAGGGAGTGTGTGTGAACATTGTCCACAGAAAGCTCTTCGGAGACTTGTATTTATGAAGGACTTAAATATGACTAATTAGATTAGCTGTCAGTGGTATGAAGCAGAATGAAGTGAACTGTGTCACATAGGCTTGATGCTACTACAGCATGTATTTTCAAAAGAAACTGGCAATAGTGAGAATCTTTAGAGGCAGCATCATAGATGATGCCTCTAATGCTTGGAATGACAGACTGTGTTTGATTCAACTTTTCTCTAATTTCACACAGGTGTAAATTACAAGCCTTGAGGCAGTGGAGATTCAGATCAATGAAATTATAGCCTTGAAGGAATTTTTATAGCTTAGCAAGAAGCCCTTAGTACATGGGTTTATCAAAAAAGTGGTGGCAGACTCCTGGCTGCACCCAACGCCACCAGGCACAGTTAAAATGAAGTTAGTGAGAAGACAAATGAAGGCTGCTCTCTTTGCAGCTAAGTTGGCCCATGGTCTTCCTTGACCCTGGGGCTAGCGATTGCTGACTAGAATCTCAATGCCTATTTTCTAGTGACAGTTTTAGTGTCTGAACTCATTAATCAATTTCTATTCAGCAGAATCAGTCTGTGGAAAACTTGCAAAGGTTACTTAATCCAGAGGGAACGTATACTGTTAAACAGAAGACTTTTCAGCCACAGTATTAAAACAAAATTTCCTAGATCTCAGTCTTGTATCACTTTTTCCATGACCTTATCAATTACTGATAGCAAAGAACAAATCAAGACTTTCAGTACTACCAAATCAGTTATGGTAATGTCAGAAAAATACCACCTTTGCCTGCTTTCCTTAAGAAAAGTCTTTCAGTATCATTACATCATAAAAAATGTCACATCTCTTAAACCCTTGGCTCCAGCAACAGCACTGAAATAGTCAAAAGTGAAAACATGAGATGGGCTTTTCTTTAACTCTATCCAGTAATATCAGTTGTCATCCAGTCTAAGAACCGGATTTGAAAGCAATTTGTAGAAACCCTCAATCTGTTTAAGTCCTTGCAAGGTTAATCCTTACAAACACCTGGCACAGGACTTGAGTGACTTAGAGGAATTCCCTAGACTTAGTAGCCTTGCACAAGTGTGCGCATGCACTACAGCAGGACACCCAGTAAGGGAAACGGTATAGCAGTGGCTTGTGGAAATAAGGAATGTTGTAATATTGAAGAAATTGGCTTAATGGTTTCAATATGAAAGAATGAACTACTGCTTTATTTCTTAAATATGGTAAAAATATTTTTAAAGCAAACTTTCAAATATTTGGGTTTAATCTCCATTGCCCATTGTGTGGGAGAGATTATTAGATGCCCATGGCAATATCCTGGCAAACTGCCTCCACCAAGGAGGCACTATGCCAGTGGTTGGTGTGATTTAAAAGCACAGCAGAGTTAGCAGAGTCATTTTGTGCTCAATGTATTTTTTCCTTTAGGCATTTTTTTTTATTTCCTTTAATATTTTTCATTATATTGTTTCCGTATGTTTTCCTCTGTGCTTGTCATGAAATGGAGCTTCTGTGGATGGAACTTCTGCTCAGGATGATTAATTACTTTGCGATCTCTCTTGAGTGTTGGGCCTGATGGGGCAACTGTGGACAGTGTAAGAAGCAGTATGGCATCTTTGTGCTCTTATCATCAGACCAGGAAACAACATAGAGTAGATACCACATTCATTTTTTTTTAATGTAGATATGAACCAATACATATCAAGAGCAGCTTGGTGTTTACTTTTATTTTTCCTACTGAAGAAAGCAATTCTTCCCTAACCTGAAATTTTCCTGGATTAAGATTTTCCTGGAGCCTGATCAACTTTTCTGTCATGTTGCTGCTCTGCAGATCATTTGGTCACAACACAGCGATACAAGAACTACTGGTAGAAATGAGAAAGAATATGGGTAGAGTTAGTCCTCAGTTTTGCTGTCTCCCCATGATGCCTAATTTGTGCAGGTGGTATTGACCTGATTTATCCTAGGATCTGGAATGAGGTCACGCTCATGGAAGATGTTGTGTTGCAGAGGTTAACACCTGTCAGGTGCCTGAGGGCTGGAGGGAAGCAAATGTCACTCCAGTCTTCAAAAAGGGCAAGAAGGAGGACCCGGGTAACTATAGACCGGTCAGCCTCACCTCCATCCCTGGGAAAGTGATGGAACGACTTATCCTTGGTGCCATCTCAAGGCATATCAGGGATAAGAGGGTCATTAGAGACAGTCAACATGGCTTCACCAAAGGGAAGTCGTGCTTGACTAACCTCATAGCCTTTTATGAGGATATAACAAGGTGGATAGATGATGACCGAGCAGTGGATGTGGTCTACCTTGACTTCAGTGAAGCATTTGACACAGTCTCCCACAGCATCCTTGCTGCTAAACTGCAGAAGTGTGGTCTAGACTCTCGGGTAGTGAGGTGGACTGTGAACTGGCTGAGGGGAAGAAGCCAAAGAGTTTTGGTCAATGGGGCAGAGTCTGGTTGGAGACCTGTATCCAGTGGAGTGCCTCAAGGGTCGGTACTGGGACCAGTATTATTCAATATATTCATCGATGACTTGGATGAGGGACTAGAGAGTACTATCAGCAAATTTGCTGATGACACCAAGCTGGGAGGAGTGGCTGACACACCAGAAGGCTGTGCTGCCATCCAGCGAGACCTGGACAGGCTGGAGCGTTGGGCGGGGAAAAATTTAATGAAATATAACAAGGGTAAATGTAGGGTCTTGCATCTGGGTAGGAACAACCCCAGGTTCCAGTATAAGTTGGGGAATGACTTATTAGAGAGTAGTGTAGGGGAAAGGGACCTGGGAGTCTTGGTGGACAGCAGGATGACCATGAGCCAGCACTGTGCCCTTGTGGCCAGGAAGGCCAATGGCATCCTGGGGTGTATTAGAAGGGGGGTGGTGAGTAGGTCGAGAGAGGTTCTCCTTCCCCTCTACTCTGCCCTGGTGAGACCCCATCTGGAATATTGTGTCCAGTTCTGGGCCCCTCAGTTCAAGAAAGACAGGGAACTGCTGGAGAGAGTCCAGCACAGGGCAACTAGGATGATTAAGGGAGTGGAGCATCTCCCTTATGAGAAAAGACTGAGGGAGCTGGGGCTCTTTAGTTTGGAGAAGAGGAGGCTGAGGGGTGACCTCATTAATGTTTACAAATATATCAAGGGTGAGTGTCACGAGGATGGAGCCAGGCTCTTCTCGGTGACAACCACTGATAGGACAAGGGGTAATGGGCTGAAACTGGAACATAAGAGGTTCCGCTTAAACTCGAGAAGAAACTTCTTCTCAGTGAGGGTGACGGAGCCCTGGAACAGGCTGCCCAGAGAGGTTGTGGAGTCTCCTTCTCTGGAGACATTCAAGACCTGCCTGGACACGTTCCTGTGTGGCATAGTCTAGGCATTCCTGCTCTGGCAGGGGGATTGGACTTGATGATCTTTCGAGGTCCCTTCCAATCCCTAACATTCTATGATTCTATGATTCTATGATTGCAGGGTCCCTCTAAATTACCCAATACAGTACAAAAGTGTTAAGGAAGGGAAGGACATTTATATACTATGAATCAGGACGACTTGTAGAAGGTGCTTAAACATTGGGGTAATGGTAAGTTTAGAGAGAAGTCCAAGCACAAAAATAACTGTGAACTACCCAAGAGGAGAATCCTGTTTGGAATTTATGAAACCTTACAGTATGTCCTTCCTTTATTTCCATAAGCCTCTTCTATCAGCTATTTATATTTTTTTAAAACTGCCTACCCAGGCAATTGTAGAATCATGCATGTTTTTCATGGGAAATAATTGTTTTGTGAATTTTTCAAATACGTTAATTAATAGTAATCTCAAATACATTGTCAGGAAGGTATTTCTATTTATGAAATTGCCTTCCATACTTCTGGTTTCTATGATGTCCTGATGAATTTCCTAAAAAGTAATAACAATTAACCAATATAGAAGATGGCATATTACAGTCTAGAAAGTTTTAGTTTACATGGCAAGGTTTTACAAGGAAGACTACCATGTAACTCTTTGCATAGATATGCATGGATGAGTGAATTTTAAGTGTTACTTCTACAATTGGTTCTGGAGGCATTAACTGGCAGGGTGATTCTAACCCTTTCCCACACATGCTAGCAATGATCTTGTTGCATCAGCATTGCTGGAGATATTGAAATGAGCTGACTTTGTGAGAGTTTCCTGAGTTTAAATTCCTTAACTGTAAAGCAATATCCTAACAGTTATATGCTACTCGATAACAGAAGGAAAAGGGAAAAAGTGATTGAGAGATGCGTAATAATTTTGATTTTTTGCCACCGTCTTGATAAGTAACAAGTACATTCCATGGCTGTATCTGTGCCAACTCTTCAGAAAGATCATGTTTGTTGATACTTATGCAATTTCCTGTTAATGATAACAGTTCCATGTTCCAGCATCTAATTCTTGCCCTATTTTCAGCAAAATGGTGTTGATGCAGAGGGTGGTACGAATGGAACCTTACCTGTCCTATTTTCACCAAGATTTTGCTGTAAACCTACATTTTGGTAATTGATTGGTAATTGGTGGAATTACAATTCTACTCAAGGTTCTTGTGTGTCAGGGCATCTTCAGCTTGGAGGAGGCTGAGGGGTGACCTCATGAATGTTTATAAATATGTCAAGGGGGACTGTCAGGAGGACGGAGCCAGGCTCTTTTCAGCGGCGTCCAATGACAGGACAAAGGGCAATGGGTGGAAACTGGAACATAGGAGGTTCCATAAAAATATGAGAAAAAACTTTTTCACAGTGAGGGTGACAGAGCCCTGGCACAGGCTGCCCAGGGAGGTTGTGGAATCTCCTTCTCTGGAGACATTCAAAACCCGCCTGGACGTGTCCCTGTGCGCTCTGCTGTAGGTGATCCTGCTCTGGCAGGGGGGGTTGGACTAGATGATCTTTGAGGTCCCTTCCAACCTCTAACACTCTTTGATTCTGTGAAAATCAGTGTAATACCATTCAGATAACCCTAGACCAGCTTTTGCTGGCTGTTGCTAAGGGAAATCGAGGTTTTGGGTTCCCTCTGGCTCTCCCCGTGCTTGAAAATACAAGTTCCACCATTGTTCTGCATAATACATACGAGGCATACCAGAGGCAGGCTGGAAATTGGCTTTTAATGATTGATGCTTCTTGTGGGAAGTAAGGATGTTGTGCTGAATATAAAAGTGCCGTAAGAGTGTCACTAGTGATGCTGAACTATCACAGACACATCATTGATGCCAGTTTTTAATTTCTACTTACTGAGAGCATAAGTTCTGGCATTACTTTCCCTTGGATGCGGGTACCACCTTCATAGCAGTGGAAGAAGCAAAGAAACCAGATTAAAAGTCATCTCCTTCTATCAATTTGCGTTGACTTCTATAGGTGGGAAACCTGGTATTAGTTTACCCTAGGAATTCTACTAACCAAGGTGAAGCCAAGTTGGTGCTTTGATATACTGAGTAGTATATGGATTGCATTGATAGTGATATTAAAAGCATTTCTGTATTGACAGCAATATTAAAGGCATTTGCTCCATGAGTCATTAGGACTCATTCAAGATGAACTAGATTAAAAAATGTATTTCTTCAGGTATCTGCCAGTATTTGCAGAGATTCTTGCCTTTACTCTAGCAAGTGGGATGCACTGCAGAGCATCCTCCTTTAGCATGTGTGGCATTCTTGTTGAAAACATAATATCTGTTTATTTTTAGGCTGCCCACCCCTCTCTAAATAGAACTAATTCTTTGCAAACAGGATTGTACTATAGACTGAGGGTTTTGGAGAGGTGGTTAAATTCTGTCTTTGCAATACATATGTGGCATAGTTGGCTCTGCATAAACATTCGACGGGCATGTGGGTTTTTTTAAGCTTCCATCCTAAACCTTGCACTGCAGAGAGGGATCCAAATGCTTCATTCCTTTCTCACAGACTATCTTAAGATACAAAGCTTTCCAAAGTTTTCCTATTCAGATCGAAGAACGGAGTCTCCTGATTGCATTTCCTGTGTCTCAGTGCAATCTGGAATGAATAAAAAAAACAAGAGAGAAAAATTTGACACACAGTGTTGAGATGCCATGCAAAGCTCTAGAGGGCAGAACAAAGGGGGAGAAAACCCAAGCATTCCAGCCATGGGAACATGTGTACAAAAGCGCTTCAGCAAGGAATTGCCAGGTGGTGTGTGGCTCATGAGAGAGAGTGCTGGTCTTGGACACCGGGGCCTAGAGTGTACTTTTATATTTGTCCGTAGCCATGGGAATTGTAGCTTCTAACAAAGTCTAAATCTTACTTATGTTTCTCTAAATGCACATGCAGATACAACTTCTGTCTGGTTTACATATATACTAATAACACTATTTGTAGATTAACAGCCCTGTCCGTGTTTGAATGCTAGGTTTCTGAAAATGCAGGTTTTGCACAGATGTTCTTTGCCCTTCAGGTCAGATTCAATCTGAATCCCTTCATTTCTACTTGCGTCAGATCTCTTTCGTAAAACTACCTCATCTCTGAAATGTATTAACATTTTAGAATAGAACTTTTCTTTGAATTCTGAAAGTGTCATTTGGCACTGGTAAATTGAAGTCATGCTCCAAACAAGACCCCTGCCTGTAATCCTATTTCATAATGTGTCTAGACTGACAAAAATGGCATATATACCCTGATTCCTACACAGTACCTTGGACAAGTAAGAGTGGTAATTTGCAAAATCGGAATTTACCTCTGAAATATAGTCTAACAGTGAAAAATCAGAGCACAGAAGTTCTGGATATACTGTGTATCGTGGATAGAACTATGTGAAGAGGAACACTTTGTTCACAACAACTGATTTTGGTGGACTAAATATTTGAAAATTCACCTTAATTTCAATATTGAGATGCCACGGTTGAAGCAAAAAGGAAAACACAAAAGTGCATCTGAAACTTCTAATTTCTACAGGATCTGAAATAACGTATGTTGCACTTCCATTTGAAAACAAGTTACAAAACAGCAAAAAAAGGGGCAGCTTTTAATTTTTAAGCAGTGAAGAAATTTGTTAACATAAAACCCTATGAATTAGTGATCTAATGTGTTTGTGGGTTTTTTAATTAAGGGATTTTTTTATTTTGCTAAGAAAACAGGTGTGACTTTCTTGTTGACCAGCAACTAATGGGAAAGTCAGTAATTCACAGGCAGAACAGTGGGATATGACAGTCAATAGGAAGAGTTTTGTAGTATTCAAAATCACCTTTAACATCATCATGCTGTTTGATATTTTACCAAAACAAAGTCAAATATAAAGTGTGTTTGAATCTCTACAAACATACATAGTTCAAAAGAGATTCCCTGATAGAACTTCTGCTAATATTTTAAATCCTGCCTCTGCGCTTCTCTCTGGTCCTGTAAAGAATGGAAGGAGCAATAAATATCTACTGTCACTGAATGCTGTTGTACAGGCAAACAGTAATTCCTGTGTACCTTCTAGATAGGAGAGAGATTGTAATTCTCTTAAGGCTAGCTTTCTGTGATCCATTTGTTTGCTGTTTGTCACACAGATAGTAGCAACAGAATGCCAGTTTTCACAAAAGAAGCCCTGAAGCCTGGTTGTGTGATGTATCAAAGTTGTAACCTAAATAATGTTTAATTGACAGAGCAAATTGTTTATTTTCAAATAATTGCACTACATTTCAGTGCTTAAAATGCAGACAGGCTTTACCAGCCTATCAGCAGCTGGAGAATCCGATGTTTTTCTGGAATAATAGGCAGGTGTAAAAATTGACTGTGGCAAAGTAGCTTGAAACTGCTTGTTCTAATATGATGAATGACTGACTCCTCAGCTCCAGATTTTATTTTTTTGCATTGAACACTTTGAAAGCAATGAGCCACAGCCCAGATTTGGGTCATAGATTTAGTTCTTTAGAAGACCTCTGATTAGAGTTTTATGTATCAGATAGTGAATGACAACTTATGAAGAGGGAATTGCACAAATCTCGTGCACGTGGGAGCACATCAGTTCTTTGGTTAGCAGTAAGCAGACAGTCATTAGAAGGTATTTATCAACGTAGAACTTTTTTTTTTGGATTCATGCACTTTAGCTTTATGCCTCCTGGCTTGCGGAAAGGCTGGAAGATGTGTTCTTTACATTCTCATCCACTTTGTGTCTGATAGATGTGCTTAGAATGGGGCACATGTATATATATATATATATATATTTTAATAGTAACACTCTCTATTAAAACTCATAATAATTTTACATCAGATCCTTATAATTTGACTTCCATGATTCTTCTGTCAATTGTATTTGTGCCTACTCTGTTACCATTCTCATTTTCAATGTTCTTCCCATCTTTCATGTGCCCACAAATATTTTTTTTAAATTCTATCAGAAAAACAAACTATTATGCATGCTAAAATAAAATATAATCTCCACACAAACTATCCTCTTTCACCCCACACCTCTGAAATATTTTTACCAGATGTGACTGGCTGAAGGGCCAAACATACTAGATGCTAATCACATGGTCACAGCTGGAAATAACTTTTAAAATTCTATTCAGTGGAAATTACCATCTTGTTTTATTTTTCTTCAGCAACAAAATGGTAATGTAGATGACATCTGTCTTTCCAGCTGTTCTTTGTGTTTGAAGAACCACTCCCCTCTCAGAAGTTAACCAGTCATCCTCTTAAAACTGAGAAACTGGAAAAGTAAGACAAAGAATAGAAGCAAACTTATGTGGGAATAGATATAAAAAATAATCCAAATAGGGACATTTGATAAGCATGCTACATTTTCATCTTTTGCTTTAGTTTTCCAGTGTTGAAATAAATCCCAACAGATTTCATGATTCGATTGTAATATATGTAAAATAAAATTACCGTGATAAAATAGTAGAACCATTCAACAGACACCTTTGAATATCTTTTGTGTAGCCTGCATACCCGCTGATCTGTAGTGATATAACTTTCTCAGTAGTTCAGTATTCTTCAAAAGCAGCCATTTAGAGTAGTATCTCAAACACTCCTTTCCTAATTTGCACTCAATTTTGCACTTCTGCACCACAGTACAGTAGCCTATGTTATATAACTTTTATGTAATATTTAAACTTGAACAAATGAATGCTCCATATCTGATGTCTTTCCCTTTCACATGGGATTTCTTTGTGCTCCTGTTTGATGTCCTTTTTATCGTGTTGTGACTTGTGACTGCTGTTAACAAGATTCGGTCATAAATATGCACCTACACTTTAGAAAGACCAGTGCTCTTATATTTAGAAGAAACTGCACAGATTTTGGGAATGAGTACCTCTGGTTGGGGGAATGTGTGCTCATGTATGTTTCTGTGGCACCTGACTAAGTGTTTAAAAAGACCTGTGACTTTGAAAGGAAATGTATTCTGTGCTCATTTGTGACATGAATCAGTAACCAGGTAAAAATTTTGCAGTACATGCCAATGATTATAGCAAGAGTGTGAAGCCTTAGGTCCTTGATCAACTGCAGCATCCCTTGGATTTTGTTCTTAAGCCCTATTGGCCTTTTTAACCAAATAATTTCTGTCCTCTGAGGTGTCAGAATTTTCAAAAGCATTTGGTGTGCTTCCTCAGAGCCTGTGCAAAGACCGGTAGGAAAGCCCTTTCTAACCCCCGTGGAAGATGCAGATGGATGCATGTTTGTGTATGTACTCATCTATATTTATCTCTCTACATGTAATGTATTCCCCTGGGTACTGTAAGAGTATTCATATGTTTCATCCTTTCACAAAAAAAAATATTTGGCTTTGTACAAAACATTGCTAATGTTTAGGCCAGCAATTTGAGTTACTGTATTTGAAATATTCATGTTTCTCTTTGTACATAATGAGGGACATGGATTCTGGACGTACTGCTTTTTTTTTCCCTTTTAGGTTGGTTTGGTTTTCTGTTGTGGTGGGTTTTGAGTTTGGTTGGCTAGTTTGGAGTTGGGTTGTGGAGAGTTTTTTTAATTTATTTTTTTTGTGACTGCCACAAATTATTTAGAATAAGATACTTCAATTTAATAAATTTAATATTTTGATTTAAATGATATTTATATAGGTTAATCATTGGTATGTGTTTACATTACCAGTATGAGCTAAAATATAGGGCAGTTACTAGTTTATATATGTAGTTATTCGTGAGAGTCTGCTGGTAAGAAGGAAAAAAGATTTGGTTTAGTAGCTTAGTTAGCCTTGAAATCCAGTCATGTCTCAGGCAAGCCTCTAATTTTAAAAAAAGCACGTTTGTCTAGAGCTTTGCCGTAAGTATTTCATATTGATAGCTGATTAATTTTTGTCCTTTTTCAATTTCAAAGTGTCAATAATGACAATGTGAATAAAAGGAAGTTTGATGTATTCCCAAGCTACCTTATTGTCTGTAGACCCTTCGGAATTTTGTGCATTGCTGTGTAAGCAAATCACTCTCAATGTGTCTTTCCAAACACAAATATTTACAGGCAGAGACAGGGAGGGTGAGAGGGGAAGATAGTAACCAATCTGTGGTCCTGGTACGGAAGAGTCAAAGGGCAATGTGTATTCTGTTTCAGACTCACTCAGACGAAATGCTGGTTGATCTTTATCTTGACTGAACCAGGGTATCTTTAAAACTAATCTCTTGTTCCAGAAGAGGCACAGAGTTCAGTACTTTCCTATGCTGGGCAAATCGTTCCACACTGAAACTGCATGTATCAAATAGCTGTGCTGCAGCTGCAGAAAGGACTCAAATGTTGTTTAAACTTGCGAATATATACACTTTTTTTTTTTTTTTTTTTTCTTTCTTTCCCCTGTGTCATGTCTACTTCTGCTTCTTTTTTCTCACTGCTCTCTGGAGTTGCATCTCTGTATTGATGTTTTGCTTACTGTTTTATTTTCAGATGTTGTTTTCCCAAGAACCTGCAGTCCTTGCCGAAGAAAAGAATATTGATTATTGTTTAATTCTGGCAAAATACCAAATAACGGTGATGAGATTAATTTAATTCCTAATCCTATGAAGATGTGGCCTCTTTCTAGAGGTTTTGTTTTGCTTTTTTTTTCAAAAAAAAATTCTATCTAAAAAAATGTCTGTATTTACATCTGTCTCTGTGACCTTATAGCTGACCACCCTCATTTTGGCAAAGCAGAAGTTTCAATAACACAACAGAAAATATTCAATCCCAGAGATATTTAATGCCTATTTTAAAGGTTGAGTCTTAACTGAAAAAGCAGTAAAATTTGGGACAGTTTCTGTGACTGCTAATACATTTTCCAGAGTGAATTCCAAAAGTAAATTAACTGAAATAAAAATGTTGACTCAATGAGTAGGGTATTTCTCAGTGTGAGTAAGAAGGGCTATCCTACTTTTAGTTACTTTCCATAAATGGCTGTGCTGTAATTATAGCATGTGTTAAGTTAGAGGCTTGGCTGGATAGGAATATTTATAAAACCTGGCATTTCAATAAATTGACCTGGTTTACAAGATTCTAAAGGGAAAGCAAGAAATAAGGAAAAACCACCTGACGTGGCAAGCATGTTAAAACAAATCAAACAAGACCTTCTGATTTGTGAGCCCACGAGTACTCTTATATAGTCAATGGAGAAAACAAATCAAGTGCTTGTAAATGCTGTTTAAGGGCTTACACACAACTTGACTTGATTAGAAAACTAAATATTTAATTATTTGTGGTTTTGATTTTATGAATGTTGCTTTCCTTTACTTGTGCTCTCAAGATGTTTGACGTCTGGTGAGAAAAATTGTGGATAATGTTTCCATGTGTGGTGCCCATACAGCAGATTTTGATCCTCGTGCTGTGCTCACATCGCCGTCTTCATGCTGGAGTCCCATCGATGTCCATGGGAGTTTCTTAATGAAGAATACAGAAACTGAAATCTGAGATTAGAATTTGGCTTGAGAGTTCAATTCAGGTTCCTCCCTTCAGCCAGTATGATGCCATCATCATTTTGGTCCCCTGCTGCTTCTAAACAATGCAGGCTTTAAAACAAACCCAGATTCCAGTGCTGTCCTGTCAGTGTGACCACATTTGGAAGGTCCTTGTTAGCATTTTATTTCCTTCTTGTGCTATCCCTTTTTTTTTTCTTTCTTTTTTTTTTCTTCTGTTTTTAATAGTTTAAATTGTACATGGTTTTGGTGGTAAGATTGTCAACAAGATTTTTAAGACCCATTTACTGTTGCGAGATGAATTAGTGTATTTGATACATTCAAACAAATGGCAAAAAAAGTTAGGAGAGGCTAAAACAGTTGGTGAGACAGACTTCCTGTGCCTTTGGTTATCAGGTCCAGAGCTGTGCCACTGTGAGGAAAACATGTGCATCCTAATTGCTCTTTGTCTCTTCTAAAACGAAGCTCTCACTGAGGAGTAAAATGATCCTTTTCCTACACAGACTGCGCTGTGACTTTCTTTAAAACTGTCATGGCTTAAAGCTTTACAGTAACAGAGGCTTTGTTCTTGCAATGCTTGCAATGTGGGTGGCAAGGCAAAGTCAGGAGTGGTCTAAGGCTGTGGCATGGACTCTGAGTCTAAAACTGAGAGAACTATAAAAAAGTGAAGAAAAAATGTGGTTGTATAATGAGAACCTGGTGCTGTGAAAGAGAAAAGTCTTCCATAGGAAGAGCAGGACACTGACTTGAGGGTCTTGGTTGGATCTGCCTCACAGCCCATCGGAAGGGACATGTGGGGAGGCTGCTTAGAAAGGACCTGCATGTGAGAGTTGTTCGAAGTGTGCAGGCATTTTGATTTCTTCCTGGTGTTGATAGAGACAAGAATCCTTGATCCTCTCCTTCCGAGAAGTTGCTGGTTTTGTTTTCATTATCTCATGGTTTTCTGCATGAATATAATGGAACAATCGCTGTGACTTTGATATTGTTCTAATTATGAATTTGGGTTCTACACTTCAGTAACACTTACAGGTATGAATATTATACCAAATTAAAATCTTTTGTATTTGTGCAGGTGATATCCTTGTGTACAATTCATAAAGATACGATTTTGAATCTGCTTGGTGCTGAACACCCCATTGATTTCCCCTAAATCCACTGGCTTCTGTGTTTCTCTGTAACAAAATGGCTAAATAAACCAGCGCAGTAAGTCACACACTCAGGCGAAAGGCTGTAGCTATTGCTGCATGGATCTTCAAGTCCTGATATGAGCTTAGGGACACAAAAAGCCATTCATATTACGAATTACCCTTTGCTTTTGAACTGTAAATTATCTTTATTATTAGGCTGGCCATGGTACTGCAATTATTAGGTGCCCTATGTCTAAAGGTTTGAGCAATTAGAAGTCTGGGGTGACAGTCTCATGATACAGAGTGATAAAATATGTCCAGTCAAGACAAAGAGATGGTCTATATTCGTGTCTTCAGCATGTATCACAGGGAGCCTGGAAGCTGTGCTGCTCTTAAACATTTCAATTAGCCCTGACATGGCCACTGTGAGCCCACAGATTATCTCTGTGTTGCTGTTAAGTTTTTATGAGGCTTTCCCCTCAGATTACCCATTTTCACAGCAATCTATAAATCTGAAACTGCAACATCTGATTAATTCTCCCAGAAGAGAATAGTGAAGATCCAGATTTTTTCATTAATGAAGTTTGTGCTGTTCTGAGGTCTCATATATTTCAGCCATCGTTTTACAGTTTTTTCCCATTCTAATCTCTTTCCTTAGGTACCAAGGGAGGCAGGAGTTTCAAAATCACCCAATACTTCTGACTTAGCACATTAGACTGACTTTGCTTGTAGCACCATTTTGCAAGCTGATGGCCATTCTTTGTTGTTTTCAAAGTGAACAAAGCTGTAGTGTACCATTATTGTTTCTTCATTCCAAACAATTGCTTGGCATCACTTTGCTGTTGAGTATTATGCAGTCTTTCTTTTACACACCATATTCCAAATTAAATGTCATGTGGCTTTGCATATTTTTGAGCTTTGAGATCAAATGAACCCAAAAATGTAGAATGAAACTGAGCTGAATCTGCTGCATATTTCCTGCTGTCAGATGGAAAATCTGAGAAACAAATATGCCTTTACCCTTATCAGATAGGGAAGCTGAGGCACAGATGTCTATTTAAAGGTATTCTGGTGGCAGACAGAGCAGAAAATTTCTCTCTCAGTGTCTGTCTTATCTGGTGGAGAAAGCTAGATGATATTCATATGGCATTTTCTTCAACAAAGAAATTCTTTCACTGTAGTATTAGGTAAATTAGCTGAGTGATAAAAAGGCAGATAAGAATCCAGATGTCATGTATAGCAATACCATTTCAAATAGCTTGTGAGCCCTTGAAGTAAAGCTTCCAGGGTTCTGTGTCATAAAGGCCTCCAGAAAGGTGTTGGAAAAGCAATGAGATTTGTATGTTTACATCTTTACATGTAAAGATCCAAAACCACACAGGCTAGATAACTTCAGCCCATATGAAGTGTTTTATGAGGATTTTAAAATGTTTTTTTTTTTAATGTGGCTATAACATGGCAACAGTGCTTACATTCCCATTGCTTGGAATACTGTTGAAGGAAAGGCATGGTCCTCCAGCTGTCGTTTGCTAGCCTTAACCTGGAGCAACCACTTCCTGAATTACCCAAACCAGTAAACTTAGGGGGGCAGCTCAGCTAGGTCTCTTTTAGCCATTTTAGACTTGCCATCCTTTGTGCATTCAGTGGATACTGTACGTAAGTGCCTGGAGACAGGGCAAGATTTGCTTTTGTCTTATCCCCTGTGTGGTAGCCTACCAAAAACATGTACAGGAATGGTCTCGAATCCCAGGGGTGAACTAGGTCAATGAAACAGGTCAAACTGTGGACCATAGGCCACTGATGAGCCTCTAGAAAGGAAGCATTGAAAGTCTGGGGAAAGGACCATCTACAACAACGGTCTGTGAAATATCTTTCTGGTTCTATATAAAAAGTTGCATATCTGTGGCCAAAGGGAGTGAATAATTTTCATCTTTACGTCTGCAGCAAGTTTAAATCCTTATGTTTTCATGTCTTCCATGTGGCTTTCCAGTAACATCTATCCTGAAACAACTGAGATTTGTGTTCTGCCAGAATATTAAACACATCTTGAGAATGAAAAGCAATGCACATTAGTGCACCTCAAGAAGAAAGTTGGATTTCCTGCATTTGTGAACAACCTGACAATATATTAAATGTATATATTTTTGTGACCATTTTGATAAGCTTTGCTTATAATTTATAAGGAAGAAAAGAGCATATTCAGGACCAATTTTGTACAAATCTGGATGTTTTCCTTGCCTTTAGTATTCAGTGAAACAGTGTAGATGAATATAGGTGTTTCCTTCCTGTGTGCTGTATGCAGTTGGGGTTGGTGGGTTTTTTGGGTTATATGTCTTTATATCGAGTATATTTACCATGTTACTCAGCAGTGGAGAGCCTGAAGCAGCCTGCCATGCTTTTTCAACCATATTATGTATATTGGTCAGAATGCCTGTCACCTCAAATCTCACACCAAATCTACAACTGCTTCATTTAAATTCTGTTTAGAAATTTTGTTTAGAAATATGTTGACTGATCAGCTTCATAAAGCCCCCAGTGACAGTGCCATCTAGTAGTTTTATCATAGCTGTCCCCATATGTATCAGGCTTTCTTAAACAAAACAATTAATTGTAAGTCACAGAAATAAAGTTTGTCTTCTTTTTAGTACAACTGTCTTTTCTAATAATGAACACTATCCCTCCCACCTGCCCTTTGTTTTTTCAACAAAGTGCTAATAAGCTCTGCCTGCTCTTCCCTGTCTCAGTGCTTCCATCCTACTGTATTCTAGAAAGATATTCCTTATCGAGGCTCTTCTTTTTCTTGCCTTCTTTTCAGTCATCAGATTTCTAGCAGTGATTCCAATTGAAATTTTGGTGGTTCCAATTTTTTAAAACCTTTCTGCTACGAAGATGCTACCCCTCAGCAGATGCCTCTGATAGAACAGTTGATTTCCTTTCCTTTTGTTAATGTAAAAGGAAGGCAAGAACGACTGTGTGTGCCAGCACAAGAAGACTTTATTCCTTGTATTACTCTCTTCTGCTATGAATGCCAACACTAGGGAAAACTCAAAGGATTTCTATGATTGCTGTTTGACAGCAAGGATTATTCACCTGACTAATGGATGTGGGTCATATACCCAAGTAAACTAGTGGCTGCATTGTTACAGCCACAGAACCACACTGGTTTACAGAGCCATTAGGTATCAAAGCTGTACCTTCAGGCTAGCGAATCGATAGATGTTACAGAGGGTAGAGCCACTGCATTTTTTTGAGACGTGGATGCCCTTGTCTGTGTTCCCTTCCCAGAAGGATGTACATGTTGAAAGCTGTCTGACTTCAAGCTAGCTGACTGCAGGGTGTAAATATGGGCATGTGAATGTTTATCTATTGTATCAACTACTTAACAGGCATAATGGGAGTACGTACACTCAGTATGCAGAATTTAGAATATGAAATGTGTATTAATATCTTCTGACGTCTGCATAACCCATCTTTTCCTTATTCATCAGACTTTCATAAGAATGCTTGTACCTCTCATCATTCTCTCCATGAGAACCCAGTTCCCGTATTGGTCTCTTCCTTATAGGTATTCCCCTCTGCAGATTCTAGCAAGCCATTTCTTTCAAATTGCCTAATAGATCAACATAATTAAGTTAAATTACAGGAATTGTTTCTAGTCTATATTTCTCTTCAAGTTTGCTGCTTCTGCTTCAAATGTCGAGATATTCTTGCATGCGTGAAAGCTTATCCATTTTTCCCCAAATACAGCAGTTGGTCTAGTAAGACATGTTCCTCTTCTCTGCAAACTTTGCCTCTCCTTAAGAAATCTGAGATTCTCTTTCCCAAATTGAGGATCATGTCAGACTGTTCTGTGGTAGAGCAGTAAGTGTTTTGTGGCCACGATCATTTCAGCACATCAGTGCTGTCTCAACTCTAGAAATGTACACATTGTGAATGATATCATTGTTAGAAAAGTCATCCTTTGATAAAGAGACAAAACCACAGCTCAGCTCATGCAGGGACTGGAAGAGGGATCTGCATCATTAAACTGATTAGAATGCTCCAGAGGGTCCTGGGTTTTGTGGAGGACTTAACGTGGCCCTTCTAAAAGGGCTAGTGAGTTCTTCTGTCCCTTCGTCATTACTGTTTAATTCAACAAATCTTTTTTCTTTTCCTCTTTATTTCTTTATCCCTCCCAATCCATTGCTCCTTTCCCCTGCCAGCTGGCTCCCTCAGCTGCTCCATTGATCTCTCAGTCACTTTGGCACTCCTGATATCAGACACAGTGGGAGGCAGAGTAGCTCAGAAATCATCAGACTGGCAGACAGACCAATATAGAAGTGAATCCGAGAGCCCCAGCAAAAAAAAAAAAAAGTGAATTTGTTCTTTTGCTCTCTCTCTCCTGTAGCAACCCCTTTAAAAATGGTAGATTGACATTCAAGAGTCTGATGCTTTTAGTAATAACAGAAATAGCTCTAACATTTCCCCAACTTTGTGCAGGTGTTTCTGTAGAGTTTGAGTTCTGATTAAGCTATGAAAGCCACGCATCCTATTGTCATGAGAGGGAATCCCTGAGTCTGTTACCAGTCTTGGACAGTTACTCTGTACACTTCTGAAAGCCACGTGACTGCAGGATCAGAGTTTGTGAAACATAATGCTTTTAATTTGAGAAGTACTTAAGAATCAGTATAGATTGGAGCAGGAAGAGAGCAGATTTTGAAGATAGCAGTGATGAATTATATCTCCCTTTTTTTTCCATTTTGTTGGCTGATTGTTGTTTGTGTTGTGTAGAACAAGGGGCATGGCAAGAATGAATTCAGACACATCAGAATGATTTTACATAACTGTGCACGTTTGCCATCCCCTAGAATGTGGAAGGAAGAGGTGACAGAGATAAACTGCTGCAATTTAGCAGTTATCACTGTATTTGTTTCCAGTGTCATTTATGGTTAGGTACTGCTGGTCCAAGTCCATGCTAAAGATCAGGAGGTCTGTAGTTCTTGTTTTGACAGCTCTCAAGAGCAGCAGCTGAATTTGTTTGTAAATTTTGACTCTAATATACAGTGTCAGTGGAGGTGCGCTGCAGTGACTGTTTATTGAATGTAGGTCTAAGAAGCATGGCCCAAAGCTTTTATTGCCAATGATGTTGCCCTGAAGCACCAGCCCATATTCTCTCTCTTCTCCCCTTCTTTCTCCCTGCCCTTCCTCACATGCCTATACCAGGTTGCTGGAGACAAATTGGAAGAAATTCTTCACGGAAAGAGAGGTCAGACACTGGAACAGACTGCCCAGGGAGGGGGTTGAGTCGCCATCCCTGGATGTGTTTAAGTGTTGCTTAGATGTGGTGTTGGGGGATATGGTTTAGGGGTGAACTTGTAGTGTAGGGTTAATGGTTGTAGTGTAGGGTTAATGGTTGGACTTGATGATCCCAAGGGTCTTTTCCAGCCTGAACTGTTCTATGATTGTGTTCTATGATAAGCCACTTCATTCAGCAAAGAAATGGAAAATAATGAAAGATCATTTGTTATGTGATGTGTCCTACTTTTCGCTAAAACAGATCATAAAAGTGTGTTATTGTTCTTTTCACAGGAAGATCTGTGAATATTTTACAGGGATTATTTGTATCATTAGCATTCTATCCAGATGCAGAGCCTTCCTCAAGTCCATTTAGCAGATCTGTGGCAGAATCAGAAATACGTGAGTTGTCATCTTGTGCTCTGCATTAATGAGCAAATTGTGAGCCAAGGAACTTCAGGCTTCAGGATTTCAAAATCTGAATGTGGATCAGAATTTTGCATGTGATTCCTTTTTCTTTTTCAATGTGGACTGGGTTGGGCAGATCTTAAAACAGTCATCTGGGTCATCAACATCTCATTATAAGGATTTCAGTGGTTTGTTTTCTGAATAAAGATATGGTTAGAGTGGCAAAAATAAGAATGCCATTAGAGGAAGTCACTTTAGTCATAAAGAGCTGTAGGAATGGATGTGCTAAACGGGAAGGAGAGTAGTAGTAAACAGTAATAAATGGCCTTAAAATAATCATGAATATTGCATAAGTGGTATTGATAACAGCTTAAGTGTATTTCCATAGGTGTTTCTTTGTATTTGCATATTAATTAGTGGATACCTAAGATATTATGTTACTAGAATGTCTTTGGTGTTCATGTTTTATTGACAGACTGTTGTATCAAAAAAAAAAGTTGCCAGACATTATGGAAAATTAATTTGCATGGGATTAGTAGAATGCAGAATTTCTTATTTTACCAGAAGTTTTATTCTTCACAACCCCGCAACTGGTAAGTGTGCAGTGCCAGAGTAACCCTGCAGCTGATGTGCAGAAACAACCTCTTATTTCCTAGTAGGTATGGGCCCTCCCCCTATTCACTTGCAAAGGAAGTAGTGCAATCTCTGTATGCTGCATGGGCAAGGTGTTTTTGAAATCTTCTGGGGTACTTGCAGTGTTCGAATAGAGTAGATGAGTCAGCAACCTAAATGCAAAAGTTTAATGTGAATATCACAATGTTTTCAGTCTCTTCTTGCATGCCCGTGTTGTACACCTTTCGCTGACACAGTTCATACCCAGCAGCTTCACCATTCTTTTGCTCATAATTTCCTCTCTGCAAGCAACCGTTATTATTGCTGAAATACAGGCACATCTGCTTTCTAATGCATGCCCTCCCTCTGTAGGAGGCTGCTGCGTGAGGTGTGCGAGGCGCACACCCTTCCTGGCTCCTCTCACCTAGGAACTGTGCCTGCCTCTTCCTTGCTCCTGTGCTCCTGTTTCTATCCCCGTTAGCCCCTTCCTTCTGTGCTAGTCAGAACCAGGAGGAGTCTCAGCCTTTGCAGCCGAACTTCTCTTTTTGAGACAGGGAGAGCTTTTCCTCTTCCTTCCTGGACCTCAATCTGCCAGGCACAGAGGCTGCTCTTCAAGCATATGTTGGTGTGTATTTGGGTTGATATTCACCCTTGCCGATGTTCAAATCTCTAATCTACTGACTTTTGCTAATAACAGATCTGAATTCTTGAGTTTAAATCTAAGTCTTGGGTGTAATTGTTGCATAAAAATCTTTTCAGAGCTGTGCAGAGCAATTTTTTAAATTAGATTTTCCCACAACAGACTTATGTAAAGATTTAGAATGAGATGTTTGCACTTAAAAAGAACACTCAGAATTTATTTGTTCTTTGGAATGAAAATGGTGCAAGCCGTAAATGATAATGAGTGGAAAACAGAAGGTACAATTTGGATTTTTCTGAATTTTTAGTAGGATTTCTTGCATCTACTCTTGAACATAGCAAAGGGTTTGGCTAAGTAGTACTGTACTGGACCTGGCATGAAAGTGGTACTGCTGTATTCATTCACAAAAGAAGGTTTGATTCAGTTGCCTAACTGTAGATGTCTGGAGCTCTCGAAATGTCTTGTGTTACCAAAGAAACCTACATATGGGCAGGCTATGAGACTATGCTGTTTTGTAGCAGCAGCAAGGGAGCTGATGGGATCACCAAGTGTATTCCAAATGGCACTAGATATCTGTGTGGGGCACCGAAATAAAGCTCAACTTGTCTGGAAGTGAACTATAGCTTTTCCCCAACTATGGGCTTTTCCCCACGAAAACCATTTATTATGACTATTTTGCAAAGTTCAGGGCAGGGAATCAGAATTTTTCTAGCTGTGCCATTGAATAAGTTGCCTCTCTTTCCACATATGAATGGAAACAGTAATTTCTACCGTATTTTCATTTATAATCTTTGTGCAGTGCTTTAAAGATACGAAATGCGTCATAAATATTATATGCAACACACTAAATTATGGTAGTTAAATAACATAACGCTATGAAATTCTCTGATCCTCCATGCAAAGCGTAGAATTAACATGGAAGATCCATTGCTGGGGACTGCGTCAGCCCTTAACCAGTGGTGTTAAAGGGGTACTCTGCTGCTGAAAGTGGGCTGTCTTTGTGGAGATGCGAAATGAGAGTCTTCGTCACTGTTACTAAAGAAGGGGTGACGCTTTTAGTTAACACTGGTGTTCAGACCATTTACAGCTGAGACAATTTGTTATTTCTGTACACTCATTTACTCCATGGAGGTGTTGTGTAGCTGGTCAAAGGAAAGTCATCAAAATTATGAGATATGATTTAGACATGCGAAAAAGAAAACTTTGTGTTATATGTATTAGGCAATTCTTCCTCTTTCTCCCTATGAATTGTTTCTGTACACTGTTAAAAGAGTTCCAGTGTTCAAAGCTAAAAGGATTCTAATAGCTGTATAGAGTGTATTTTTAATCATATGTGAAGGAAGGATGTTTTGGAAGGAAGAAGAAAGTTTTTCAGCGTGCGAAGAGCAAACTGTAACTCTCAAGATTCAGCACATCCTTATCTTTACATGGCAGGACCAGGATAATTAGTCTGAATGCTCAAAAATTGGAGCCCTATTTGGAAAACTCTTTTAAAAACGAAAGTAATTGAAAGGCCTCCTCTCTGAGTGATTTCAGTATAAGAATGTAAGAAAGATCATTTGCAATTTACTATCTGAGAGTTTTGTGGTTTTTCTTCCAGCTGTGTGTTAGATCTACTTATCCAGAAAATGCATTGCTAAGTGGAACTGGCATAATGAAGTGTGTAGGAAACTACACCTTAATACGCTGGAGAAGTTTTGGGGGCGGCTGATAGTAAGTGTATGGACTGTCCTGTGTGGTCAGTGAGGTCACTATCGTTTAGCACTAGAGGCTCTGTAAAAATTTGTCTCACAGGCTAATGCAGCCGGATATAACGTGGGATTATACCCTTGATTGATCCAGCTATTTTCTAATGGCAGAATCCTTACCTAGGATGGCTGATGTGGTTTAATGAAAGCTATGAGCAAGCTTTTCAGATTTATTCCAATTAATGTTTAGTGCTTTAGACTCAATACTAATTTTGCTTGCTTTCCTTGGTGCACTCATCTTATTTTGCTCTGTTCTATCATGGCTTTATGTGATAAATCAGAAAGAAAATACATTTGTACACAGCCCTCTTATTTCACGGAGGTAAGGAAAATTATTTTACCTTTCTCCCCCCGCCTCCCCAGCCACATAAAAGTCATCATCTACAGACACATGATGCTGTAACCCAGAAAACAAAATTATGTTTCCTTTTTCATTATATATTAAACAATCTGGAAGAATTATATTGGAAGCATATGGATTAAACCATATAGCTCTCATCATAGATCTTTGGATTACAGAGGTCTTTGGATTTTATTAAGGGAAGATTGGAACAGTGACATCTGAATGATATTTAGCTTAAATGCTTGTGTTTTTTCTATGACAGACTGTATCTTTTGGTATCTTTTGGCTTCTGTGAGAAAGAAACAGGTTTTCTGTGGGAGACTAGTAGAATAGATGGTTTTTAGATTGTTTTCTGGGCATCTGTCACAAATATATGTTTAGAAGTCCAGATGAATCGTTTCGACGCTTTTTAATACTGTTTCTATCTTTCACTGAGATTCTGGTGGGCGGTGCTAAATTAATAGTTGGACTCAATAATCTTAAAAGTCTTTTCCAACCTACAAAATTCTATGATTCTATTCTATTTCATGTAAGTACCTGAATCTGAAAATGAAACGCAGTTAATGTAATGTTAAGGCTGCAATGGGGATTTTTTTAGTATGTAGTTATACTTTCAAAAACTTGCATCTCTTTGTAAGCAGTGTTTGCAGGCTTCTTGCTTTTCTTGGATTAATCTGTTATTTTTTTAAAAAAGCTGAAAAAGGATCATAAAATTTACCCTAATTTCTGGTTTCATCAAGCTTCAAGGCATCTTCAGACAGGGATTTCTGTTGGAGGTGGATGGCAGCTTAAACTGTCCACCTCTGGTTTTGAATCTAAAGACATGGAAAATTCTGATCCTCTAAAATAATGCTTTGAAATTTCCTTAGAATCCTGTATTGTAACAACAGAGCCATGAGAGGATTTTTCAAAACAGGATCTAACCTTAGACTCAGAGATGAGGATGCTTTTTTGAAATATAACCAAATTTGAAACTTTTGACCCTAAATATCTTCAGAAGGAGATCAGGTTTTAAGGGAAATGGAGGTCAAACCTGAGTGCACAGTGAAAAAAATGAACTTTTTTTTTAAAAAATGAAATCTATAAGAATAAAAGTGTTGATTATCAGAGTCAGAGATCAATAGAGATTATACCCTGTGAGACAGAAAAACTGACTTATCTAAGTTAGAATGCAGAAATTTTAACCTAAATTTTTTAGGAGCTTTAAAATATAAAAAACACACCAAACTAATTTCTTCCTCATCAGTCCTGCAATGAGAGGAAGGATAGTTTGGAGCATATAATCTCCTTGAAAGGAAAAAAATGGAGAAGCTGGTCATATCTACAGTAATTATTTTGGGTAACAGTCTTATTCTGAAACCGTAGCAAAATAAATGAATAAGCATAAAGAGATGATTGAATTTTGAGGGGCTGTTTTTTGTTTATTTGTTCGTATTTGTCTTTATTACCTTCTTAACAGAAACACAGTATATTTTCTATTGGTAGTCACTTAGGAAATCTACAAAAACGTCCCTCTGAAATCCAAGTAGCATGCTCTAGATACCTATGAGAACAAGTGATATGGCAAACGTGATGGTGATCTTCGCTCAGTTTTCAGCGTGTCGTCTGCTTTTGCAACCCTAGTCTGAGTAACACAGGTGCTCTGGAGGGAGAGGGATGGTGGTTTGTTTTACAGTCTTAGTTTATTTAGCAAACTGAAATAACAGTTGCTTTGCAGTCAACTTTGCTGGACAGATAAACAATAGTGACAATTTCGTATGATGTATATCGACAGAAGAGGTTAGCTGCAAACCCTGAGTGATGGAGCTTGTCATATTCCCTTCTCCAGTAATGCACAAGGTTAGAAATCAATGTCTTAATCATGGGCAGCTCTGGGCGATTCAGATATATCACACACAAACAGGCTTCTAATTACATTTAAGAAATACATATCATACATATATAAACTGACATAAATATCAGAGTGGTGTTGCTAGCCGTCAAAATGGATAAGTATAATTCCCTCAGTGGCCCTTGACAGGTTCAATACCTGCTGCGGAGGTGCTATGAACAGCATTATACGGCTGATTGAGTTATGACAGCTCTAACCCAACAGGGAAGCGAGGCAGGAAGGAATAGCCTGGGCTGCAGACAAATGATGATAAAGTGATCACTTTAAAGAACAATCTCCATAATATTTCATGCTCGCTGCACGGTGTAAAGGCAGCCTTGACTGCGGGGCTAACTGCTCTATCAATTGATTTGATTCACTGCTGCAGCTACTCCCAGTCATAATATTTCAAAGAAATGGTACCGTGGATAGAAATAATATCTGCATCAATATTAACCCTGAAAGGACTAATGGACACAAGCTATAATTTCCTGGACACCCTAATAATGCATTTTGACTGGGCTTGGCTCAGGATGATTTTTCTTTTTCTATTTTATTTTTTTTTTCTTTCTTGTTTTTAAAATAAAAATCGTGTGTTGTTTACTTAAACTTCCCTTTTATGCCTGTGCAGCCAAGGCCTCATTCACAGCCTCAAGCCTAATTTTACAGGAAATTCTGCTAAATGTTATTTTCAATTCTTTTTTTTTTTATATATACTGTATATCTTGTATTAAAATTAGATTAAATATCTGAGAGAAAAAGCATAATAAGCATTTTTGGATGTGTGCATTATATATCATTTACGTGTGCATGTGTGTACATAGAGAAAGAGGTTTTATCGCTCAAATTATTTACTAAGATGCATTTAAAACAAACAGAAAGGACCATGAAATCAATTATACATGAGAATGGAGTCAGCAAAGTATTTTCTGGAAACACAGGGAACCACTAAATTCTAAAGATTATACAGGATGTTAGGGTTTATTTTTTTCCTTTAGAAATAATAAGTACTGTATGAGACGGGCTTAACATGTAAGAAGTGCAAGTGAATTTATGGGTTCATAATCTTAAATCAAACCCGGTTTCTGTTTTCCATGCAGTTTTTCACGTACTCTGTAACATAATGGATGTTTATTCCGTTCTTTCATTCATAACACCCTGTTGACATTTAAGTCCCTTTTAAAGATCTGCGGTGCTTATTGTGACTCAAGTGGACACATATAAATTCTAAATGTTATTATTGTTATTCTTTTTCCACTGCTCTTGACTACTTGACTATCTTTGGGTTGTGTTTTTTTTCAGGTCAGAGCCATGTCCAAGTATTCAGAAACTGTTCAAAGAAATATTATTAATACATGTTAACAGGAAGTAGTCTGGATGTGTTTAGAGAACTTTTTCTTCGATTATTGGTTTGTATCTGTATAAAGATTGTCCTCATCAGACTCTCTGTTTTTTCTCATTTGTCCTTTAAACATTTACTATAAATCTGAGTGGGAGATACTTAGGTTTGAATCTCATGAGGCTTGTTTATATTTAAAACTTAAGCAGAGGTATTTTATGAACAGTCCTTAGTGAATGTTCCAACTACAACACTTCACCAACCTCTGAAGTGGTCTTAAACAGCCTTCAAAGGACTTCAATTTATAGTTTTCCAGAAGATCTGGGGAATATTTGCATTTCTTGGGATGCAGTATAAAACCTGAGGGTTCCAACTGGGTTTAGAAGGCTGGCTTCAATCTAAAATTGAAGTTGAAAATTGTGGAAGGTTGGTATTGACCTAACTCTGCTATTTCTGCAAGTATAATATACCACAAAAACACAGTGTTCATGCTAGACTTCAGTAACAGCAATCTTTGCAGTGAGCAGAGAGGTTGCACTTAGCTCTTCATCTTCATGTGTATCCTTTGGACCCACTTTGCTGTTCTTTCTGTTTCTTATTTCTGAGATACAGAGGTAGTCTACAAATAAGAACTCAACAACCATCCCTAGTCAGAAACCTTACAAATTTGCTTCTCTCTTCTTTGAAGTATAATACTGGCCTGTCACCATCTAATGTTTCTCCATGGATGTTCCATGTATCACACTTAAAGCAGAGCTTTAAACTCTTCCTGACAGACGCTTACAGCAACCAAACTTATTTTCAGCATATTTGTTGTTGATTGCAGTGTCCAACATGCTGGTCCTGTCACTTACTGTCACAATGACTTAGTCCAATATTTGATGTCTAGGTGATGTCTTGGTCCTGTTGATCATTGAAAACCATTTCTGAAAGAGAATCTGTCCTGTCCCATCTGCAGAATAATCTCTTTTCCAGATTCTCATTGTCTTCTGCTGCTTATTGCATAGTAAACTTTCAAATATAGTATCACTTCATTTGCGCATGATCAGAAACCTTTTGCAAAAGCCCATTTACCTAGAGTATTTCTTTCCCTCCTCCTTTGATTTCCTTCCATTAGCTCCATCACATCCGTAGTAAAATCCTTGTTTTCATGTTCGCTCTTTTCCTGTTATCATCCTCCTCTCAATAGCAAGACATCCTACACCTCACCAGTCTTGATGAGTAACCAGTTTCCACCCCCTACTTCTTACATTTTCCTATGAGCATCTTTCTTTTCAGTCTTCCTTATGCTTACAAGGAGCGTGCCCTGAACATTTGCAAAGGTAATTGATCACTGTCTTTCAAAGCCCTACTAAAGTTTTTCTTTGGCTGTTGGTCCAAAAATTCACAATCAAGCTCCCAACTTGAAAACTTGCCAAATGCAAGTTTCCTATATATGAGTATTTTATTTCTTCTCTTTCCCTTCAGTATTGTTTTTGGGTTTTTTCATTTTGTACTCTCCCGTCTGTCTGTATCTTTTTTATACTTGGGTGATAAGTTATTTGGGCTTAAGTCTTTTTCAGTGTTTGCAAATCAAACACAATAGCACTTTAGCAATACAAGTAACTAAGACAATAATAACAGCAACAATAATAATAATAATAAAGGTAACTTCTGCACTAGAAATAGCTGAGACAGTCTTGTGTAATTCATATAGCCAAACTAAGCTCAAGTAAAAAAAAAAAAAAGTCATTTATTTCCGAATATTAGTTAAATAGGGAATCCAACTTCCACGAGAGAGCCTGAGACTTAATACCAGTTTCAGATGTGACAACACAAAACACGGCTTCTGGACTGGGCCAGCAATGCTTTTTAAGACTGATAAATTATGGAGTTGCATCCATTCTCCAGCTAATGTAGATGAAGTGTAAATACATGATGATTACCGAAATGCATCCCTTTACAGTATTGTAAATGGGGAGGTGGAAAGACCCTCAATATTTTAAGGGCCAAAGAGAATCACGGGAGCAGCTTTAAAGATTAATTCCTTGTGTCTAGTTTAAAACAAGATTAAATTAGCTTGTGTGAGCTGCTGTTAGCAGATGCACTATTACATTATGCATGATTCTTGACTGGTTGTAGCATGAACAAACTGCACAGTGTTCCATTAGTGATTTTCAATGCTGTGCTAAGCTTTAAGTCACATAGACAGGCCATTGTATTTGGTTTACTTTGTGGATGTGTTTTCCAGGCAATTTCACAACCTACCTGATCACTGTTATTGATTGACTGGGTTTGAAATGGATAAAAGAATTAACCTGTGTAAGGGTAGCAGAATGAGGTATATACAGTATCCTATATACTTAGGAAAATCAATAGTACTCTAATGTAGAAAATTTAACCAGACAAGGCAAAGCCATCTTCCCACCTGCATCAGCCCTCACACTCCTCCAGTGTAAAACATTATACTAATATCATGCATATGCTTATGTGCTTTTAATGTATTTTTTCCATTGACATTACTCTTCGTGCTGTCCTCTGTAACATTGTGGATGTACTCATAATGCGTTCTGTAAAACAAATTTAGGAAATCCTGAACAAATACATTTTTATCCTTGCTCAGTTTTGCAAAGAGAATCACAGGCAGCTGCACACATCTGTGTTTGTGTTCCATCTTTCAAGGCGTAGACACATTTCTATTTTTTGTCTCTTGTGCTCCTGGCTAACCATTTTGTCCCGCTGCTAGTTCTGCAAATTTCTACTTTCACATTCATTTTGTCTTGTCCTCTGCCATTATCTTTCATGAGGCCTCAGCAATGTCTGTCTCCTAGTTATGACGTTTTCCCACCCTCTTCTGCTTTATATGAGGAAGAAGTGCATGTACACACGTTCTTGGTGCCTTTATCCCATCACACCTATTTTTAATGCTTGCCAGAGAGTACTGCTTTTTCTATTTGAGTTAATTTCCCAGTATTGGCTAATGAAATGTTTGCCACTGAAAACTTAACAAGCTCGTAAAACAAATATTTTTGTAGAAAATGTTATGGCTATTTGAAATCTTTACCCAGAACACCCCAGAGCATTGGAGTTGTTATTTACCCTTAAAACTCAGATCGTGTGTTTTTATATCTTACTTCTGTCATAGAACTAGGTTCAGGAAATAAGCTTTAATACAGCTTCAGTTCTTCCAGCACCATGAGAATATTAAACACACCAAATCTCTGGCCTTCCGAGAATTCCTGCCTTCTTGGCCAACTCCTTTTCCTTCTTGGCCAACTTTCCCTATTCACAACCTCCTCTAAAGGAATAACCACCCAGAGTGGCATTTCTGTCTCTTTTTTCAAGAATCCCAGGAGACTTCAAGAAGAAAAAGAGTGAGAAGCAACAGTGTTGCTTAGACTGTGCTTAATCCACAAGATGTGAAAAAAGAAGGTAAAGAAGGGGGCCTGCAGTGCATTTATAGAGTGTGCTTCCAGTCTACTACTGCTTTAAAAAAATCAATTTGTATTTTTGTATGAATTTAAAATGCTATTGTCTTTTTCTTTTTTTTTTCCCCTTGTAAAAGTTAGAAATCTCAAAATTTTGTTCATTTTTGGAATTATGTATTGATTATATTAATATTTTTATCAATATTAATAAAAATTGATGCTTTGAATCACTTCCTGAAACATGCAATAAATTAATCAGTAAACTGTATTAGGAGACTTGTTACAGGGAACAATATATGGTGAGTTGATGCAGTTACTGTCTTTTGCATAGAGCGGTGTCCAAACTCACAGTCTCTCTCTTTGTAAATATTCTCCTGTATAATTTTGCAGTAATCTTGTCCACAGCTTATAGATATTTTCTGTCCTGTAAACTTTACCTGTAAAATGGGTGTTAGAGTGGTTAGTTACTGAGCTAATGTTGTGTTAGCTAATGGCTTTAATATGAACTAACAGAATTACAGAAAACTGGTAACATTTTTTAGCGGTAAAATTGACTGCAAAAGTTACTACGTGGCTTCAAAATGCTATTATTATTGTTTAAAGAAACCAATAATTCAAGACGTGTTTTTCAGTCAAGCCAGGGGACATAGAAATTAGAAAAAACGAATCAATCACATGGATTTATATATGAACCCTTCCTGCTCAGATCTCTGCCCAGAAAGAATCAACTTGGGTGGCAAGGTCAGCAGGGTGACAGAGCTGGCTAACGGTGTCACTGCTTTACCAGTGCACACTGTCCAAGCACTGTGAGTTGTCGCCAAATCCCAGTGTGGTGGCAACGGTGCTAACAGAGGAGTTAGCAGTATGCAGAGGAATACTGCTAGCAGAAAAAATGGGCTTCCCTCAAATGCTAATATTGCTGAAAGGGAAAACAATATTCTCGTTCATGGACATTTAGGTGAAACCTGTGCAATTTCTAAGCTGTCAATGTAAATAAATATTCTCACAGAAAGAAATACTTTGTAAAAAACCTCACTACCAACATTAAGTGTTTTCAGAGCAGTATAGTAGGTACTGAATCAAACACCACTAAAGTTCTTTATTGCTAGGAGGGGGAAGGTCCAAATATTGCTCGGCAAATTACTCTTTGCTAGGGGCACTATTACCAGTTGATGCAATCATTGGTCAGCAAATTGGTCACATTATCGGTTAGTAAATTTGAGAGTGCAAAATTATTTATTGGTAAATTAGAGATGGCAGAATTATTGGTTGGTAAGAAAACAATTGCAGTGATGGGTTAGCAAATTAGAGATGCTTGGTTTTGTCTGTGGATAACTCAAGGTTGGTCAGATATTGGAGGCCGAGTTAAAGATGGCGGTTTTATTTATTGTTGCTCTGGTGAATGCTGAAGACCTGCTTTTTGTTTTACAAGCCAGTAAACGTTGTGAGAGTTTGCTTTATTTTTTTTTACTGAATAGCATTTTCATTTACAGTTCGCAGTTGAAGAATTTCTGTGGGCTTTAATATGTAAGTAAACATCTATACATATTTTTACTCTCTTAATTTTTATGTGTTCACTGAATTTGCAGAGTGCCAGGGGAATTCTAAAATTGTTTATATGAGGTGAATATTAAAGAAAGGTGTTAGATTGCAAGAGCTAAAAACTGAAACCGTTGCAATTCCAGCATTAAGCTGGCGCAGTGCAGGCAGTACAGGCTACTCCTGCTTAGTGCATCGTCAGCTGGCACCAGGAGGAGCTGGTGATGGGAATCCCTTTCCTGACATTTCCCTCAGCCTTTGCTGCTGGTTGAGAACTGGAGCCCGTGAACCGAGATCAACCAGGATATGGGGCGGCAGTGCCTTCAAAGAAGCAATTTCTGTGAGGTGGAGATTTCTGTGGGCAATGGCCTCTAAGTACTTAGTAGCTTCTTGCACAAAAGCTAAATCACTGTGACCATCAATATCCAAGCACTGTTACCACGTAGTGGTAGTTTTTTTGCTGGAGAACTGCAGCTGAAATCACCGTATTTTTGCTAGACAACTATGAAAGCAGCATTTTTTATCCCATTGGTATCACAAACTATACAAGCTTTCTATTGCAATAGAGTACTGCAGCATCAACTGTTGTGGCATTTTCAAATTCTTGGTTGTCTCCAGTTTTTCTGTTTTCTTTCCCTTTATATGCAGAATTGCTACTTAAAAGCAATCCTGCATTTGTATACTGTTAGAGCAATTCTGAAGAAAAAGTATGTTTCAGTATCATTCTAGAATATCTTAAGAAAAAATCTTTTCACTTGACGAACTTTGCAAACAGTGTACAGAACACAGTGGTTAAACAATTAAATCCTTTTAGGTTTTAACAATGCTGAAAACAATAATAGAATATTTAAGAATAGTCTATGACTGTTTATATAGCTGTTGAATTCTACAATGGAGACTGATGCAAATTAATCAGATTTACTTTTCCAAAGGGACACTTCATAATGCTTTTGACAATAATACAGATGGAGTCAGGAAGGATGTATTTTAAAACTTTAGGAAAGTCTTAAATTTTGAAACATTAAAATTTGCTTTTTATATGAACTCCTATAACAACAGTGCCCCTACATTTCTTGTCTACTAATTCTGCCAAAAATGATGTGTTTATTTGGAAACAGTAAAGTATGTTTGACATTTTTAAGACACAGCTAGTGGAGAATTTTGCAAAAGTGAAGGGGGTGAAAAGGATTTTTTATCTCACTAAAGCAGCACCACAATCATAAGATATCGGAGTTTTATAAGTCTCCTGGATTGAGATAACACATGCTGCTCATTTTTTTGTATTTTCATTGAGTCAAAAGTTAGGACTTGGAATACACCAGATCATTTCAGTAACACAGTGATTGTTCAGTGTTAAGTCCAGCTTGAACTGGTCATCTGGAAAGTTTTAGCCGAAACCATCATAATTAATTAGAGATGGTTTAACTAGTTCAGAAAAACATAATTGTAGGGCTCCCCCTTACCCTGGGTAGATGCCTGCATGATCTGCTCTCCAAAAATTGAGTAATCCAATTGGTGCCAACCACAATCTACTCTCAGCTCTTAAGATCAAGTAGGCTCACACTGAGAGGCGTCTCAGCCTGGATTGTTGCATACTTCAGGGTTTTTACAGTGGCGATTCGTTTCAGCCCATTATAAACCTTTGGATCCATATTGAGACTTTCTCAAAATTTGGGGTTTTCAACTGGGACAGATTGTCTTCAGTCACTGTTCAAAGGCAGCATAAGATAGGAAATGCAAATGAGCAAAACCCAACAACAATAGTAAAATTGAGATGTGAAGGTGATATGGAAATAAAATAGAACTTATGGATGGCAATTTTTTTCCTCCCAACAGAACCTGAATAAATTCTAACAGAAAACTGCTCAATGCAGGAAGGTAGAAGCAGGTCATTAACCTTTCGTTACAAAAGACCAGACTTTGGGTCTACTGCTATTTCAAATACAGATGAGCATAGGATTTTACCAGAAATTATTGGCAGTAGTTTCAGCTGGTAAAATAAAATTTAGAGGTTGGTCGATTCCTCAAGCTTAATGAGTTCTTTCCAGGCTCACTGCAGAAACTGGGATAAATAATTCTATCTGGATTCAATGGGCTCTTTTTCCAACTTTTTATCAGACAAAGTCATACTTCTTAATTAAAAAATGTTTATTATTGTCAGGTTGATATCAGCAATAGTATATGTCTGCCACAGTTACTAAAAAGCTTAATAGTGGAGTCTTTACAAAATGTAAAGCTTAAAATGCAAAGTGTTCTAAATTTCTATTTTGCTGTATTCACTGAGCATGGTATAAACTGAGCTGCACCTCTGTGGTTAGATTAGATACATCATGTGATAGTGCTTGTGTCCTTTGATAAAGAAGTTATGTAATTACCTCTCCTTGAAACTTCTTTTTGCTCCATGCCAATCTTATCTTTTACAGGTCTCAGTTTGTACATTGCTGACTGATTTACATAATGTATCTAATAAAACACAAGAAATAGCACACTTCCTTTATGTTACTGATAACATTGCACAAAACTCTTTCTTTGCAAGCAGTTGCCACTTTTTAATTACAAGTCCTTGGCAACTCAAGAGTTACATTGCATTTATTTTTAGAAAACATTTGAGTATTTTCCAAATGGCTGTAAGACATTTCAGAAAACAAAAAAGTAGGGTTTATTGAATACTATATTATTTTGAATTTGATTGAATATTTGTCAGATTTATACATGTATTTAGACCTTTAGATATACGTTATGTTCCCGGGAGACTATTTTCTTGCCAATTGCAAGTTCTACTTTTGTAGGAGTATGGAAATCAGAGGCAACAAATCAAAGCCTATGCTACGTTATTGTTGTAATAACAGCCAAATAAGTGAAGTTTCAAATCTAAGTGACTGAGATCTTTAAGAAATTTTAACTTCCTCATTTGAATGGAATAACATTGAATGTCTTAGTCTGACATACATACTGTGATCATAGAATAATTTCTAAAAATAAAAATTAATATAAGCAGATGTGTATTATTTTTTTTTTTGCCAGTTGCAGATATTTGAAAATCTATAGGCTATTTGAATTGTGCTGTGAATAGTCTATTCTCCAGCGTAGGAAGAACAAGTTCTCAGGATTCAAATACAATATTTTTCATCTTCACTGTGAAGAGCTTTTTCCTCTTCTTTTCTTTATGGGAATGAAAGGCCTTTCTGTTCTTTCAGCTGAGCGACCTCTGCCTTTTAAGGGGAAATGGAGTTTCTGCTCCACTCACCCATCACCACCACCCAGCAATTCTGAAGTTTCTGTGCCTAATCTAGGTGAACAATTCACACGGGGGTTGGGAAGAAAGAAAAGAGAAGTATGTAAGCATGCATATATGTACTTTTTCCACAAAAGAAAGGCAGGAAGATCCATGAACGTAAGAAAAAGAACTTAAAACATGTCTCGGATAGAAATTGTATATATATTTTTAGTATAACAATATGATCAGGAAATAATTTGAAAGCTTATTTTAAAATAACTCAGGCAGGTTTGCAGTTACATGCCAAATGGATACACTTCATGCATTCAAATATGCGATATGCAGTCTGCAATATCCTTCACTGTCGATTTAGGTGATTTTTGTCGCACTGCAGTTTGTAAGAACTTCACTAAACTGTCTCGGCAACTCTGGGCACAGAGGTTTTGGTTGGTTTGTTGTTCTGTGGGGTTTTTTTTGTTATGTTTCTGATTTGCATTCATTAGGTGTGTTCTTCAAGCTTTCCTGGACTTTGATGGGTTTGGATTTTGTAATTGGAGACTTGAGGATATAGGGTATAAAAACTGTGTAGTTGAAAGGCTGGTGAAGAGGAGTTCTTAAGCACAAGGTCATCCTGGGCAAAATCCAGCCCAACTGTCCATGATTCATTGGCAGTTTGAAGGCTTTAATGGCATATGTGACATACAGGGCAAGTGTCCACACTGCTGAGACCATCAACATGGTACACTTGTACTGTCCACAGCAATAGATGTAGCTAAGCAGACTTGAAAGGGACCAAGGCTTGATGATACTTTATAAACTAGTATTCTTTCACATGTAACAAATTCTTTAATGGTAGTTTGTAGGTACATCCCATCTGTCATTCACTCTATGGATTTCACTCATTGTCATTATGAATCTTGTGGTTTTTCTAATTAATGTGTATGTTGTATTTTCACGATCTACAAATACGTCTACCCACACAAAGTTTTTAAGAAGTTTTTATATGCATATGCACCATTTAAAAGTGTATATATATATATTACATTTATCCTTTTTAAGAATTGGCTAATGAATTACGTCAGGCAGCGATGTACTTATGTTCCTGTGTGTTTTTGTTAAATTAAATAAAATTGCTTTCATTCTGTGAAGTAGTAAGTGAATTAAAGGGAATGCCTTTGTAGGCTACTGTTTTTATGATGTCCTAACCTTAAATAGAAAGAAAGCTGAGCCAACTAGTTGTTCTTGCTTTCATTAAGGTTCCTGTTGGCAGCACACTGATGGTACACATTAATCTTGGTATTAATACTGAGGAAAAGGGGCTTAGAAGCCTAGGATGAATAAATCATTCCAGATCCCATTTGGATCTGTTGGCACCTTCCCCGTTACATTGTTGCTGGATAAAAAGGCTTCTCTAAGTGTTAAAGGGTTGGATAAGAGGATTGGCTTGTTGCAAAATTACCTACAGTAATTTGTGAGCGTTCTGATTGGGGGTAGGATGGTTTGAGCACCTGTAGTTCAGAATATTAACATTCTCTTGAACATGTGTGGCAAACCTGTGAGTTGGCACTCATAAAAGTACAGTGATGTGTTTTCTTCTGTCCCACGATGCCCTGCGCAGCCTTTATTGCTGAGACCAGCTACTGGTGCCTCCAGTCTAGCCCAGAGATATTTGTTGACACTAGAGAGAAGGAAGAGTAGTTTAAATGCTTCCTGTTTATGTTACATGGCTCGAATCTCTTCATTAAAATTTTTGAGGACTAGGAGATGAGCCACATATTTTTTCAGTTCAAAACCGGGATCCATTAATCTTTTTCTTGAACATTATCTCTGAATAAAGTGGAAGTTGAAATCATCAGACTCCAGGAGTAACTTCTTGCTTCAGTTCTTTCATAGGATGCTGTTTTCTGGGCAGCTTTTGGGGTTTTTCAATCTATTTGTGTTTGCAACATGCTGATCCATTTGTGGTTGGCTCAGAAGCCTCTCACTGCTCCATTTTGCCAAGCTGCCTTGCTTTCAAGATCCTCCTCCATAACACAGCCTCTGAAATAGTTTTTGGCTACCAGCCTCCGTGGCCCCTTCTGGATTCAATTTGGATGCAGTTCTGTGCATGTTCAAGGTAGGATGCAGCCAAAATGTGTCTCTGTCTGGTTACTGTGTGGCCAAAGTGAAGGAACAGAAGCAAAGACAGGGAATGAGCTGTGCTAGGCAGCAGTGCTATGGGACTGGGAGATTCACAGCCTTTTCATCACCTGTCTCCTGCCCCCAGTGAATCAACGGCTGGTGTGATTTCTTTTCACTGGCCCCAGGTGGGCTTGCCTGTCTTCTGGAGTATTCTGTGCACTTAAAAATTACTGGGGTGGGATTGCTCTCTGGGTGTTTTTTTTCCTGATTCCCACAGCTTTAATTGCTGTTACACAAAACAGTGGCTGCAGACATCAGAAGAAGATTGTTGTACGGTAGTAGCTGAACATTTTCAATGGCAGTCAGTGAACAATTACATGCTACAATTTACACTATCTTCTCTAGTCTGTTCTGTGAGTGAAGGAGCACCTATTATTAGCGAGGCAATAATCAAAGACTTAAAATGGAGATATAAAAGAGGATTCGGAGAATAATGCATGCTACCATCTAATAAGCATTTCACTCCCTCGTGAGATGCACTGACGTGTAGAAATTCAAGTTATATCACTGTATTTTTAACTGACAAAATTGTTGTTGAGAAAGCTATATTTTCTCAATGCCTTTTATTCATAAAACAATCTCGTTTTATAAACACAGATCATCTTTAATGTAATGGATGTAATGTGCAACAGTTATTTGTGATAACTTTTAGTTGTTAGATGGCACAAATCAAAGCTAAAGTAATATTGAAACAGAAGGAAAATGAAATGAAATAGTGAAATGTTGCTATGTTTTCTTTTCAATGAAAAATAGAATATCATGTTACCAATTCTAACATAAACGGGATCACTTGAAAGCTATCAACATGTACATGTGCTGCAATAGATGGAAATATACTTTTTGAAGTCAAACAGTTGTCAATGGACTTGGGAAGGAAACACTGTTTTTCTTATATATGTGATCCTTGTAAAGCTGTTTGTTAGTAACAGTTTACAATCTAAAAACTCAAGCAATTTGCAGCATTTGTAGGGCAACGTCACTGAGATAGGAGAGGATAAGAGCCACTGGGTTGCATTTGTTCACCTCAGAGTGTGAATTTCCTAAGCAAGCAATAATAATTTAGTTCATTTCTTAAATAGGAGAGCAAATCCTTTTGTGTTTCCATCTTCATACAGCATCTTATCTTCTTATTTCCTTTGTGCTTCTTTTCTACTCCCACTGTCTCTGGCCCAGAGCTGTACTTAAGTATAGTGGCTTGTGCAGTGACCTAATGCTTGGCTCAATTTGTATAGGACAGATTATGAAGAACACAGTATATCTAATTCTGTTCAAAAGCTTTCAAATTTGAGTATATATTGAAGTTGCTATTTTTAGAAAAACAATTGAAAACAAGAACAAAGAATCCCACTTGTTAGGTTACACTCTTAGAGCATACCTTCATCATATGCTGAACTTAAACTTCACTTACTATTATTTTATAATGCTCATATATTTGGGCTTCTGACTTGAGTCTTAGAATAAATAAGTTACAGAAATACATAACGTTAATAATTGATATAAAATGAAATCTTCTATAAGGTAGACCACCTGAGTACTACTTACTGTGTGTTTATTATTTGGTATTTGGAGATCATGGTTATGGGCAGTGGGTAATGTTTGTCATTTTGTGCTACAGCACATGCTAATCACCTACATTTTTTTATCTTGAGGTGTAAGCTGTGATTCTCCATTTAAGGAAACCCTACAAGGATATGCTGCTGCAGAGGCGTGAAGACTGCAAGTTAGAACATCCACTTTGAAAGCACCCTGGAAGCACACCCACTTCATGAAGCCTGAATCTGTACTGCTGTCCCCAGGAAGGTCTGGAGCTTCTGAATTTGAAGAAACAGTAAAAAAGCAGAAGTCAATACTAGGAGAAAAGCCGTTCTGTATAGCATGATATTCCTGTGAGAAAGCCACGGAACACATTGAACTCGCACGAAGAGGTAAGGTCAAAACATATGAGAGAAAGTAACTCAAAATTTTTGATGTTAATAAAGAGTGTCTGTAATTCTTAAGTGATTTACAGGTAACTGTTGGTATAATAAAAAAATCCCTTCCTGGGTTCTTCACCTTTCTTCTATGTTTTCATGATGGCATCATCCCAGAGTGCTGGGGAGTATACATGCATGCAGTGAGCTCAGCACATTGTGTGTCATGTCAGTCAGGGTATAGGAGCCTGGAGCTCTGTGAAAGGGCCAAGGCTTAATGCAGGCATCTTTTATTTTAAAAGTATATGACATCTGGTGCTTGGTTCCACTTGCTACCAACTGGAAATCAGAAGACTGGCCTGGTTTGTAATACCAATTATTATTAAATTGCATGGTGGGCCTGAGTCTAATTTTACCTTGATTTTATAGAGCCATTGACTTTAATGGATATGTTCCAAATTTTTCACTGGCATAACTGCAAGTAGAATTAAGCCCAATAACTGTCATGTGAAACAAAATCATTCCATCTTGTAAACCATAATGCAGGTTACATGGTAGTCAAGTGTAGGCCAAATAAATTAGTCTTTCAGATGATGTGTTAAATGGCAACCCTGGATACTTGCAGTTAATTAAAATTTCCTGGCATGTTTTCATAGGACAAGGGACCTTTGTTACTGCTTGTGTCCAAAAGAAATTCTAGCTAGCATAATTGTATTTTACTTAGCTAAAATTGACTTTGTGCATACACTCAGGGAGTTATTCTACAATCCATCTTTTAGAAAACCCAAACAATTGTGTAGTGATTTTGGTGCAGATGCCAGCTCTATTAACACCCAAAAGTTAGCATACAGTGAAGTTTCTCTTACCCTGGACCCTTGAGCTGCAAAGTGTCTTTAAAGTCTAGAACAGGGTTGGGGGGAAAGTGTCCAAACTGCTGGTTTCATATTTAGGGACAGCTCCCTGGCTAATATAAATTACAATAGATGGGTTGAAACATCATCTTAATTGATCTGCCTCTTATCTCTTAAAATAATGTACATTTGAATTGGCCATACCCCTTTGGTTTTATTACTCCTACCTATTTATATAAAATATTTCATGACACTTCATTCTTAAATAAGAAAACAAGATATAGGCTATTGCATTTTTTTTTCTAGTTCTTTCTCCTTGTGTTAGTCCTGAATTTGTCCTAAAGTAACTTTGAAACACTTTTTTTATTAGCTACTGTATTGATAAATATTCTTTAAAAATACCTGTCTGCCTGTCTTTTTGAGCAATCAAGGACCACCTCATTTAACACTTAGCTGTTGCCACATCCAAGACGATGATGTGGATTTTGCCAGCCGTTTGGAAGGTGAGGTAGTGCAACCACGCTAAGGAATTCATGCAGGATTAAAAATATCTCCAAAGGGGATGCCCCAACTAGGTTTCTAGCCTATACAGGAGGAGCAACACGTTCCTTGCATGCACCGTGGGAAAGCTCACCAAAACTGTTGATATAAGAGATTACTTGAGGAGAGGGTCTGAGCGAAACCACGATAGTCAATCCCAGCAACTCTAGAGGGGCTCAAGTAAGTGTGATGCTGTTACTGTTAATAGATTATGGATTACTTTTATGTCACCTATACAACTTCACTCTCTACTTGTCGAAATGGTTGTGTGCAGGCAGGTAGCACTGGTGTTTTTGTCTTAGAGCAGCTGATCAGTTTTATGAGAATATATTGGAGATACTAGGCAAAATATTTCAGCAAACTCCAGATGCATCCACGGGCAGAAGTCATCATTGGATTCTAATAAACAAAAAAAACCCGGAAACTGAGCTGGTAGTAAAATCTGGTGGTAGTTCTAAAACATTGTGAACATGTTTTGCATGTATTCAAAGAAGTGCGTGTGAAGCAGTACCTGCGCGTTTAAGTCAAATATATCAGGATACAAGAGTGCTGTGACCAAGCCAGAAAATGGAATGCATATAGAAATAGTGGTTTCAGCTTACCCGCTACAGGTCTCCTAAGTTGAAATATTATATTTTTTGGATTTCAGTTCCACAATACTATATACTTGGCTTCTCCAGTTCAAGTCCAGAACAAGTTACTTGCGTGCTGTGCTGAGCTTCAAGAAAAAAAAAATTAGAAACAGCTGCTGTTGGCTCTGTAGTCTGGCTTCAATTGATTCCCAAACTCAGCCAACAAACACAGTCCTCCTCCACTTGTAGAGCTTCTGGTTTGTCTTGGCCTGTACAACCCTTTGTCCTCTGGCAAAATTTCACTGGAAACCTCATGCAAATAATGTTTCATCTTTACCAACTCATCTCAAGAAAGAGGACCTATGTTTTAGTTTCTTTTCCTTCTCTGCAGTAAGGGAAGGAAAGAGGGAGAAATTTTATGTGAGGAATCAACCATGTACAGATCCAGTCTCAAGACCTCTAAGAAATCTTGGAGAGCTGTGACTCTGGGCTTTCCATATGTTCTTCATTGAAGTATTTGCCATGATAACCACTGACCGTAATAAATGTAGTGGGGTTCTTACTATCTATTTCTATCTGTACTTCCCAAGCAGTTTACCCAGCACCCTTGCATTCTGCAGAGCAAAAGGACTGTGAAAACCTCCTCTTCCTTAAGTTCGATGTGTTTTCCTATAGGAGTAGGGGTTGGTGCACATCTATGTAGGAAAGAAGTAGGGGGGCTATGGCACTTACGTTTGACTACCACCCTTGCTGATCAAACTATGCTTATGTGTGGTCAAATATTCTTTTACCTGTCTGGAAATTTGAATCAAATTCTCTAGTTTCTGACTCCAGAGTGGCCCTGAGACCAAGAAAGAAATGAATGAAAACAGAAAAAGATTGAACAGAGAAAGATTAAAGGGCCAAAAAGAAAGGATAACAGAAGTGTCTCTGATACGAAGATTAACGAGACTTGCCCTCCTGCCTCTCAGATACACACACTTCACAATCAGCTCCTGAATTTCTGCCCAATTTCTTCCTGTTTTCAACTGGTCTGTAAGTATCTACTTTCATTTCCTTCCACAACATCCTCATTTTTTCATTTTTCTGCCTTCTGCTGCTTGCTCAGGCTGAGGTTCAGAATGTGCCAGATTAATTACCCTATCCCTAAATCAAAGGAATCTGCGTATATAGTCAACCTCTTTTTTTTTTTTTCTGATATCAAGATGGTAAAGCTATTAAAAAGCAATGACCAAAAGAAGAGAAGAGTGGAAGAGCCATGGGAATTTTTGACAGGAGTATGAGCAAGTGAAGAGTTTGTGATGAAAGGAATTGTTGTAACTTAACGGTTTAACTATGTTGAAGCAACATAAGCAATGGTTTGATTCTCTTAAATAATAAAATCATGATGCTATCATGGATTTTGTTTTCTAAAATATGAGATAATAGCACAATACAGGAATATTCGGAAACCTGCTATTAATAATTAATAGAAATTAATAAATACACAGTGAGTTCTAATTGCCAGCTCTATTCTGAATTCATCGTTTAGTTTTTTCTGACTCAGAAACAAACTCATGGTGTTAGTAATTCATGATTTTTTCATTACTCAAACTGAATTGCTTCCAAATATTGTTTTGAAAATCTCTTTTATTTCAGATGTATTTGACAAGATGTGTATCCCAGTGTCATGGGACACCCAGATATCTGAGCTGTGTGGGAAATGCCCATGTTCTAACTTACCCAATGTTTTGAAAAGACAAGCTGAAACTGAAGAGATGTTTAGATGTTACAACAGTGGCAAGCAAAGGAGAGTCTGGAGCCAGCTAGTCAGAAGTGCTCTCCTAGTTCAGCATCTGAACTTAAAATAAAAAATTCTTCATTTTTAGTTTTGGAGGGAGGGGAGGCCATGTACTTTTTTTTTTTAACATGGGAAAATGAAAATAAAATAAAATCAGTATCCATTATGCAATTTCAGGTAAAATTATTTTCTGTTTAGACATTGTGGGAAAAGGTGGAAACTTTGGTCACCGAAGTTGGCGTTTTATTAAAATATTTTTACAACCAAAGTAATTCAGCAGCTCGGATTCATTTAGACTGGTGGCATTTCTATTCATTTTTCAGGGCGGAGAAAGAATCAGCTGCTTACTTCTGTGAATATACTCCTACCATAAGTATGGGATGGGACTTTGTCATGGGGCAAGTGTCAGGGTAGTCTCAGTCAGTCAAGAGAAAATGTTGTGAACCATCTGAATTACCCTTAAACAGCTTGATTAAGTGCCACCACTTTCTCTGGTTTGAGTGAGTATAATGTCAGGTGTCGCGGGTTAGGGCTGGGCCAGCCACTAAACGGGGACAGACACTCTCTAACCCCCTCTTCCCCCTGCCCCCAAATGAGAAGGAGAAAGGAATGAGGCAGAGAGACTTACGGGTTAGGAAAGGAAAGCTAGAACAGCTTTAATGAAACAATAATGGAAATAGTAGTGAAATGATAAAAAAATAAAGAACTATATACAACTATAGATAAGTCCGATATCGAACCCAACTCCCTCCCCCAATATCACTCCCCACTGGGGCTGCAGAGCAGGAGGCACTGAGGAAGCCCCAGGCTCAGCGGTGGCGGGAACTAGATACAGGGAGCTGGATTTGGGAACTCAGGATCCGGATCAAAATCAGGAGATCGGACGAAGTCCTCCCTGGACACCAGCCATTGCAGAAAGGGGCAAAAGAAGGGCAGAAACTCTTGTGATCACTCAATTTATACTAAGTATGACATATATGGGATGGAATACTCTCATTGGTCACCTGTCCTGTCTGTTACCCCCCGGAGGTGCAACCTTTTACTTCGTTGTGCCCCCTCTTACTACCCAGCACCCCCAGCGTGGCACACAAGAGCCAGCAGTGGCCTTGGGCACTGCAGGAATAAGTATCAGCAAGAACCTTTCTGCATCCCAGTCCCAGGCAGTAACTGTAAACCTCAGGTGTTATCACTGCCAGTAGCACACACTGTCTGCAAAAACATGCTGCTGACTTCAGAATGTGCAGCCTTTTAGAAGACACTAAACTGGAAAATAAAAATCACTGAACGGAACTGGCATTTTTAGCTAAAACCAGGACATCAGGGATTGTGGGACAGAGATGTTGGAGAGAAATATATAATTTTGGGCTTGGGCAATCCATGGAAAGACATCTAGCAGTGGTTAGTTCTTTTTGCAAGCAAATTATTTGCTCTTCTTGTATCATTACTTATTCATTTGGCTTATTAACAGGCTTTTTAAAAGTATTAAAGCTTTGCCACTCATCTTCAAAACTGCCTCTAGGCATCTTTGATTTGTACGGTTAGCATTTACTCCCTGAGGCCTTATCGACCTTGGCAGTGTTAGAAATCATATTTTCACATGCATGAGTTGCCCTTGACTAATTTCTCCAGTACAGTTTGAACATAAATAACTCCCATTGGCAGTTGCATTTTTACTTTTCACTTGTTTATTTTTAAGAAACATGGTGTGAATGTTAAGCATAGTGATAAAGAATACTGCAAAGTAAATCTGTATTTTTTACAAAATATTTCTTTTCCTAAATGACAACCTGAGGACTTTATCCTGGATTCCTATCAGTCACTAATTATTGTTTCCACTGATATTATCTTTCCAATGTTTTACTTTGTAAAGTCTTTTTTTGCGTGTCCTTGTTCAAGAGCACCAGAACAAAACTTTCCCCTAAGACAAGCCCTGGGGCTTTTGGTCCCTGCTGGGCTGGGACAATTGTCATCAGCTGTTCCTCAGCTTTTCCTGTGCTGCTGCTGTTCCAATCTCCTGTTCTCACACTGCAGAGGAACACCATTCAATGGATTGGGCCACCTTCACCCTGGAGGCAAAAGCCTCCTCTTGCTAATACACTTGTTACAGAAATACAACTTTCTGTGAAGACTGAAGGCCTTAGTGTTAAAGATTTGAACATGGCTGGGCTTCAGCCTAAAGAGAAAAGTCTTCAGCCTAGGAAACAACTGTTGTACTATGATTTTTCACTGTTAATGCTGTGTTCTAAGTGCTCAAAGGTTTTGTGCTCCTTAAAGAACTTAGTTTTAGCCGTTGCATTATAAACCATCTAGTGTTTGTTATTTAAGTTGAAGACTGCTGAAAACTCTTGAGAGCTTCGTCTGTTAGCTGTCTGAATTACAGTCAGTACAGAATACATTTTGTTGCTTTTAGAAAAGGCATGAGGTAACAGAAAGTTGACGGTGGCTAATTTTCTAATTATGTGGCGTGCTTCCTTTTTCACAGGCTCACTGACAGTTTCAGAGAAACGAGAGGGTAAATGTAAAACTGATCTTCTGTCCACGCAATGACACCTTAGAGGGTCTGCGAGAGAGGTCTAGTCAAATCCAGATGCATTCAGGTAAGGATCTTATACAACTTTTAATTATAAAAACCCTGATAGAATTAGTGTTTTCTATAGAGTAAGCAGTTTTAATCACTCTGCTTTATTAGGCCAAATATTTTTAAAACTTCTGGGTTTAAGCATCAGGTCAGGGTGAGAACAGAGATGAGCCTAGGCCATTCTATCATGAAAACAGTTACCATCATTGCAGGGAAACAAAGCCTGAGGGAGGAGGAGCACTACATTTTTTCAGAGACATAAAGAATTAGATCACTTTATATAGGTTGCCTTATCAGTGTTTTGATTCAAGCTGATGTTCTGTACTCTTTTCCTCCGTTCTGTTGTTATGTGAGACTGATAATTCGTTACACTCTTGTCAAGGCAGACAAGGTGGCCTTTTTCTTGCTTTTTTATTTATTTTGATTCACAGGATAAGATTATTACACAGATTTCCTTATATGCTCAATGCTAGAGCTAATCTTGTATTGCTGACTTTATCATTGCCTGTGTCTGTTCGACAGAACTCCAGCAAAAATTGCTCAATATGGTTCAATTACTTTTTAGATCTGTCTTCATCATCTTCAGATAAGAAAACATAAATATCTGAAAGAATTTGCAAAATGAAGCTGTATAAAATTTTTACCATCTTCTCTCACTTCCATATTATCACAGTGTTTTGCTGCTGTTGATGTGCTCTCTATCACTTAGAATGTTTATTCCAAAGGAGGACTGACCTACACTCATATTTGGTCATGATGCCGTAAGTGAAGATCATTCCTAGCTGCAGTGCTGCTTTAGAGCAAGCAGCTGAAAATAACTTTTATTTAAAATATTTACTTATGTAGTACTTTACCTAGATCTTGCTAGAGAGTTGCAAATGCATACCATAATTATGTGCTATTGATCTGAGAATTTCTAGAAATTATGTGTTGCCAAACCCAAACTGGAGTCTTCATTTAAAAGAAAACAAGCTATCATGATGTAAGGAATAAAGTTTCATCAGATTAACTTTGTTAATTTCATCTCTTCACCTTGGAAGTTTTATGAATTTAAGCGATCTGGGAGTATTCAAGGAGTAATTTATATTTACTGATCCTGGCTTTGCTATTGTCAACACAGAAAAGGAGAAAATAAGGGGGCTGGGGAAGCCATTTAGAATGGAGACCTGAACTGGAGGGCAGAACTGAGTACAGGCTTAGCTAGACTTCCACAGGGGAGAATTTCTAGAGACTAGAAACACAAATTTCTGCCTAATAATGGCAGGGAAGCATATGCAGGATTTTTGCAAACAAGTGTTTGCAATAGTAGAAACAGAGGTCAAGGTATGTGCATAAAATCAAGGTTTGATTTTATGGAACACGTGGTATGGTGAATCCTGTAGTTGCATACTTAGAACAATACTGGTTCGTCAGTGGTCTCTTAACATACATGTCCTCCTAGCCCATGTAAGCATACAGAATGATTGTCAAACTGTTTTACAGATGGGAAATTAAGTCATTGGCCTAAAGCTGCATAAGAAGTCAGGAGACTCCTGTTCCGTGCTCTAATTCACAAGACCATCTTTCCTCCATAATTTTTCGTAGTCGTCCAAAGCAAGCCATAAAATCCATCTACTTGATTTTTCAATGAAATAGATTTAAAAGACACACAATAAAGGGCACGTTAGTAATCCTTCTTCACCTACACCTAATTAGTCAGGCTCTTGCATATGCATTGCAGAAGTTTTCTCTATCTGTGAATTCATCAGTCTCACTGCTCAGCTTTAATTACTTTACTTTTTCTTGTTTGATTAATTTGTTTTGTTGTAGCATTGATGTACTCATTGTTCCACTTAAAATAATTGAATAACAAAACCTTAAAATTCTTTGCAGGTGGTGTCTATAAATTTACACCTAACAAACCTTGAATGTAATGTTTCCAGGCCACCTAAAGAAGAGCAACTCACACACGCCTGTGCAAACACCGTTCTATTGTGTTTATCACAGTACAGTAGCGGGGCTTTTCATTGAGCTATGTGTTCTGAGCAAGATGCACAAGCGCGTAAGGCAGGAGAGCCCAGGGCTGTATTTGATCACAAGCTTCACGCAATCTGACTGAGTCAATGAGTTTTTCCAGACAATTTAGACTATTTTCTCTCTGCAGAAAAAAAAATCTTTGGATTTCTTCTTAGTGTTTATTTTACAGATCTATCTTAACCTGTGAGATCAGCATGGTCCCTACCACTGTATCTTGTGTTAAACCAAAATAGGATTAGCTGTCCAGAACTATATCTGGACTGTCCAAGGGATCACATGTCATCTCTGCTATATGTAATTCCACACAGAGAGTAGGAATGCAGGATGTGCAGAAAAATGTTTGCCAGCACTGTCTGCAAATAGCACAGCAGATGTTCTTCCAGTTGATGGAGACAAGGTGCTGCAGTTGAGCCTAGCAGCATGGCACAGCACTGTTGGAATGGATATCGCTTCTTAAACTCTTTCTTCTAGAAGAAAATTCACCATCACAGTTCTTGATTAATCCCTCTTTATGCTTCAGAAGTGTAGTCTGAATTTGGAACTTTCTAATATTACACTTTTCCGTGTTTCTTCTTTTCAGTGCTACTTTTTGGAAGTATGTAAGTCTGGCCAGAATTTTTTTGAGGGACTTGACGTTTTGGTATGGAACTATTAAATGTAATGAGGTTTGAAGGACAGTTTGGAAGGCGAACCTATTTGCAGGCCTGATTTGTGTAGTGCATCAATTATTTGTGGATGTGAATTGAAACAGTACCATGTGTAGAGGTTTTGTGGGGCATGGGGCTATATTGTGCTATATTTTCCTTTCATATTTGAATAGTAATCTTTTAGTTCTGATGTTTAGATTGCAAAGTTTCTGAGCCTGAGCACAAGTAAGGCTTTGTTGTGATGTTACTGGACTTAGCAACATCACAATGCAACTGAAAAAAACCCGCAAAATAGAAATAGTTCAATGTAAGGGGTTTTTTTTATGGTGTTGGAGAAATCTATTTAATCTTAGAGTCACTGGCTGTATGGTTCATATGACAAAAAGAGAGCTGTTAAATTCTTTATGGTATCCATGAAAACTGATAGCGGATTGCTCGAGACTAAAGTTTTTAATTTTGGCAGTATTATTTGGTATGGAAAATTACAGCAAATTTTTAAGGCATAGTAGAGATCTCTGCAAACACTAAGCAGAATTTTTATTTTGTGCTTTCAAGTCCAGTTAGAAGTATTTTGGGTTTAATGTTCAGTCATTTGGTATGTCCATATGCTGAGAGGTAGTCATGTGTTTGATGAAAGATGTCAACAGTCTGACGCTTGGACTGTTTAGGAGGAAGGGGAAGATTTGCACTGTTGACTAATACTGTCATTTTTTGCATCTTGAAGAACTTAATTTGGAAGCATTACGTTTTTTTGAGTAGGCTGAGAATTTAGTGTGCTGTGCATCTTAATACATTTGTTGTTTGTGCAAAGCAGAGTGGAAAAAAGCAACAAAGAAACTCATAGAGCTTGCATCAGTGCCACTTAGCTTTACAACCCATTTAGTGCAAAGGCAAAGCAAATCAGCCTATAACAAAAATAACCAAAAAGAAAATGTATGGACCTAGACAAATGTAACAACAGAAGCACTAAGTGTGGCATAAATAAGAATTTCAGTAGTTTAGAATTTTAGTAGTTTATAAGAGGGTCCTAGATACCATCTTTTGCCAAGGTAGCACTAGGCTGTTAGTTGTATTTCCCTTTAGTATATTATATCCGTAACTGAGACACAGGTATTTGAAACTTGGATAACTATGACACTGTGGACCACTATCGTACATTGTAAATAATATATAAGATAATTATTGTTTCTTCAGTTTTGTCACCCTTCTTTGTGGTCAAGCTCTTCCCTTGAAGATTCTTTGGGAAAAAAAAATAGTGCATTCTGCTCACTTGAGTCATTTGGCTGCATTAAGATTTAAAAGAAAGCAAAAAAGTGATACAAAACCAATATATTCTTAGCCGAGTCATAAGCGTACAGGGTATGATCTAGGTGTTTCATTCACATTGCCTCGAAGGAACTACTATTTGTGGAAGACTTCATATATGAATAGACACATTGGCAGAAGTGTGCTGTGAAATGCCACGATTGTTGAAGGTTTTAAAGGATTGACAAAGAATTTCAAGTATTTTAAGTGGGTAATAAATGACTTTGAGGTGCAAAAGCTAAAATGACCATTTCAACAGTCGTATAGAATAATAAAAATATCTCAGTACCAGTGTTTGAGAACTATGGGTCAAATGTGCTTGTCAAATATTATCGGAGTAGATCAGAAGTTTTGTGGTTAAGTTCTGGTCTGGTTCATGATTGGCAGTGAATTTGTTTCCACAGTGTTAGGTACAGTTATATGTCTCGTGCACAAAAGTAGATGCATAATTTAAGGCCAGAAATCATCTTTAACTTGAAATGAAATTGTTCTGATGCAAGATTTCTAACTTCCATGTCAAAGAAGGCAAAGGACCCAGTGATACTGTTCTTATTCTGTAAATGAAATAAATCACCCAGGAGGTGTTCTGTGTTTAGGGAACAGGGTAGACTCTTGGGAGAGAGAATATGTGACTTTAAAATTCCAGAATGCTTCCCTGTGCATTTTCAAAAATCTGAGAGAATGTAGGTATTTTCCATTTCTTACGCTCCTCCAGCTGTGGCATTTTCAGTTTAGTCAATGTTGGTGTTATCTCTTGGAGGTTTGCTCTATCTTTCCATGACTTTCAGTGGCGTTTATTTCTGTAAAAGTCTCTTGCTAATTTATGCCAAGATAAATACTAGCAGAACCACATCCATGCTAGGAAATTACACCAGTATAACCATAAACTGAGACAGTTAAATCAGCTCTGTATGTAGACTGAAGTGCTTTGCTGGATTTTAGTCAAAACACTTTAAAAGTAATGTTAATTTTGTTTTCTCATGCCAGCTGTGGGCCAGGCTCAGCCACCTGTATTCATATTGTACACTTAGCCATGTGTATGCCGCAAGTATGTTCAAAAGTTAAGACAAGGGAAAGGACCGCTGAAGTAATTTAGCACTTAAGGATATGCATCTGCTTAACCTCTTTCCTGACTCAGAAGGAACCTAAGCATATACTCAGAGAGATTTATATGCTCAAGTTTTATGCTGAGTAAGTGCCTTTTACTTCTTAAGATGGCAATGAAGAAGTTCTTATTTTGAATGTAATAGGAAAATTCCTAGAATCGGTCAACCAAAGATAATTGCTGTTTGGAGAGCTTTGAATGCATGCAGTAAAAAAAAAAGTACATTTTATCCAAGGAAAAGCATACCACTTTAAGTCACTACCTACAAGGCAATCAACCTACAAGGATATATTATTTTTATTAACACATATGCTGTAATGCTAAAAGTTGCTATCCGTTTAACTCAACCCAACAATCACACAATATAAATGATATTCAAATAGGAGTGTATTGCATTGCAAAGGTTAATTAACCTGAAGGTTACTTTACACCATTCTTTAGGGCAAAAAAGTATAATTTACTGTAAGGTTACAGCCCCTTTGCCTTGCCAGAGTACTTTAAAATAGTTTTGAAAATTCTTTTTTGAAGAGCAAGGCAATAAATTATTGCACAATACATATTAGTTCAAAATTATGCCAGTAGACCATCTTCAAAAGTTATACTCATAGAATGGCCTGGGCTGGAAGGGACCTTAGAGATCATTTTAATTATGAACTACACAGTTGACTCTTGTTGGCCCACAGGCACTCCACTGATTATCCATTTTAGGTCAACTACCTTAAAGAAGAATTTTGCATACATAGTGCTCAGGTGAGCTTCACAGGGCTGAAAAGATTGCTTGTCCTCTCCCAAACCTGAAAGACTTCCATCGAGTGCCATACCCTCAAGAATATCCTTTCTTCATCTGATTTTTTAGTGTTTGATTCTGCTTGACATGTTAAGTTTCTAGAATCTGATTCACTGTCTAACTTTTCCGTGTAAAAAGAGTATGCAGGAGTCTTCAGAAGATACAACTTGTTTTATAACACCAGCTCTTGGGTTAACTTTTTAGATCCTTGCAATTAGTCTCTCTTTTCTGAATTCAGGATGCAAGTTGTTTGCCCCGATAGCCTCCCTATGAAATCATTAGATGTCATGGTCCAAGCTCTTTGGAAGGCTTTTTGTAGGAATATTTGTGTAGTACCAAAGGAATTCTCATTACTGTATGTGTCATGTCTCTAGTCTGGATGCCTCGAAACTTGTTTTTAGGTGTGTTGGTACTTGATTTCATGCTGCAGAACATGCTTACATAGGTGTCTCAGAGATTTTTCCCTTTCTATATAAAAGGCAAAACATTTTTCATTTTCAGTCCCTTTTTCCTTTCACACAGCTCTGTTGCATCCCTTCTGTACAGGGAACATGATAAAGTATTTAAGCTGTGCATAACGCGATGTTTTAGCATTAATCCTTAATGTTATTTTATTGAAATGTGTAAACATGTATATTTTTCACTGTCTCATACACCATTATAATCTCTCTTACTCTGTTAAATTCAGATGTAATTTAGGATGGGGAAAAATACATTTTAGAATTACACCTGCAGCATGTAGTATTCGTATGACTTTTCCATGGCATGACAGTGATGTTTCAACAATCTATACATATTGATTTAGGCTGATAATAAACAATTTGATTAGGCTTTATCTATAGGCTGTCATTTCAATCACTGTCACTGGTCCAATAGAGTGGAAGGCAGCTAGCAGACACATATGGCAAGATTTCTCAAAATAAAAACTCTGGCCTGATTAGAGCCCTAGGTTCAGTGAATTGGACAAGACAGCTCAGCTGCCAGGTTATTAACTCCCTCAGAAAATACTCTGCCTTTTCCCTGGGGCCAGCCTGAATATTCTGATCTGGATCGATAAGCAATCTCCGGTGTGTACAAAATGCCAGCTAGAATCATTTGTCTCAGTGCAGTCTCCTTACAAAGGATAAAACACCTGCAGTATATGGCCTTCTCTCCCTCCTCCCCCACCTTCCCCTTCTTAACTAATGATCCACAAAGAAGGAAGAAGTAACCGAATCTATTCCATCATCAGGAAGGCTCTCTCAGGTTTGTTTTAATGATCACAATGGCTACCTTTCAATCTTATGAAAATTATATCAGTCGTGGTTTCCCCGTGGCATGTTTATGTAAGTAATGTGAACTGCGATGTAATGACAAGTGTACAGATGTCATTGTAAGAGGGCCCTTGGCAAGAAGATAGCTCAGAATGTCAGAATTTTAATAAACAGCAGACTGCTGGTAGGGTTCTCTTTGGTGGTTGTCTTTTTTATTTGTAATGTGTGCTGTGATCTGTTGCTCGGGCCAGAGATTTTTCTAGAGTGTTTAGCAACAAAGGATACTTTAAAATTGATTAGAAGAGAAGAATTGTTTTCCAAAGCAGTGATGTTTGCCCAGGCTGGTACACATCCACAGTATTATTTGTAGTAGCAGTGAATTGTAGACGTATAACTTATACTTGCTTTGGATAAGTACCAAAGCATGGAGTTTTCATTTGAGTGAATTCAGAACCATCCAAAGCTCTTGGACCTTGTTTCTCAAGAGAGAAATGTCTTGCTCTTCCTTCCTTTGGTTAGAAAGTGCAGCAGACTTGAGAGGAAAGCACTTGTTTAAATACCTTAGCTCTGTCCTGTTCTTCTTCTAATCCCCTGCAAAATCAAACTTGTAGAAAAGAATGAAAATAACAGTAATAAGAACAATCTTTAAAAATACGAGACCTATTTAACCCTTTGAAAGAAAATAGGACTGTGATAGCGTGATGATAAAGACTCTTTCTGTCTTTTTATCTAGATTTTGCAGAAGTCACAGGTGCTGGGATACCTGTCCCAGAAAGTGGTTAGCAGTAGAGTTAGCACAAAGCAAAGAGTTCCCTGATCTTTGTGTGTGCAACTTCAGTGTTAGCTAGTTGAGGACTCTTACCCTTTCCTCATATCTAGGAAAGGATGTGCACTTTGTCTTTCACAGTTCTGTTTAATGAACATCATTGGTGAATTTCAGTTCTATTGTCTTATGTAATGCTTTAGAGTTTGTTTCCTGGCTGTACTGATTATCTTATTGAATTTAATTACAAAAAAAAAGAAATCTACTAATAAGCACTCTGGACTCAGAATCAAATGACTGCAAAATTGCAGAAAAGCCAAAAACCTTCAAGTTTCTCTCCTTCACTGGTCATGTATAACACCTGGAGGCCCAGGACAAAACCCTTTACTTCCCAAGAAGTGTATCGCATCGTATGTCCCACGTCATCAAGAAATAAGAGGTGCATTTCCTCAGCTATCTGCATTGAATATTTACTGAGTAATTTCTTATACTAAATACCTGCTTCTGTGTATGGATTAAAATTACTTCAAGAATAGAGGCCAGTTTTAACTCGTTTGTACCTCCTCATATAGCAATTTATGTAACTGTTTACCTCTATGTGTCTATAGAAAGCTTACTTTGAGTTAAAGTAAACTGGAGATCCACCTCTACTTTGAAAAATACATGGTTTTTTGTGTCATGCTTTCTCATGACAGATTAGAAAGAAGCATTTTACATTTGTACTACTATCAGCTGGAAGAGAAGGTTTGCATTTACTCTCTATCCTTCTTTGCTGCATGAAGTGTCTTTGCCCTGATAGCGTCAAGAAATTAGAATACTGCCTTCCAGACAGTTCTCTCATATTTGCTATCCAAAACTTCAGGAAATAAATGATGCTTTAAAAAAGAACAATGTAAGGAGCAACTTTAATGAATTGATTTCTCAATGTAGAAAACGCATTTCCCATCAAGGCACTTATTAGAATGTTTATCTCGGGGAAAATGCACGCAGTTTATAAGAAAAGCTGATGTTATGTTAATTCCCATTATTATATACAGATAATACTGAGGAAGATGGAACAAAGTGCCTTTAAACCAAAGCTGATGACATTTTTTTCTTGTTTGCTACAGTTTTATTGTAGTGAAATATGTTCATTTTAGCAGTGGAAAACTGCCTTAAATAGACAGCATAAGAGCAATAAGATGTCACATTGCAGAGCACAATTTTTAAATTATGTGCTCTAGAAGTAAGGCTTTTAGACATTTTGGTTTATGTATTAAAACTTCTCACAAATTTGATTGGGAATGAGCCTTTGATGGATATTTGCTGCAGTTATGCTGCATTAGACTTGATTTATCCACCACCTCTCATTGTTGCTATTGATTGATTTTTAAATTAGATGAAGGCAATCAGTAAATACCACCCAATCAAGTCCTAAAAACATACAGGAGATTAGACAATTTAGGGTAATCAATGAAAATATTCTGTGATTTGCTACCACTCAATTTTGACCATAAATTACAACCATAACTTGCAAGTTAGTAAGCCATAAAACAAGTGGATGTGACAAGAAAAACTATAAGAAATGAATTAAGGAGATGAAGAGGAACCACTAGTGTTGTCATTTAATGAGATAAAATTACTCTTTATACATATCTTGCATTTTTAGTTGAGTCTTACCAACAGTAATGGAGTATACAAGAGCATGAACACTTCTCTCAGGTTTTTTATTTTCTTTTTGTAGTATAAAAGCTGTTTTTTTCTGTAACAAATCGTTTTCAGCAATAACTAATCTACCTAATTTTATTGCAGAAAATAAATTAATGTAATTTTAGGTTTAAAACCTGCTGCTTGCTAAAACCCCTCACCTACATCACAGGCATTTGCAAACACTAATTTAAAGTCACACTTCTACGTGGTGTTATATCCTACAAAGTTTAAAATGTAGCAATAATTGAATGTTATTTTAGACCAACACTTTGAAGAAGCTGTGTTTATACACTTGTTTTCTGTGATACATTTCACCTGTTTTCTGTATTCTCACAGCAGTCTCGCCAGCAACTCATAATGCACGTCTTTAAAAAAAAAATCTGTTTTAAATAGGTGATCGAGTTCTTTCTATTTAGGAATTTCAGTATGTATTTGGAATTTCTAGGCAGTATCTATCCGGTATTTGTAGGGTGAAAAGCTGCTTAGGAATATATAAACAACCATTGATAGCTATAGACTTAATTGGAACAAATTGATGAAATAAAACACATTTTTGTCATAAATCTGCTCCCTTCAAAAAGCAGTACAGGTGCGATGCTACTCAGTAGCATGCGAAAGTCTTCTTGCTTAATGCCTTTGTGATCCTCCTTAGAATAAGGAAGAACATTTAGAAAATATGTAGAAAACAATTTTTGTGGGGTTGGTCATAGGAAAGCATGGTATTAACAAGATGCCTTTGCCCAGCGGAAAATTCATATGCCTTTTTCCACACTAAATAGAAATTTGAGAGGCCTGCAAACTGCGCAGTCCACTTGAATGGTGATGAGAATTAAACACAGGACAGCACTGTTAGGAGAAAAGAACACTCTTACTGCCCTCCTACACGCTAAAATACAGTGATATAGAAAGTGCCTTTGCAGAGCTTGAGGATAGAGCGTTTCCCTTGCTAGCACATAAACACAAAATACACAGATGGAAATACTGGGAATACATGGTTTTATATCTACCATGATTTGATTAATTCCCAGTAAAGACAGATTTCAGATTGCAGTGGAGAAGACAAAAACCCCAGAGCTGGAGAAAAGCATTAGTGATATTGCAAACTAAAGATTAGTCAGCAAATACTGACTCTGTATCAGGAGGTGAACTCTGTGTGAGAGAATCTAGAATTAGCGTGTTGAGTCAATTTTATGCAGAAATTCAAAGCACTTGCTGTAGTAGACAAATGTCTGGCAGTAGCTTAAAAAAACAAAGAAAAAAGGTAGCTGTTTGCTGGTTCCTTTTTAAGGTCATTTCCTCCAGCCTAGTGTTTTAGAATCAGGAGTCACTTTTCTGTGGAAGTCCATGCAAGTCCATGAAAGTGTTGAGCCCCTTCTGGATGTGCTTCTCTCTGCCAAAGACACTTGCCTGCTGAATTTTGAGTTTAGCAGTAGGAAACTGTCCAATTCTGGTCTTTCAGATTTTCCGTGTTGTCCAGTCCAACTGTCAAAGGCAATCCAGCTTCAAGAACTATGTGAATCTCTAATAGAATAGAAAAACACCCGCAGCTTGCTATTTTTTTTTTTTACTCTTTAAAATCATTGAGATGGATTTTTCTTCAACTCCTGAATTTTATCAATTTCTATAGGCTCTAAGATGTTAAGAAAGAAATAAATTCAATACTAGCAATAACTTTTTTTCCTTTCAGGTAAATTCGGTACTAGAGGAAACTTGTGTGTCTTACATCATTGATATAATTTCTGAAAAGGATGTGAAATGAGACTGAAAGAGACATAGCTCTCAAAAATAACATTCATCCCTCTGTAGGTACCACTATTTCTGAAATTTTAGGTTTTTACTTTAATTTGAAATTCCCTTTGAAAATTCATTTCCAGCTTCTTTCTAAAAGATTCTGGATGTGATTGACCCTTTATTAGAAAGTTAGACAGCTAAGTCATGAAAGCAGGGAATGAAAAAGCTCAGAATTTGCATGGGTTCTGGAGCATTTTCATTTATTAAATATTTGCCTGAATTACATCTGAGCTATAGCTTTTCACTCATAATTTTTTGCATTCTCTCCAATTAACAGTACGGAAAACAAGCAATATTTACATCACTTTGGTATATCAACATATTTTCAAACTCAGTTCTGTGAGTCAAAAACCATACAAACCAAAAACCCAATAACCTCTAGCAAGCAGGACAGGAAACAGTGAGAAAAAAAAAGAAAACCCCTTATTGAAAACAAAGACAGGGACCTGCTTTGCAGTTCTTGATGGACTGGTGAAATACAATGAAGCTGGTCTATTCAATGTAACTTTTAGAATAATTGCCTGGGAGGTAACCAAAAGAAGTACATTTTACTTTATCGCGGTACATAAATAAAAGGGCAGGCTAATTAATCATATAACTTACTAAAAGTGCTTTTTATTTTCCCGTTTAGTATGCCAGGAAGATCATTTTCTTTAATGTATATACCAAGTATCAACATGATTTAATCCATCATGTTCTCTGTTATGAAATTACTTTGTTTTACTCCCTGATCCAGCTGAAGATCATTAACCCGTGCTATTCTCCAAGTCATACATCATTTGAGTGTATTACCTCATATAGCAAAAGAGCTACTTCCCTCGGTTATGCACTTCAACTAAGAAATCATTTTTTCTGGATGTTGCTGACAAGTAGAGCTGTTTTCATTAGAAAGCAGATGGTTCGCTATTTCGATTCTGGTTTACCTTCACATTTGCTCCAGCTCAGAGTTCTTTGCTGCCAGTCACCTCATTGTTTGCCTCTTGCAAGATCCACATCCTGTATTCCAGACCAATCTATAAAATGTGCTAAACATTCAAGGACCTTTCCTTCTCCCAAGACCTCCTCTTTGAGTGCCTCATGTACTCTGCGTCCTTGCTTGTAAGTCAGTCTTAAGAACGCAATGAAAGTGAACCCAGTCATCTGAACAGTAGCTTAAGATCCCACAGGTTTGCAAATTTCTGTTGACTGAAAGTGCCAAAGATGGAATTTACACTTTCAGATTTGCTGTCAGGCCTGAAGTCAACATCACTGGTCAGTTTGCCTCAGTAGGGCTGTAGGGCAGAATCTGGCCTTCTGTGATTTCTTGCAGTTTGCAGAGACACTGATATTTTCACTATCTGAGTCTGTATAACGCATGTTCTGCCTGTGTTGCCCTGATACCAGGGGTGCCCAGTAGGTGTCTGATAGTCTACAACGTGAATGTATGCGTGATGGAGTAGATAGCAAGGGTCACTCTGTCCTGAAGACAAGTATTGCTTATGTTATTATATTCAGTTAGCAACATGTCATCTTAAGATGTAGGTCTGGTTGTCTAAACAAAATCAATCCAAAGATAAATACTCATTTGAGATTTCTGAATATTGTGCTTCTGCAAACTATGGTTTCCTTCTCCCCCTTCCTCTTTAAATTCATGTATTTGGATATTTCTTGTGTAACTAGCTATGTCAACTATGTCAGTGGTATAAAACCACTGTTGGTTTCTGGGATACACAGAAATATATTTCCTAAAAGTCAATTTCTGTGCGATATGATGCTCGTAGGAGGCAGGCATGATATCTACTCTATTCAGTAGCCATGAAAAAATACAGGCGTGAGGATACTGCTCCACATCTCCCTTGAGGAGCTCGTAAATTCAGGGGTTTGTGTTAAAGGAGCTGATGTGCATTTTCCTAGGGCTCCAGTCTGGCACCATAAGTAATGGAAACTTTCTGGTGTGGTGTCTGCACATGTGAGTCATGGTCCACGGCAGAGATGGAGGAAGTTGAAAGGTAAGGTGTGGCTTAGGATTCGTTTGGGCTTTGTTTTGCATTTATGTTTCCAGATGCCAGTAAGTAGATTAATTTGTTTAAAATGCTCTTTTCTTTACACCATCTGTTTTGTGGGACCTTAGTAAGTGCAGTTTGGAAGAAATATACCAATAATACAGTGTCCTGTTGCTACTGTCCCTTCTCATTAGTTTTATGCAGGTTTTTTTCCACAGAGGAAATATAAGATAGCTTTTTTTTTTTTTTTGGAAGAATGCTTTGGGAAAATCATAGTTATGATAACAGTAAAGCAAAGCCATGTAATGCTCTTGATAGTCTGAGGAGATTTGTTTTCATTCTCTTGAATGAAAATGTATTTGCAAACAACAGAAGTTGCCTGCTTCTGTTTGCTTTCCACAGGCATGTGGGAGAATGGTTAACTCAAAGTTCTGTGTAGAAATGCTAGGCTATTTTAATGAGTTACTGTAGCTTCTGGTTTAAAATCCTTTATAAAAATTCTAGCACAAATATCCAGTTAGACCATACAGTTGCAAGAAAAAGTATGTGAACCTTTTGGAATTTCACGGTGTTCTGCATTAGTTTGTCATAAAACGTGACAATGCGTTCCTCAAGATATTTATTGATATTTTATGATAAGAAAGAATAAATGATATATTCAAGTAGTTACACTTCAAGTGGCAGAAGTAACACTTGTGAAGTTTCAGACTGGTTTTAATTTTCTCACATTTGCCTTGAGTAGACTCTCATTCCAGTTAAGTGAGGAGACTAAGGGCTCTCGTTACTTCAGTAGGAAGCCACTTATTAAAGATTAAATTCACAGAGGTAAACCATCATTACATAGCTTTTCTTCCTTAGTTTATATGTTTTGGTTTTGATCATTCTGTACTGAAGATATTACCCAAACATTGTACAAATATATTCAGACTTGCTTCATGTAGTTTTCTCTCGTTTCTGCCATGTCCAGCATAAACTCTATTTTTCTTATAGCTTCAGGAAGTTTAGGGTATGGTTTTCACTGATTTATTTTCCCACGTATTTCCTACCTTATGTCAAATTTACCATTTATTATCTTTTCACATTTGTCATGTTTAAAGATGTTCTCTTTATTCACATTGAAAGCTAATATAGAGCAATGTTCAGCAATCCTAAAGTGCATTGTAGGTGGGATGCGATTTAAAACAATGATCCTAAATAAACAATTAGTTTGTTTTTTTCTTGTACAGTTTTCACTGAATTTGTAGGACAAATAAAGGCCTGTAATGAACATGCTTACAGAATTCAAAGAAAAGATAATACATTTGCATTGGTTCCAAATATCGTCATCTAGATGAACGCTAAGGACAATGTTTAGTTATGGATTAATAATTCATGGTACAAAGAGTTCTGAACAAATTGTGGGAAAGCATAAAGCTACGATATTAAGCAAAGCCAAGGCTGAAGGTCAGCCTGCAGTTGCTAGCTATGCTCAGTTATATTATTTTTAGTGATGACACAACATTTAATCTATTGAACTTGGCACCACAGACAGCCAGGCATATTGTACAGTCTGAAGAAGCATGCAGTTGGTTGGAGTTGATTTTTACATTTCTGTTTATCAAGTCTATGGACTCTGGTTTTCTCTCTGTCAAAAGTAGCCTCAACAACCAACCTGAATAAACCTCACAGCCGTAATGTAGCTGCAGATAAGACAGAGCAAAATAGTAGGTGCAGGTGCTGCTGTGTAGCCAGAAACCAGAAAGGGTAAGGTATAAAGACAGATTATCTCCTGCAGAAGGAGCTGGATGCATCTGTCACGGGGTCTTTAGAGGGTAATGCCTTTACATGGTGAAGTCTCTATTTCAGAACTTTAAAGCCCACTTTTTCACGTGGACAATGTTGCCGAAGTGATGAGGGAAGAGCAGACTGCACAGTCTTCTGGAGGGACTGGGTTAGCCCACGCTGAAGTATATGCAGCTCCAGCTACAGTGCCAGAAATCCCCAAACTGTCCAATTTAAAGATAGCCTGAGCACGTCTATACAGTCTGGAGCACAGCCCAATCCATAAACAGCCTCACAGGCCATTGCTCTGTAGGCAGCACAGAACCTGTTTCTGCGTAATTGTAGAGGTGAACGGTGTGAATAGCATTAATTTTCCTACGTCCAGAAGGAAATTTCTGTGTCACTACCAACTTCCCCAGGGCAGGTTGCCAGCCACGATAGTGACTCAATTGAGTGGAGTTGCCCTGGGCTTCTCTAGATGCCATCATCTACTCCTCAAGCTACCAGGTTATCACAGGTGTTTTGTTACAGTTGGTAACTATCATCTTCTGACAGTGATGGCCAAGTGATTTAAGAATTTATCTCCAGTAAACTGAGATAAAAGATGGGCTTTTTTTTTTGTTTTGTGCCTTTGAGTGTGCCACAGAATGTGTTTTAGCATTGATTGCACCCAAGCCAATGTTTCTTTGCTCAAGAGAGTGTTCTACCAAAATGTGCAGCTGAAAGTAATTATCAAAAGAGAAAAAGGCTGTAACAACAACAAAAAAGTAGCACTGTGAACTGTTGCTATGAAACTTGGGGTTTAGTATAAATAAGTTAGTGGTTTTGCTTTAATAATAATGAGCTTAATATACACAAAACTTCCATCAAGTTGTCTAGCCTATATTTTGTCCCTACCTGAATGCTAACAATATAATCACATAACATCGTAAAGTATCAAATCCTGGTAAAATAATTCCAAGCAAGATAGGTGAGAAGTGATGGGAAATTATGAAATAGTATCATGACAAGTTAAAAACAGAAAACGGTTAAGAGCACCAGGTGCCATTCTAGGATTTGTGTGTGAGTGACTGTATAGGGAGTGCATGGACTGATATTCGTATAAGACAGATGTGGAAATTTCACCTCTTAGTCTATGGGGATAAGTTATGTACGCTTTTCAAAATTATATCAAAAGCAGTTAGAAAATTTAGACTATTAAAATGAGATATAATACCAGGTGATACAAATTTGTTTATAAAAATGTCATGTGCATTTATGAACACTGTTCAACTTCCAAGTATGTTTTGCTGTTTTCAGATTACGAATTGACCTTTCCAAATTCATAATGAGGTATGACATAAATGAGAGTGTAGTGAAGGTGAGTCATTCATTAATCATAAGCAAAACAGGGCCAAAATCAAGGACATGGGAGCACAAACTGCAAAAGTAGTAGGTTGCATAATCATTTTATTTAATATTAACTACATAATGTTTTTCATCTGAGTTCTGAGAATTTGATTTTTTTATGTTTACATGAAGCTAATCTAAGGTAAATTTTATTTCCCAGTATTATTTTATCCTAGTGGTTACTAAAGTAGAAGACATGAGTTCTAGCTTGTCGTGTTATTGTGAAGATTTAACAGAAGGTCTTAGTAAGAACCTTTAAGCCTACTGAAACTTTTGGTTTACGATATTCCACTTTTGACTAGAATGTACCAAATGGTATAGCTACATCCCCTTCTTGTTTCTTATGGCAGGTCTTCCATTACGGACATAAATTCACCTGGAATTGGTTGTTTTGGCCAAAGTAAATTGTTATTCATATTTTGCTGTCAGGGGAAGACAGACCAAGATCTATTTTTTGAGCCATTCTGGACCTTTATCCTTCAAGAGTTCAGTCCGCAGTGATCACACAGTGTGCAACAAGATTGTTCACAATTTACAGCTGACATGAGTATTTAAATGCTTGGGAGAGCTCAAATGGATATAATAATAATTCCCCCATGTCAGATTTCAACTAAAATCAGAACAAACTGGGTGGGGGAAGATAAGGTGTACTGGTGACATAACCAGGAGTCAACTCATTTCAAAATTATCAAACAGGTGCGTCTCCCTGTTCTCTCGTTTTGGAGGAGCTAGTATTGATGTTACTCTTCCCAAATTTTCTGGACTGACAAGGAGAAAAGAGAGGAGAAAAGTGCAGAATGAGAACTGTGCACGTAACTTCGGGGAAGGTATTGTGTTTTGCAGGCCCCAATGTGATACATGCACACCCTTGTCAGCTTCGTGTGTCTAATTCTGTCCGCATAGACCAGCAGTGATGAGGGTGACCAGCCTGGCTGGCAGCCAGGGGCTGCACACCACCTCCGTGGGGAGCGCAGGAAGGCTCTGGTCAGCTTCTGTTCGCATATAGCATGGCTTGCTCTGGGGTCTGTGCAAGCCAACTCTGCTGGCCTTGGTGGTCCATACTCATTCCTTTTCTGCAAACAAAAATTGGAGTTACTGAGCAGATCTTGCCTCAGTTCAGTCTGGTTAGGTGGTTTCCATGCAGTCCTCTGTCCCCTGGCACAGAGACTTGTTGGAATGCGCTGAAACCAGCCTACAGGTGCACCCATGTGCCCTGGGAACTTGTCCTTATAGGAACTCTGAGGGGAGCCTGTGTTTGCACCAGAGCGTGGAAGTGTTCCTGGGTCCTCTCGTCAAACGGACTCATGTTGCAGTCCTGCACTTGAACTGCTTAGTAGTCCCATGTGGTTGTCCTCACAAAGTCCGTGTGACTTTATTCTGATGCAGCCCACTCCTGTATGATGCTGTAGCCAATATTAGAAAGGCTGTAACGTCCGTGGGTCGGAGAAGCTGTACTGCATGCTTTGTGACCCGGGATCTGCCTCAGAGCGGTCTTTGCTCATTATGCCGAGCTAAAATTAATGCATGTTGGTTTGGTACATAGTAGTGTCTGAATAAACATTTGCCTACATTTAGGCTATAAAATAGTGTTTAATATGTAGATGAAATAATATTTCTTAATGTGTAAGTGAATAATACGTAGTTTAGTATGTAGAGGAAATAATAGTTCTTATTATTTCCAATAACAACCTTTGTAATTCAAAGCAAAGTTGTCTCTGTGACTCTGTATTCAGAGGAAAAAAAATGTATCTATTGATTAAAGGCGCGTACTCTGTCTCCTTCCTACCTCCTCTGTAATTCTCGATGAAGGATCTTAATTTTTTTAACTCCCACTTAACCAATTTTCTATCTTTTCTGCTGCAATCTTTCTACATTTTATAAATTATATTGTTGTTAGGTTCACACAGTGATTAAGGTGTTTCTTCCTTACGTGAGAATATAAGCTGCAAGGTGTTAAACCCAGTAATTGTTAGTGATGTTTTTCTTTGTAAAGAAATAGAAAAGACATGATGTTTAATTACTAGACCTAAATGAGATTTTAGGAATGGATAGGTTTGGTGAGGAAAAAAAAGGTCACTAAATTTTGTTATGAATGTACTATACAGACTCAGGAGTTTGCCTAGGTCTGTTAAAAATCATACATTCCGCTCAGGCCTGTCTAAGTGGGAAGATCCCCATCACATGTTTAGCTTCATTTTAGATGCATGTGGTGCTCTGGTTTAGATTCCGAAACAAATAGGTTACCTATGATATTATTGTTCCCAGGAACAGATTGCCAAGCGCTGCCTTTCTCAGGCAATGTGGTTAAAGCATCCACCCTGTCCCCGGTGGTCCCGTGCTTCACTGCTTTTCCCAAGCTCCAGATCAATCTTTAACTCCTCATTTTTATATTAGGCTAAAATACCATGGAGAAGAAAGAGATCATAAATACTTCCAAGATCCAAGCAGATGAGATTTCTCACTCTTTCCTGTCCTAAGCAAGACGCTTAAAATTATGAAGCCAGTGAAGTATTCTCTGTGGTAGACCAACTATTTCTAAAGTTTATGGACCAAGCTCTAACCTTCCAGCAGAACATATTTTTTCCCCAAGTAATCTTCTAATGTTGTTGCACAGCCTTAACTCATATTTTGCTATGGGCCTGAGAAATCTGTCACAGTAGAAGATTTGGAAAAAAATCAGTGCCATATTAGAATATTTTGTCTTTCCTCGTTACCCCTGCCCTGCTCTTTGCACAGTGTCTTGCATGAATAAGGTCTCTGAATCTGAGCTGGGCTGCTTCTGTACCTTCCAGAATCCAGCTTTGCAGAACTTCTGTTGTTTTGCTTTCTGGCTATTCAGGAAGAGAAGAGGGATGGTTACTTTAAATCCAAAAGTCAAAAGGTGAAAAAGAGTTTGGCTTAGACATGCTTATGTCTTCAGCATATTTGAAATTGCTGTTAAAATATCTACAAATGTATTCATGAAATATATCAAAGTTGAAAGAGTGCATTTTAAGCTAATGCTCTCTCCAAGGGTAATGATTAATACCGTGAGAACTCTGCTTGGTATTTGTTGTATCGTGACACAAGTAAATTGAAGTCTGAGCAAGTCATTATCTATTTTTTTTCTTTTTTTTTTTAAGTATGCAGTGCCAAATTATTAACTTCTTTGGTAGAAGGGTAGTAAAACCATGCAATAGGCAGTACCCACTGAGAGTCTTCAGACTCCTTTGTCTATGCTCTGTATGGTGTATAAACATCATAGGTCCTGTAGAAGAAAACTTTCTGTTTCCAATGCAAAATGTAAATCATTGGATAGATTTTATGACAAAAATGATTTTTTCCTCATTGTATTGAAAAAAATCCTTTCATTCTGTATCTCTTCCTCCTTCATTGTAGTAAAGCGCATCTTCTGTTATCTATGCATCTACAATGCAGTTTGTTTTCTGCGGGAATGAATTTTTAAATTATTTTAAACAGAGAAGGACTGGAAGTTCTCTGTATCTTAAGTGCTTAAACTTCAAGATCAGTTTTGCGTTCCTCATGCTGAGTCTCATCAGATAGTTTTGTGTTTATTTATTTGAGCTTTATACATGTTTGATTTTTATTTTTGTTTTCCTCCTCTTTGCCATGTATTAAACTAACTTTTTTTAGAAGTTGAAAGGGAATTTTATTATATGACAGTTTAAGTCATTCCATCAGCTATTGAGGGCTTCTCCCTTGGAAAATAGGTGGAGTTATAGAACTCAATCTATCTGATGTAGGTAAAGTAGGGCTTTAGAGAGAGATTAAGTAAAGCTTCTTTTAGAATTTGAGAAATTTGTTTTCAGTGTTTCTGACTTAAACTACTGACAAAAGCCTTGGAGAAACAGCCTTAACTGTGCATTTGAATTTTAGGACTGTGCTAACACAAACAAAGAAAAATTTCTGATTCTTGATATTCAAAAAAGACACAAAGGCAATTAGAGAATATGTTGTAAAAGCACGTATTAGTTGGGAGAAAAATCAAAAAAGTCCCTTGAAAATATGACCATTGTTGAATGTCTGAAATTCTACTTTGTATAAACAAACATGGCTAATTCAAAATCGATTTTCAATGAACCAATCAAAGGCATTTTACTTATCTGTTTTCCTGACAGATTTCAGTTTGATCCCAAACAGGTGAGCACTGTAGCTATTAAAAAATCAAAATTTGCAACCTACTTAATTCTGAGAAGTGTGTTTTACTTCACTAGAAAAGTAGTTATTTTTCTTGAAATGTAAATACTACCTTTCAGGAAAGATCATAGAATCATAGAATGTTAGGAGTTGAAGGGACCTCTGCAGGGATCATCTAGTCCAACCCCCCCTGCCAGAGCAGGGTCACCCAGCGCGGCCACGCAGGAACCCATCCAGGCGGGTTTTGAAAGTCTCCAGAGAAGGAGACTCCACAACCTCTCTGGGCAGCCTGTGCCAGGGCTCTGTCACCCTCACAGTGAAGAATTTTCTCCTCATGCTGAGATGGAGCTTCCTGTGTTCTAGCTTATACCCATTATTCCTTGTCCTGTTACTGGGCACCATCGAAAAGAGACTGGCCCCTTCTGCTTGACATCCCACTCCTCAGATATTTATAAGATCCCCTCTCAGCTTTCACTTTTCAAGACTAAACAGCCCTGGTTCCTTCAGTCTTTCTCCATAGGAGAGATGTTCAAGTCCCTTAATCATCCTCATAGCTTTGGACTCTCTCCAGTAGATCCCTGTCTCTCTTGAATTGGGGAGCCCAAAACTGGACACAGTATTCCAGGTGTGGTCTCACCAAGGCAGAGTGGAGGGGGAGGAGAACCTCAACCTCCCTAGACCTGCTGGACACATTAATGCATCCCAGGGTACCATTGGTCCTCTCGGCCGCAAGGGCACGTTGCTGTCCCATGGACAACTTGCTGTCTGCTAGGACTTGGATACTGTCTGGAAGATTCTGCCTGAAATGTGATGCTTCAGAAACTTACAAACACCTAAAATCTGTAGAATTTAGATTAGAATAAAAGTGAATAATATTAACTGTCTCATTATTAAAACTGCAGCTAGACTTCCCTGTCTGTAAAGAAATTAAGGTTCCATTTTGCAATTCCCAATTTTTTTCATGGTAAGCTAGACACTGTTTAGAGCCTCAAAGGTGTTTCAGCTCATTTTCCTTCTAACACCAGAAAGTGCATGGCCAAGTTATTTAGATACAAATAAGCCTTGAGAATATCATCAAATCCATTCTAATTTCATTCATGCCTTGGAGATAATAATTTAAAGAACTAGTCACTGCTCGCAATTAAGCATGGAGAAAATAGATTCGTCCCATAATTTATGTCTGCAAAGGTTGGGCTGGATTTGTAATTAATGTTTGCTCCTTTTAATGAAATACTCCAAAGGTCTGCACTTCTGTCATTCATGGAGGTAATTTTTCAATTGATTAGTAAAATAATACTTGAAAAGTAAATGCACCTGCTTTAGCACAGAAATGTCTTAGTCAAGTAGAGACAATGGTTGGAGTGCTAAAAAAATATCATTTCAATACAGTAGAGACTGGAGTTTTACTCCTCCAGAATTCAGAACTCCCACTAAAGAGAAAAAAGGGGAAGGTAATTAAACCTCCAACAACTTTTTCAGCGTGCTCTCATCCAGTTTAATTCCTGGGTGGATTTCAGCATAGCTAAATACTTTTAGGAACACATGCCTGAACTCTGCATTTGTACAGGTGAAATATGTCTGGAAAGCACATGTTACAGCAAGACATAATTTATGTATTTGTGTACCTTGGTATTTTGGAGGGCATGAACAAATCATTTAATATTGGGAATTTGTTTCCATTTTTGATCAACACTCAAAATCTGACAGTTCATTTGGATTACATTTTTCTTTCCTTTTCAGAAGCAAACCTTTTCAAGGCTACCAAATTTCAAGACTGTAGAGTTAGGGTCCTGCAAATGCTGGTTTAAAATGCTATGTTACGTGTGCTACAAAATGGAAGTAAATAAAGTAACAAGCAACCCTTGCCTCCTTTCAGGGAATTGATAAAGATTTTGTTTGAATTAATCACTCCAGAAAGGTTATTTGATGACTTCTACTATTTTGTTAATTTAGGCATTTTGACACAAAGAATTACTATTCTTGTACTACAGAGACCTCAATTCCTGTAGTAGTCTGGGAATTTACCGTAAGTCAAACTGAACAGAATGCAGAGTAGAAGCCACAGTCTGCGCTGAGTTTCTTGAGGACCACAAACACGGCAGTCCAAGAGGTTTTGAACCTCCTGTTATGTGGGGTAAAGATTTTGCTTTCAGAGAAAGCAGCAAGAGAAGTGAATAAATGCGGTGGTAGCAGCCTCATGCAGTGCTCAGCCTTGTGGAGCAGATTGATCCACACAGCAGAGGAGGGGTGTGTTGTGTCCTCTGGTAAAGGAGGGCAAAAGAGTCAATGTCTTGTACTTTCTCTGGCCAATACAGTCACTAGATACAAAGATAGCTTCACATCACGTTTGGCAGAGTACTTGCCAACAAATTCTCCAGTCAAAGCTTTAAAAATGGAGCTCTGCTTGGTTGCAGAGAAGGCACAGGCCTCTGTTCACTAAAGTATATCACACTAGGGCTTCCTCATGGCTCACACTCAAGCTACTGATTTAAGAGCTTGTATCTTTCCTCAGTATTTCCTCGCTGATGTGCTTTAGACAGCAACGTTTGCACCTTTGCTGACAGGCTGGGTCAGCAGCAGCTGCTGTGAGGCCCCTGGAAAAGGTGCTCAGCTCTCCAGATCCCAGGCTGAACCATGTGTGACTTGTTCTCCGGATAGGCAGCACCATTTAGCACCCAGTCACAGCCCTCTGAGAACACCTGCTTGGTGTTTTCCTGTCTGGAGGGGAAAGCATGTGGGTAGTGCTCCCTGCATAGCTGTAGCAGAGAAGCCTTCAGGACTTAAATCTTCTCCTGGATCTCAGAAGAGGAAAGAGAAATGGTTGGAAGCGGAATGTGGGTTGGAAGCACTGTTGCGCTAAGCCTAAGGATGAGCCACAGGAGTGCTGGCAGCACACACAGCCAGCACGTGGGTGTTGTTTTGATACTGATTTTTAGCATCACTATGCTATCTTGCTCACCAGAACATTTCACTTTAAAGATAAGTTTGTAGTTTTAATGCCACAGTTTTAAGTGTTTGAATCACCTGAAAGATCCAGCTCTTATGTTCAAAGTGTGAGCAAAGCAGCACCTGAGGAATTCTAAAAATCCAGACCTTGAACTTGGTATTGCTCCCGTTAAAGCCAGTGGATGCTGAGTCAGACTTGAACTCTTTTTGAACACTAGAGAATTAAAAGGTGAAAATCCTGGCACTACTGATGTTTTGCCATTGACCCCATAGGGTCAGGTTTTCATGCTAAAAGCCATAAAATTACACTGACATTTTGTCATTGCTATTTTGGATGAGATTTGTAACTTCGTAATCCATTACCACTGTGCTTCTACCCAGCACTACCTCACCACCCTCTACCTCGTTTAACATGAGGAAATAGTCTATAATTTTGAGCTGCTTTTATATTAGCCAGAATAACTCTTGATTGTTTTAAATGAATATAATTTGAAAATTCTCTTTTGGGAATGAAAGTATTTTTTGTTTTGTGGGTTTGTTGTTTGCTTGTTTGGGTTTTTGTTGTGTTGTGTGTGCTTTTTTTATCCCAACACCTATTCTAAAAAGGCTTTGTAGTAAAACTGGAAGGTAAAATTCAGATTTATAACTGCTTGTTAATGAAGTGCCTATAATTAGTGAGAACTATGAAGAGTTTATATATAATTCTTTAATGGTCTTTAAGGAAATATTTCATTAAAGACCAACTTGAAAGATAATCTTGGCTAATAAAAGGAAGTCAGGGGATGAACTGATTTCTATAATGTAAGAGTACATGCAATATGTGATAGATGCTACATATTGTCAGCACTTAGAATAAGCTGATAAAATACAAAACTATTCTGCATAGAACTGCAAATACAGTTAAAAACTTGTGCAGGAAATAATATTATGTATAACATAGCAGCCGTTACCTTAGCAGAATTTTGATGCCATGGAAGAATTTGAACCAAAATTTGTTGCCAGTTAGGATGAAAAAGCCTGGAATAAATTTACTGGATTCCATGGAGTTCGTTGAATTTGCTGAAATAGATAAGCCTGAATATTTCTCTAAAAACACAGAAAATTATGAAATTAAAATTATGTTCATGGAAATAGAGAATCACTGGAAAAAAAAACCTCATCTTTTTAAAGAAGAAATTAAGCTCGGATTTGTTGGATCAGTGGTGTGGCAATTTCTCTGCATTTTCTAGATAAGGAACTACAGATAAAATTTGTCATTTCCATCCTTTTTGCTAGCCTCTGTTAATCTCTGCCCTACATGCAACTTTTACATGTTTTTAACTTTGCAAACAGAATTATCTTATCCATCACATAATAATGAGTTTTATCATGGGCTTTGACAGCTGTTTTGGTAATAAGCTGCATATTTTCCTTGTGTGCTACAAACAACTGACAGTGGATAACATTGAAAACACATACACAAATGTGTTAGCTGGGATCTTACGATAACTAGTTGATAAGAAATTTATGCTTTGGGTAAAGCCCATCTAGGACAAATCACACAGAAAATTTCTCCCAGCTGCTGCTGCTTGTTATACACTGGGCCAACTGGTGTCATTGTAATACTCTGGAAGCAGGTGTGAAATCCTGGAAGAGAGCTGTGAAAACATAATCCTAAAAGAGAAGCTACCCAATGGTGAAGGCAATCACACTAGAGTTAAAGCAGCGCTATTATTAAATAATGAGCAGTAATAGGCAACTGTCTGCCCTAAGTTGTCCTATAAAGCATCTGCTACCTGCTGCAGGCTATGGGATTAATTCTGAAATATGTAGTTTAGCAAAGGAGCAAGACTTCAATCTATTCAGTCTTCAGCAGCAAATAAATTGGTGGCAAGTGCTTTGACATAGGTTTTTGCATTACTTTATGGACAGTCACTGTCCAGTGCTTTGAATTATAATTCTTCCTTTTTGTAAAGCTTGGCAACCTGTATTCCTCAACCCAGCTTATTTTATTAATTGAGGCTCTTGGGGGGATTGGTTCTTTTTTAATGTCTATTTCTTGTTTCTAAGGCTCATCTAGAAATACACGTTTTTGAAGCCACTTTTGAACACCCTTTTCATATATAAGCAATTCTGTCTGTGAACTGTCTGCTCAGGGGAATGACTTCTTGCCCTCACTGTTCAAGGCCTGCATCCTTACTTTTAAATTTGACAGTTTTGCTCATTATATTTGTAATAGAGTGAGATTTTTAAAAAATATATTTTATGTAGAGGGAGAAGGGAATACAGAAACACATTCCTTTGCTTAGTGTATGCTAAATAGGCAATTGTTTGCCCACAAGGCTTTTAACTTCTGCAACTGGTAATTGTACTTATCCATGCATGCAGTTACCCAATTTACACTGCAGCTATGCCAGTTAAAGCACTCAGTTCCTTGTGTGATTTTAACACCTATTTGCAAAGCTACAAAGCTTTGAAGAGCAGCTCCACACTGCATCTTCTGCACGGCTAATAATACTGAAAGCAAATCACCTGCTACCACTGTCAGTATTAGCAACAAGCAACTGAGAACTGTGTGTAGACTAAGGTACGGGTAGAGACTTTGGAAGTGGAAGCAGGAGTGTCCCACAAGACAGCACTGTTATTCTGGAAAAGGCTGTATTCCAAATAAAATGAACGGGAGCTACAACAGACAGGTATCACTGTGAAGCTAAACAAGATTCGTGGGCTACATTGTATCCAGTTCTCAGTTCTGATCATAACATTGTAATAGCTTTTCTATTTACAAGTGTTCAATTATTATAACCCATGTTATTTTTATAACTCTCATCCTAGTGATAGACTTTCCACCTACCTGAATCAATGGATTTGCATGTTTTTAAATACAGTCATAGACTGAACTGGAGTTGATTTGCTTATTAAAATCAGTAGGTGTTTACATTTGAAAATGAAAAAAAGCCTGCTTCTGAGCTTCGTTGCAAAATATTTTTCCTTCATTAAGACTTATGTTTGTTGAATAACTGCAGAGCTTAAGACATTAGAGGTAATCATATTGCTTAACTTTGTTTCTCTGACCTCCTTCTGAAAGAGTCTGTGGAGACTAATTTAGAAACCTCCTTTACATTCCTGGAGGAAAGTGGTGTGAACATTCCTGTTTGTGTCAAACTGCACTCTGAGTGCATATATTGACTTTACTGGAGTGGCTTGGGCTTTCCACCACTCAGTGAGACCTTGGTGTCCTACAAGTCTTATGCAGCTCAAGTCAGGAGTGGTATAATATTTCCAAGTAATGTGTAATGCTGATTAATAATAAGATTTTAACCATTTGTTTAACTTTAATGAAAGCAAGCGTTTATATGCTGAGCCCTTCCAAATTAATTTCCTGGACTTCTTTAGGAATGTAAGGATAGTATACAATGCATAGTTTTTCCTTGTGTAATGTGTGAACACACTGGCATAATCTAGTAGCTTTGTGCACATATTTTTAATCTCTTGAAGTCAATTTAGTTGCACTATACTATGAGATAAGAATCAAGCCCTCTTTCTCAGGAGTTTTTCCTAGAATGTGAAACATGTTCCCTTCCAGAATACCGTGTAAATTTTTCTAAGAGGTGCTTTGCAAATAAGCTATTATGGTACTAAAGAAAACATTGATTAGTTTTAAATGGCAGTAACAATTCAAGTGCATGTAAAGACAAGCGTATTTGCTTTTGAGTTTAAGCCTCTAAATTTAATAATTGAAGGAAAAAATACAATAAGATGCAGTAGAAGCAGCATCTGTGAAATGCATTATGCAATTACGATTCCCATAACTACAATTGCCTTACCAGATCATATTATGTTTTTCACTTTGACTGTTTTTTAAAACAAAATATTTCTTGATTACTTTGTTATTTGAAAATATATACTATTTGGAGAAGGCTGGATGCTCTGCATGTTGATTCAGAAAATACGAAAATTCAAGAAACTATTCAAATGAACATGGTATCCAGCTGAAGCAATCTATTTTTAGTCTTGTCAACATTGTTTTTACATTTGAAAATGCAGTTTTTAGGGAATTTCTTTCCCAGTTTCCTCAATTAAATCATGTTACATTTTACTTTATGCACATAAGATGAGAATTATTAGAAAACAGATCTTGGTTATGCATTGTGCAGCTTAACTTTAAAGGGTTTCTTGACACCTTTCTTACCAGCTGAATTGCATAAGTCATTAACTCTCTAGATCAGAGCTTGATTGTACTCTTGGTACATCCTATGTGCTGGAAAGAAGCTGTATGATATTAAAAAGACCTCAGACTGCATAACCTGAAGTAGTGAAGCTTTATACTCATTTGACAGAATGAGGGTTTGATTTCACTGAAGTCAACGAAGACTTTGGACAGTGACAGGAATCTTCACTTAGAAGCCATTTTTCTTCTTGTCTGTAATGCTGTTCTAGGGCTGGGAGTAACTTTCGGGGAGAACATGATGTATGAGGATGTGCAGAAAGAGTAGGGCTGGAGTGAAATTGTGATGACTGTGTTTATTGTTGCAAAACCTGTTCTCCATCACATAAAAAAGGCCAAGAAAAGGACTTAAATTATAGTAGCAAAGATTCAGTTTAGACTTTAAAGAAAACTCAAAACAACCCAACTTTTATAATAGTAAGGTAATACAGTACTGTAAGATAATACAGTACTGCCTGGGAAATTTTGAACTCTGTCTTTGGAGATACATTTCTGGCTTTTTGTTCAGTTTCTTTTTTTGTGTATGCAAATGCATTATCTTTGCATATCTTGTGTGTACTTTATTCTTAGATTACATGTTTAAAAGGTAGAAGGAATATTTTGCGTGAAATACTATTTTTTTTTTTACATTTATATCCCCACTTAGTCCTTGTAGCTCATGGAATTTCATACAAACATTACTATAAAAGCAACTATTCAGAAAAGCTGTGAAATCTGAAAGGTAGTAAGCTTCCAAACTGACTTAGGAACATCAAGAAGTAGGGAAAAACCAGAAATGGCAGAAGGAAAGAAAGAAGAATTGTGTGGCATGCTGGGCTGGCAGTGTTTGCTGAGTAAAGTGGATGAGGCTGGTGGGCAGGGCGACAGGACTAATGATGAAAAGGGGGAAGCTATATGAAGAACTGTAAAGGATATGGAGAATTTAAAGCAGTGACTTATGACCTGGATCAGGATTCTAGGCACTGAAATTCCATTATGAATCTTGAAAATGAAAGAAGCAACTAAATTTGAACTTAGCAAAATCCATAAGCCCGAAACTGTAATGGTGGTGCAAAGATGTGTGGCTAATGAAACAGTTTGTCTGTTAGTGGAAACATGGCTTGATCCAAAGTTCAGGGAGTTTGATGCAGATCCAATAAAAAGTACATTTGAATTGTGATTGAACTGAGGTTCCCTCATATGAAAAAGGTGTCATGTATAAAAATGGAGTATAAGTGTTAAGAATAACTTTCCACAAATAATGTTTCCAAAGAAATCTTTTGTTGTTCCTTATTAAAAATGTGGGACTGGAGTTAGAAAAGAGTGTGATACAGTCTGATACAGCCATTTAGTCAGCGTGGCTCTTGGATCCTCAAACCACAGCTGTAACTCCTGTGTGTTGCAGCTCTTCATATCAAATTATCAAAGGCCGCGCAATCTATTTTCTATAGATGCTAGTATGTACTCACTCATTTGCAGTGATTTCTGATCTAGCATAATTTTCTGAAGACCTCCAGCTCAATAGCATTAAAGATGACAAATGAATATATAAATATAAGGGGAAATTACCAAAGTTAATAGTGAACTTTTTTGCATAAAATAACCACGGCTTCCGACATTTTACAAAGAGGTCTCTTCTCAGCTTAATGTGTGCTGATAAACAGCAGTTCTATACTCATTTCCCTCTCATCTCACCACCCCATATCTGCAGTTTTTCCTTATTATGTCTATTCCCCTTAAAATCCAATTTTCTAGTTATAGTAGTGTTTATTAAAAACTGGACTGTAAGATCTTTGTTTACCCAAAGATCTATTTTTATCATAACTGTTTATAATGGTTAAACCTCAACAACTTAAACACTTTACACAAAATAATGTATTTTCAATAAATTGAAATATTAACCAATCATATGTAATGGTTCAGTTCTAGCAAATGGATTGCTAGAAATCCTTAGGGTTTCATATAAATTGAAAACTGTATTGACTGACCAGGCTGCACTCGAATTACATTGCATTTGGATCAAAAAGCGTAGAAAAAGTTCTCATTATAGTTCCCTGACATTAATTTGAGCATTTTTATATGTGTGTCCTATTAAGTACTTTAAGTGCTTTTTGATAATTGTGCTTTGTAGTTTTTACAGCACTTCAGCCTATTCCCAGTTCAATTTCCTCTTTTATCCGATGTTTGAAATATTGATTTCTGACAGATAAAAGCAAACCTTATAATCTCAGCAGCATGCAATAAGTGAGTAAGACGGGGCTGCAGAATCCATTGGGGAATGGTCATATTTGAAACCGTCTTTGTTTTATTACATTTCGTCAACAGAATTTACTTACCGCTTCCTGATATTTATGTAAAAGCAGGACTCCTGATAGTCCAGTCATATTACCAGTTCTCAGTATACTTTTGCATTTAGTAAGATAAAAGAAGAAACTCCCTTGGTGGTTGATGATTGTAGCTGCTTAAACTGCTGTCAGCTGGCTTGAAGTAACTGTGATTTATCTTCTTCAGATTGTGCAGCGTTGTGTCCGTGAACTCCCAGAGTTTGCATTAAAAAGTGACAGAACATTAGAATGCCAGAAGCTTCTCATATTGTGGCTCTGAGGGTAAAAGCAAGGGACACTGTGCTTATTTTGTGTTTGGGAACACTGTCCAAGCCCTCGGCAAAGCTCTTGTGACATAAAATAGACCTTAAAAAATGTGGGTTGGAATTCTGATCGTGTATTAAATACAACGAAAAGATGCTAAGGATGTGATGCTTTGTCTTCCCTGTTTTCATGATGTCTCTTCTGTGATTTTTGGAGACTAGAAAGCAAACTGGAGATTTCAGTCCAATCCAATTCCTAGTTGAGTAGTTAATGGTACGTTAGGAATTCAGCTTGCCAGTGCCTCCTTTTCATTATCCAGTGTAAACCCTTCTGTATCTCACAAGTAACATTGCATTAAACATCTCTGCTCAGCTCCATTAGCACCCCCAGTGGAAGAGCAGAATATATAATCTGTGGCGAATTAACTGTTTCATTTCTGGCAGTATTTCCTCTGAAGTTGTGAAAATCAAGATCAGAACACTGTTTTAGAAGGTGAGAAGAGTTCCTCGGGTTACACAGTAGCTTTGGCAATCAATAGTAAACCTATCAATGTGAGAACACAACAGAGACTTCATCCTGAAGACTAGGTCAGGACAAAACAGAGTATGTTTCTCTTGAGGCATACGTTTTCAAGAGGGAACAGTTTACCTGAGAACACAGGCAGACGTAATAAAGGAAGGAGAGGGAATGTTTTTTAATCATTTACACATTTCTAAGACAAATTTTGAGATTGTACTTAATCCCAAACTAGCCACTGCTAATTCAACCACCTTTTTTTTTTTTTCCCTCATTTCTGGAAATACTTAAAACAACCATCTTGCATCTAGACAATCACACACTGGGGTATAGAACAGTTTTCATACAAAGGAAATTTAAAAATGCTATATTAGTGAATTTTGGTTGTTATGTACTGGAACTCCGGCAGCCACTTAGCAGTTAAAGGTTTCATCTCCCAGCAATTAAAGTTTTCATTACTAAGCAATTAGCACTTAAAGTTTTTAAGTGATAAGCACTTAGCTGCATTCTGTTATCTGGTGATGGCAAAGGGGCAGAGTTCCAAAGAATGGCAAGCCTGGAAAAGTGATTTGGCTAAGACTGTCAGGGAGAAAAGAACTCAGTTCTGCAATCCTTGGTCATAGCTTATGGAATAAAGGCTAATGGAGCAGAGTTTGCTCAGTAGTAGAATGCACTAGAGAATGGAGCCTGTAGGGAACAAAAGACAACAGTGGAGTAGTTAGAAAGGCTTGGCAGTTTAGGCGTTGAGTTTAATACAGAGTCAAAGCTAGAGTTCTATTCTCAAGGATCATTGTACATGGCCTAGTCGGTCCCAGCTCAAACAGGACTCCGCCGCTGGCATCAAAGCATACCGTGGTATTTGCATGCCATATAATGTGAACAGACAGTGCTGTTGCTGGCAGAAAATGAGGACTGGCTGGAGTTAAGCTTTGCAGCAAGGTTTCTTGAGTGCTGATTTGAGAGTTGGAAAGCCTGAACCAGCAAGACTAGAGAACTGAAATAATTAAGAATTTGACAATGAGAGAAAAGACAGGGAGACTATTGATCGAACTATATTTAAGAGTAAATATGTCATTGAATATTCAAGTAAGAGTCCATAAACCCCAAGTGTAGCAAAATAATCTTTTTTCATGTTTTGGAATCCAACTTTAACATGCTAGCAGCACCCAGCCCAAATTTCTGTGTTCCAACACAGAAATGTGTATATGTATGCAGCTGACATTCCTATACGTTCCACATGTTCAGGTAAGGCATCAACACAGAGATTATTGAAGTGGGTAATATAACCAACCTCTGTTAGAATTTCAAAGGAGCTATTTAGCATTTTTCATACTGAATTCATTATTTACAGTTTGCTATTTAAAAAGAAAAAAACATTGGAACAGGTTTGTCTTCTATTAAATCAAGACCATTATGATGTTAATTCCCAAAGCCTAAAGGTGTAAAGGCAGTTGCAGAAGCTTTCTCTTATAAAATATTATGTATGGTATATTATATTGGATAACTGAGTGGACAGTACTTTTATGAAGAATTGGAAACAACTGGAAAAGTACAACATAGGAAAAAATACACTAATGATTTTTGCGGTTCTTGTGAGAATTGAGTTAGGAAAAAAAACATTGTATATACCATCTGATGTTTTCCAATGGCCTGTTTGAATCTGACATTGTATGCAAGCTGTATGCATGCACATGCCAGTATTACAGCTGATAGAATTATCCTAATACATTTATGTGTGAAATTCATCTTCAATTTTAAATCTTGATGTTCCAGCTGTCTTGGCTTCAATAGACTTACCACTTGCTCAAACACCTACTTAGTTGCTCTGTTTAAAGCGGACAATGTATAAAACAGGGGAAATTAGATAAATCATCATTCAAGCTCAGAGCAAGCTCAGGTGCACAAGTGCCTGTGATTTAAATGGACAGGTATGTACATAACTATTTGACCTAAAATATCTGTAAAGGAAGTCTGTCTGCATTTTCCAGAAATCTTTACAAAATAAAATTACTTCCAGTAATTAACAGATGTGACAGTGAGATGCTTCATCTATTTCTGTTTTGGCTCTAAATAATTTTAAAAAAAACCCCAAACCTAAAAAAAAAAGTCTAGTTACAGTCATTGAGATCAAGAGATTGAAATGCAGCTAGTTTTGTTGTTCTCACCTTATTGTTTCTGTACTGAACTTTTTGAAGTACTGAAGAAAAGTTTGGAAAAATGTTTTGGAGAGTTTCAGCTGAAATGATCATAATTTCTCTGTGCCATGCATATAGTCAACCAGTTCAAAAGGCTTAATGTGGGTCTTTTGTGTATGTTTGGAAGTTGGACAATAGGTACCATTCTTTCACTGCTTACCCATTTACTGACCATTTAAAATTAAATTTCAAAACTAATCTGATACCCTACATTCACTACATCTTTCAATACAAGTTCTTATTATACATTACAGCCTTGCTAATAACTTGTGTCCTCTGTAATTTCTGTGATTTCTATATTCATGCACCCAGTATAAGAAAACTAAGATCTTGTAATGACTCCATGTAAATTTACTTGCTCAGGTGATTTCTGCTTACCTGAGGAAAATAACTTTAAAATTTTATCTGAGATTTTTGGATCATTTATTTCAACAGAACCCAGTATTTTCTATGACATTAACCCTCTGGGACTCCAATAGGATGCTTGAGGAATTAGTGCTCCATGTGTATGTCTGCAAGCATTTTTAATGCTTCTTTTTCAGCTTTAGGCAAACTGATAATGCTAGGATATGTTGAAATCATTAACAAAAGTAACTCGTCTCCTTCCTAAAAACTTCTAGTCCTTCTACCTTCCTCTTTCTCTTTTATTCTCTTTGATGTCTGCAGCTGTTGTCTGCCAAGTCAGGCCGGCAGCTGCCGGCAGTGCTGCTGTGCGGGTCCCCCAGCTGTGAGAGCTCTGCCAGCCCCCGGGGCAGCCGGACCTCCCCAGCACTGCTCTGCAGAGGGTGTGTTCACCAGCCTGGTGGCACACACGAAGCCCACTGCTGACAATCCGCTCGTGTCCAACTCTCAACGTGGAGGAACTCAGCAGCTAGTGTGCTCGTGCTGATTTCCTCATTAAACAGTGTCACGAGAATGATACCAAGCACATTACACTGTGGTAACCAAATGACAATATTTCCCTTTGTTCTAATTCCTCATTACCATCTTTATCTGAGCGGGAAAGAACATAGGTTGCGTGACCCTGGGGAACCTTTTTTTCAGCTTTTATTATTGGAAAAATGTATGGCATTTGAAAGATAAAATGTGTTTCGAATATCAAATCTCTCCCTGTGCTGAGCTAAGTGCTGCCTTGATAGATGCCTTGTTCAGTCTGTGCCGACAGATGTGAAGCTCAAGTAAGAGCAGAATTTGACCGGCTAAATTTAACATAATAGGTTTACTACAAGGCATAGAATACTACAAGGGCAAAGGATTTTCTGAACATTAAATGACATAGTGTGCCTGAATTCTGCTTTCTGATTTAGTCCAAGATAGTCTGATTGTGGGGCAACACAGAAATAAACCAGCAAAGGAATATCTTTATTTTGTGGTAGTGATCTCAAATATACGGTGTTCAGAGTGACACCTACTCAGTAATGTACAGTGTTTTATGTAACCTTATCTTAATATTGTTAACCTTTTTGTCTTGCACTCGAATATTTGGAAAACATTTTTATCTCAGAGTATATTCAGGGAAGCGTTCAAGTTGCTTGAATTATTTAAAGGTATAATAGGAGTTTTAAATTCTACATAACAACACAGGTCAGTTTTCTGCTGAATTCTGGGGTAGTTTTGTTGATGTTAATGAAATTTTTTTAACAGTGTTTGCAAATGCAGAGCACGTTGTTGAACAGAAAACTTTTGACAGTGACTGGGATGACAGTGATGCACTGTACTCTTACCATAGAATAGTGACAGAAGCAATGGCCATATAAGATCTTGTACACCCATTTTTTCTCAGCAGCTCCATGTAACAAAATAACTTTGTATTTCTGTGCAAAACGGCCACTCACAGAGGAGCAGACAGAAATCTTACAGTGATAGAAGCTCCTATCAAGCTTTTCTTGGTTTCACTAACAGTGGAATTTCCAACCAAAATGACAGCAAAAGACCACCTGTGCAACAAAATACATAGTGGCTCAGTAGTTAGTGCTTATCGCGTTGAAAGTGTTCAATCAGATAATAGATTTTTAGGAAGGGTACAGTGCTTTAGCTCTCAGTCAATGCTGCTTAACAGAGTGCATTCCCAGATGGTGCATCCTTCATTCCTTACTTTTGGGTTCACCTTCCCTTGCAAGTGATTTGTGGAAAACAAAAATTTAATTTTCATCAAAAATTTTGTAAGAGGTCTAAAAAGGAACATCGAGATAGATATGCCCAAACTCAACAGTTCTGGTGTGGTCCTGGCAGTCGGCTGGGATGTGAGCAATGCAGACTCGGCATACTTTAGCAGAGTAAGAAATTGAACTTTGGTTTCTTCCATTACCAGCCAAATTAGCAAATTATTTGAGTAGTTATGAAGGTCATTCATCAACCTCTCTTGCAAAGATTCCATTCTCATTTCAATAAAAAACTTGAGCTTTCCAAAATTCTTTTCTGTCAAACTCTGATTATCATGGGGGTTTTTTCATAGTTCAAACCATTCTTTTCTCATATTCTGCAATTTGAAAGTAATGTGTAGTATACAGCCAAAAAGTGCCCTCTGTAATAATTGGTGCATCGCTGTAACCCTGCACTCCTGACAGGGTACTCTTAGTGGCACATGTACTTCAGTTGTGTATCCAGGGGGCTGAATTTCAAATTTGTTTGCAAGTACCACAATTTCAGTACCACTTGCCTGAAGGGAAAATGTAGCTTTTAAATTACTCTCTTGCGGGAAACCTTGTTGATGTCAGGATTTGGGGAGATATTTTACTGGAAGGGACTGGGTTTTAAAGAGTTAGACTGATTTTTTATTTTTTTTGGGGGGGGTGTGTCAAAAGGTCTATTTGTAATTTAGTAGGGCTGTTATTAATAGGGAGAGAAACAAACCAACTTCATTCCTCAAATTAAACCAAATATTTCTGGAAGATTGCAAAAGCTGACTGAGAGAGACTGTCCACACTTCCTCTTTCCCAGTGATGGCATTAGCTCAGTCTGTATCATGTCTCTGCCAGGTTCCTACAGGTCTTCTACTTTCTGACTTGGTTTCTTTCTTGACAGCTGCCCTGTCCCCTCTCCATTTTTGTCCGGTGATTCTTCTTTTCCGCTTCATGTCCAGCCCTAGAGTCATAATCTCTTGGGAAATTGTTTTCAGGGCTAATTTAGCTAAAAGTAGCTGAATCTTTATTTATGTATTTTGTTGTAAATGAGTATATGTTGGTTTTTTTCCTTTAGTTGTCTTTTTAGAAGTGATTGAATACCAGTCTAGCATCACACTAGTGATCACTTCTCACACTAGTGATCACTTACTTCTCAGCTGTCCTGTGGAGCTACAAAAAATCATTTATGCAACTCAAGTCAGTCAAAAATGTATTGCCCAAACCCCTGATTGTCAAAGAAGGCAAAGAAGATTATTGTCAAAACCAAAAGGCTTCACAAAATCAGTTACTTTTCCTTTAGTTTTCTGTGTAGGGGAGAAATGGCAGAAAGTAGCTGGTTTGAGGTTTTTTTTCAATATATGCAGGACAAAATTGTTTCATTTTTCCTTTCTAGATTTCTAGACTTCTTTTCAGAATTTGGGGAGGGTTTTTTTGCATTTACACAAATATGGCGGTATTGATTCTCTACCAGTACTAGCAGGAAAGTAGTAAAGAGAGCCTAGGAACACCTGGGAATTGGGTATCTCATTATCTAAACGAGAGAGAGCTGTGAAGTGAGACAGCAGGAATTTAACTTGGAGGAGGTGCTGGTTTTTTAGTCTGGTCAGAAAGAAAAGATTACTGACTGCGTGCAACTCGGGGCCCAAGAGCAGTGGGGACGTGGAGAGATGTGCCCGAGGAGAGGTCACCTGGCTGTGAGTGAGGGGCTGTGCTGGGGGGAGCTTGGGGAGCGGGGCTGCTGCACCTGCCTGCCCTGCAGACCTTGAGCTCCAGAGTGCGCCACGGCTTGCTGGCAGCAGGTGCATTCTCAAACTTCAGATTAAGGCATAAAGGTTTATCTCTTTGTTAAAAAAAAAAAAAAAGAACAAACAAAGCAGAGGAAACACTGCCTAGAATTAGAAAGGTGTGGTATTTGTGTCGTGTGTTCTTAATTAAGTGAAAACATCCCTTCAGGGGGAATCTCATAGTGCAGAGTGTCACCTTCATTTTATTCTCTTGATTCGTGCAGAAGGTACCTGTATGCTAAAAAGAAGTCAGGTTCTTCTATAGAGATATTTTATGTAGGGGTCATGCTGCCCAGAGTGCAAAAAGACTTGGAAGAACGTTGTGGAGCACTGTATATTCAGGATCTGAGTGTTTAGGAAAGTGCAAAGAGGTTGAATAAGAAACGTTTTGAGGGGTTTTTTTCCTCACCCTCTTTATGCATTGCTTAGTATGTAAATGATACCTCCTGTGAGGAAGGACACACTGTGGTTTTGCCTGTGACTGCATGGACACTGTACATCCTGTAGGATAGCCTGTAGGATCAGTTCTGGTTTTGTCATTGACTTAGGGCACGGAACCTTTACTTATGCAAGTGTCTTACCTTTTCCCTTGTCATTTCTTTACAGTGAATCAACTGGAAATCACTGTTTACAGTGCATATTGCCATCTAACACAAGCTTGATCTGCCTTTTCAGGAGGGTCTATCATCTCTGCTTTAGGCCTCCCTTAACGTAATTATTTGGCTTTTTTCAGCTCTGAGCGCTGAATGGAACAAGCTTCCCTTTACCTACCATATATAGCGTAAAAATACCTACATGGTAAAGCACTGTACAGTCCTGCCTTATGCTTTGTGGTGGTACTAAAATATGAGTAAGAATTAGTCACTGGTGCAACTCGCTAACATGATAAGTCTTGTACCTCGAAGAAGAGGAGAACAGGTATTCCTGACAAGTAATGTATTTGGATATTAATGCCCATAGTTTTAAAAAATAAAATAAAAAAAGAGGTAGAGGCACGGAGGAAAAAGTTCTAAAATAGAGTTGTTCCTGTAGCAAGACCAGACGTTCAGCTGTTATTAACTGGCAATGATCCACTGGCTTCAACGCAGCTATGCTGATCATGCCAGCTGAAGAACTGACTCTGAATATTATCAAAGTTTTCTTGGAGGTGACAGGAAAAGAAATCCTTTACAATTTCCTTTTTAAGAACTCAGGATTTCCGTTTTTATAACTGCAAACTTCTGAACAATTGAGAATGAAATGTGGAGCACAGAGACAGGCAACACCACACTGACTGTGTTTGATTAGGGTAATCTTTTTTTTTCCTTCTGTGTGGTTACTATAGCCAAGTAATTATTTATCATACTATCAATTGCTTGAAGCACTGTAGGCTGCAGGTTAAATATTCGCATGTCAACGTGAGCTTCTGCTCCAAGTTCTCATTAACATAATGACTTTCATCTTCAAAAGAAATTTTGATGAGTTCAGAGTATTTACCCTCCTGTTTTAATTGTTGTACTTTGTACAGTTCACATTCTGCAGATCAAAACCATCTTTTTTTTTTTTTTTTTTCACCTGAAAACACTGTTGACAAGCTCTTTCTGGAGCTCTCTTCTTTTGTCCCCTTTTATTAGTCATATTCATGTAAGATATAAATCCAGAAATATGCAACACATGCACATTTAAACCTCATAACAGATCTAGTACTTAGTACTGAAAAAGTTAACATGTGCCAGCACTGTTACTCTGACCAGCCTGAAATCAGAGATGTCTCAGATGCTGGTGTCTGTAACAGTCAAATAAACCCATCAGATAAGTGGTGGTAAATTTATTTGCTTCAAGTACCAAGCAGCCACAGATACATTTTTTTCTGTCCTTTTCTCACTTCAATGTGCCTGCTGCTCGTATGTCGCAGGTGCCGTTCGTTCAATCCCATCGGCATCTTCACACATTCTTGTGTTTTCATAATCCTCTTTTGCTATGAGCGTCCTTCTTTCCCATGTCCTCATAAATATTAATTACTGTGATCTGGTTGAAATACAGATAGACAGCTTTACAAGTGGAAAGTTATCAGTTTATTTCTAAGCTGCAGTCTTGAATTCAAAGCTCCGGTCAATATTTAGAATGTAAATGAAACAGGAGTGTGACCTGTGATTGGCTACCAGCAATTATAGGGATCGGAGCTCTCTGAAGTATCTGGCCTTATTAGTTAAGTTTCTACTATTCTTAACAGGCAACACTTGATTTTTTTTTTGTGTTCCACCAGCCCTTTAGAGAGAATTATTTCCACTTTGGTTTCTTATAAAATTGCATAATACATAGCATTTTAATACCTTCCATTGAAGCGTGAAACATTGCTGTGCTGGAGAGAGTGAGCCTGGTAAATCATTGCCATTGTGCAATATACTGCATATAGACTGAGTGATTCTTTGCTGAATTCTACAGACCTAGAATTTTTTCCTATTGTGCAGTAGATGAAAATGCAAAGAGTGGTACAATACTGCTCTGATAACAATGGGTATGAGACTATTAAAGGTTGTCCTACACTCATTACAAAAGGTGGGCCAGATCATTTAAATTCTTAAGTGCCATATGTGATAAGCTAAGACTAGAACCATCTTCTTACTGTGATCTGTTTAATATTTTTAATTGATTTGTGACCATAAAGAAATATTAAAACCCTACATAGTTCAGTAGACCAAGCTTTACCCCAGTATCTGAAGAGGCAAGCATCCGATCTAGGAATACGCTGTTAATATATATTAGCAAAAAGTTCAGCATTAATGTTCCTACACAGTTTTTGTTACTGCATGGACAAGTACAGTTTAGTATGTGCTTTAACATAGGAAATGAAGAATGTACTGCTTATATTTTAAAAAGTGCATCTGCTGCGGAATATTCAGTTGGATGTATGTTGCCCTCAAGAATGGTTCACACCCCTGAAGCTCTTCAAAATCCTTGTGGTATTTAGATAAAATTTTTTCAGGATTCCTGAAATACAGCAGTGAGACACAGTCTGGGTCTAGATCTCTAGAACTGACCTGAACCTTTGATTTTTTAATTTATTTTTTTTTTTACTATTTTTAGAAGATAAATTGCAAGCAGTACTTGTGTTCTTCTCTTTAGATGATGGTCCAGCCTTAGAGCTCAGTTACCAGTTATTACGGATTTTTTAAAATTGCTCTGTTTTAGCTATTAATTTACTATCAGCCATCCAAAGAAAGATTGGTAGGATATAAATGAAATGCTATAATTATGCAAGGGAGTAGGTCACTGACCTTTGGATTGCAATACCTTGTCTCTTTTGTCCTTTCCTTATACCACCCAGTCTACAGGATGAAATTGCATCTTTTTCTTTGGTTGTCTCAAGAATGAGGTGGTATTGGAAACTAGTGAGGCATGGCACAATGAAGGTGTTCATAGCTCACAATAATTTACCCATTTTCATTTTGTTTGATTTTATTAACACCTGTGTCTCCAGGGAACACAGGGAGGAGGGGAAGAAGGGAGAGAATAGTTCAGCAATAATCTAACAATCAGCACTTAACACTCGCCAGCCTTGCTTTTATATCAAATGTCAGGATACTTCAGAGTCAAGCAATTTATAACATAAAATGTATATACATAAAGGAAGAGATTCAGATGGTAGAAAGCTGCATGTGATGACATGCACACATACATAGAGTACAACAAGGGAGTCATTAAAATATGATTTTTTATTATTATTAATTTTTATGTAATGCAGTGGCTGTTTGTCAGCTGGTGTGATTGGCATACATCAACGGAACCACTCAGAAATATATCATCTCAGGAGTCAGTCACTTAATGGAAGTTAATCAAAATCCCCTGTGAGAAAGTAGAAAAAAATTCTTGGACAGTGGAGACCAAAAATAGAAACGGCATATAAGAAAATATAGGATTGAAATGTGCTGAAGTTTCACCTGCGTATATGTTTCTGCGGTATTTCTGAAGATATTGATGTTCTAAGATCTGCTATCAAGTTAACTAAAGCATTCTGGGTTTGAGAAGTTACAATAGAGTTTGGTTACAGCCCTAACTTAAACATAATCAAATAAATTCAGCAGCAGACTTTCAAAGTCAGAAACAAAAGTTCTATGTAATTTACTTTTCGTTTTAGAACACGTTTCCAGTACACTGTAAATATAGCATTTTATCAGTTTGTGTCAGTATTATTGTATTATTTTATATTATAAAATGAAACAAACTTGCGCAGAGTACTATGGGACTATCCCTATTTTACTCATAAGTGTGATTAATTAATTTTGGTTTTTAACAAAGCTACCTCTTTCTTTGCAACTAAATAAAACATATATGAATTCTCCATATTTTGGCCAATGCTGTACATTTAACAAAGCTTTACTTAGAACTCCTGTTTGCATTTCATTTCTGAATGTGATTACCTGTGTATTGCATTCATAGGACTGGTATCAATACCCGTCTAAAAAACATCTGCCAAAATTAAAAAAAAAAAAGGCATAAAAGCTCAGTTTTATAGTCTTTTTAAATAGAGACTTAATATCTGCAATATCTGACTGTGGTAGTAGAGTTATTGTGGTTGTGTGGTCTGATCCTTCAGATTTGAATTCTGTGTTCACAGTCTCTATGACAGGTTTTGTTCTTTTCTTTGTTTATTTTCCTGTGATTCACGTATGTGGGAATCTGGTGAGGAGGAGGGATTGAAAGAGAGAAAAGAAGAGTAGGAAGGGTAAGTTGCAAAGAAAACCCACAGATGATTCCTTACCATCACCTGTCTTGTCCTAGGAGAAAGTGTAAGTAACACGATTTTTAAGACAATGGGTATTTCATGAGTTTAAAGTATGGAGAGAACAAATCAAGCCTACAGCTTACAAGCCTTTCTGATTCTTTGTAAATGTCCTCATAGTTTGGGGGTTTTTTTGTATTTGGGTACAGGAGAAGAAAAGGTAAATATCAAGTTTGATATTTAACAAAATGTTGTTACAGCGAGTAGCTTAGTCTGCAGAAGCTATTTTGTATTCTAATAGAAGTGCTCAAGATTAAAAAAACTGCATCAATAAAAGCGTACTTAAATTGAAGGTATACTGCGAGGCCTAAAATAGTGGGTTTACACTCTGAGAGAAAGCTGACTTAAAAAAATAACTGAAAAGTCCATATTCTCTTTTGAATAACTTGGGGTTTGAGGTCTCAGGACTTAAAGAACAGCCTTCAGCAAAGTGTTTAAAGGTGTGCTGAGCTGAACTGCAAAGCGTGGTGATCTCTGAGCTAATGGGGAGTAACTCACCTCTGCAGTCAAAGCAGGGCAGCAGGATGATACAGTGCTTTTATTCACTTTGGGGAGCTTTCTGGTGCCTGGTATTTCTGAATACACACCTGCAGTCTAGAGGTGGTAGCTCATTTAGAGTTACCACAAGTATTTATATACCATTGCAATCTGTCATAGTAATCAGCCTTATCAGATCTGTGGTTTAACCTGCCTGTGAATCATTGGCTTCAGTTAGCTGAATTTTTCTGTAATAGGGCTTTTTAATTATAATTGAATAGAATTAAAACATTATTTAAAATTTAAAAGATCAAATGATTCCTCCCCCCACCCCCGCCAAAGATATTGCCTGGTCAAAGAAAAATCCAGCTGCAAACTTGCAAATTTTCTCACTCAAGTGAGGGAGAGTGTGGGCAGAGTAGGAGATAAAAGATTGTGCAGCAGTAAAAAAAAAAACAACCCAAAACACAAAACTCCAGGGAGTGAAAACTGAAGGCATACTCAGATGGTTGCTCAGATTTGCCATGATTGTCAGTACTCTTAAGCACAGGTTTTGTACTTTTAAAGTTACTAGTTTTGTAGCAGGCAATGGGAGCTGCGGGCGGTGGTCATACTGTATTGCTTATTATTCATGCTTTAGTTCTGTAGGAGCAAACTTCTGGAAACAATGAAAGGTGGTCAGCAGCTGTATGAACAGGCAGACTCTGATGTTATCTTCCTTCTCGGTCTTGATCTCAGTCTATCATCTGTCACATGCTGTTGCTGTGTAAATGTGTGACAATGAAATGGAGTCAGTGGAGAGAAGCATGGCCCACTGTTCACTAAAGAGTCTGAGCCACATGGTGTGCAGGTGGACTATATAGTTGCACTGGCAATGTAGGAGGGAGGGGAGCGTATTAATGGATTAAAGAATTTACATCCACTTGTGCGTGTGCCGATACTATTACTTTCTGCATGTTGATAACTCTATTTTGTGTTTCTTAATTTCATTACCTCTACGGACAGTGAAGACGTCTTCCTGCAAGTGAGGTTCCAAGAGAACAAAACTATTTACTTCCGTATGATAGGTTTTTTTTTTTCCTTACTCTCTAATAGTTTCCTGATGGAAGAAACAAAGAAAGAGGAGACTTAATTTGACAAATTGTTGCAAGAACCAAATAGGTCCCTGTTGCCCAGACTGCCACAGCTGATGGTGTGGGGTCCCTTTTTTCATACTGTCATCAGTAAAACTAAAACTGAACATGCTTATATCTGCCTAAAACCCTTTGTAGAGCAGTCTGTGCCAGGACTGGTAACAGGTGATGAGGCATCACAGTAACTAGTCTGAAAATAAGGATAGACTCCTGTTTGCGTGGTTTGGCAGTAGCATTCAAGATGTGTAGTAGTTTTGTATCTGTTCCTTATTTCTGCCTATGCCTAACACAATCACTTTTTTTTCCAAATCCCGACTCTTTGATTTTAAGAAAGGCAGTTTTGGTGAGTATCACTCATCTCCAACATGTCTAAAGTCATAGTATGTTAATGAAGTAACCACAGGATAATTCTGAAGATCTAATTTGGTGGTTAAAACAGCAGGAAAACTGGAACTTGTATGAAAAGAACTAGCTTGGGTTTGCCTCTTGGATTTCTGTTCAAGGTGTTTTCTGAAGCAGTTGCTTAGAGTCAGTGGCTGATATCTTGATCTGGTACATGAGGAAACTTCCTTGGTCATCTGTGCTTTAGACATTATGCAAGCTTTCAAATAGTATATTGAGATTTTTTTAATCTCTGCAAGCATACTATGACTGGAGGCAGGCAAGTCTGATTCTTCAGCATTAATGGTTAATTTCCTGTATGCTCAGAACAAAATTCTTTGCTTAAATCACTCTCTTTTTTCTTTTTTTTTTTTTAGTTCCTGCTCTCTCCTTCATTATACAATTCACTCTACCACTTTGATCTACTCTGAAACACATAGATTATGTCAAATACCTCACATTCATTTCACTAACCTGGGCAACCACACCAAACATTAGCCCAAATTACCATTTACCTTTCCAGCTAGACACAGGTATGCGATTTTGTAATCTGCTATGCAAATTATTTAGCTGTGACTTCTCCTGTGCTTCTGTATAGAAGTAATAACTGTAGCTTTTGCCTAAGAAGGACCATCTTGTAACAGCAAAATATATAAATATAAATTTTTTGCATGTGCTGTTTACCTCTAGCTGTGGTTGAAGTTACTGATAAACCATTAAAACTAGTAAAATTTCACCTGTAACTTCAGTTTTCTTCTACTTTTCAGCCCCCCACACCTCCATTCATCTTTGTAAGCAGCTTTTCCTTCTTGCTAAAAACTGCATTATAAGGCTCACACTAACATGAGTGCAATGCTAAAGTAAACATAAATTTCATCTCTTTCACACCGGTACTTTTTGTGCACCAGTATGTGCTGTCAGTATTGTAACCAGTAATTCTCTGTTTACTGCCTTTCCCAGCATTATGTGTGCTCAGATAGTTTGAGGACCCTATTGTTTCCCTCAGACAAGGAATTACGTGATGAAATCTCCTCAGACTTCAGCCAAGCATCTGAACTAAAAGGTCCCTTATAAGGAAGGACAGAGAAACATCCTTTGAGCTTATCGTCTTCAAAGGTACTTCACTCTCAAAGTTTACAGTTTGTTCTTTAAAGGTACAAAGAGTTTGGTGGTAAAGTAGGTCAGTATCCAACATATGTACAAATCCAGTAGAAAGGTTTAGGCTATCCTTTTCCAGGCATAGTAGTTCTTCTATATCCTCCCCAAATCTGAACATCACACAGCTCCTTGATACTACAGTTTCAAACACGATAGAAATAGTTCAGTCAAATAGAATGCAATTATCTGAGTCTTGTATTTGATTAGGACACAAGTTAACAGCTTGATAAATAGATTATGGTCAACAAGGCCAGTAGTGGCTACACAAATTCCCTAATCTTCTACCTAATCTGAATGCATTCACTTGAGCAGAAGAATATTCTCCTATGACATAGGGAAAGCCCTTCTGTTCAAAACTTGAGGGAGAAAATGTACCACGTCATGTGCCAGTTTCTGGAAAAGGCTTATTTTCTAAGTATTGCTTAATGTTGTCTGACCACATGGGATGTGATGCCCCTCAGTATGCATCCAAACTAAAATGCTAGTTTCAATAGAGCAGTTAATTTATTGCAAGATTTTAGACAAAGTGTTCACTTTTATGTGACATCATTAAAGCAGTGTGTATAAATTCCACAATTTCAGTTCATGAAAGAATTAAGAAAATGTATTTTAACTTACAAGTCTACATTAACCTATTTCTCAGAAACTGATAGGTGACATATTCTTTTTGAGGGAAGCAACATGTGAGCTTTCTTTTAACGTAATTTGAAATAATGCCATAAATAAGGAAGTATCCTTTTTTTTAATATACGTGTATTAACTGCAGTACTTGATTTTTTCATCATATTTCAGAAGCAGTTTGTTCTCAATCACAACGAATTGACAAACATGTAGTATCAAGTCTTGGGAAATTATTACTGTTTTTTGAAAATGTAGGTCATATCTATGTAGCAAATTGAAATAATCCTCCCAAATATAGGCTTATCATAAAAATCCATTTATTTCCTGATTCTACCTGAATACATAAATCTACACAAATCCAAATTGATTTAATAATTTCTTCTGAGGGAGATTTAACAAACAATTATGTTTTCAATCCACACAGAGTCAAGAGAAGGTACTTGAAAGGCTTACTCCAATGTGTTTTTTGATGTTTCATGACTGGAGAAAGTCCTGAAGAGACAAACTAAACGTACATTAGTCCACGCCCCTCATTCTGAGGGCCTAGTATGGATAACTGTTTCATAATGATTACTATATTTTTATTCAGTTTTTTCCTTTTTTATAATACTTTAATTTCTTTTTTTTTTTGCTTTCACCAGAAGTGAATGCAAAGATTGAGAAATTTCCTCATGTTCTTTAGTGTCTTTGCTGAGTTTGAAGACTGTAAGTATAAGAGTGAATGGCAAGGATCTCTGTAAAAAAAAGTGAATACATGTGTACTCAATACTTCAGTGTGTGAGGTTACTTATCTTCGTAGTTTTAGGAATTTATCTGGCTTTATTACCTAGCTGAATATGTTGCAGAATGCTATTAATCAGCAAGTACTTTTTAAGATTTGGGCGCTGAAAAGAGGGAAAAACCCCATTGCTGTGAGGTGAATAATGTTTAATAAACAACTGCATCTCTTTCAACTATTGCCATGATTGGCCTTTAGATGGAGGAAGTTATTCGTTTGGCCTTTTTTAAGGAGAGAGTTCAGCAGAAGATTTATAAAAAAATAACCTGTAGATAATACTAACAAAAATAACCTATGTTGCCACTCATCCCTCTGCTGAGCTGCTAAGTAAGGACAAGCAAATAATTTCCTGATATCAGACCTATTCTCATTGCAATATTTTTTCATTGTGTTCGGTAGAAGCCATCCAGTGCAGGAAAATAAAGGCATGAGGAAAAAAAAGACAAGATTATCGTAAACTTTGCAAATTTAGTTGCAGAGAAGTGATTTTCAGCAGATTAAATATCAGAAATTTTGACACTTCATGTAACAACACACCTTCCTTCTCATGGAAACTTCTCTTTCCGGGTATAGTGGCAATATTTCAATTTTAGCATGTTACAATTAAAGGGTAATCTTTACCCAGAGCAACATCATACATAACTGAGGCTTCTGAGTTAGGAGGCTTACTTACCTAGGTAGCACCTACATAGGTGTGCAATTACCCAGAAAACTGTCAAATGTGTAGAAAGCTTTGAGGCAAAAGCTCCCAAATTTAACTTCCCAAGACTGTGCACCAGACTTCCTTGCTGAAGAGGAGGCTCTTGGGAGGACGTGCAATAAATACGAACAAGCTCTAGTTACCGAAACGAATTTGCAGTCTCATCCAGTATAACTGATACTTCTGGAGCCAGATTTTGAAATGAACTAGCAAAGATCTCTGCAAGAGATCTTTTCAACTGAGACGCTGCAACCCGATCTTTCAAGAGCTCAGTGGCCAGTGCCATGAAATCCACCCTGGTGGGCATTGACCCACTGCGGTGGCACAAAGCTTTTCATCAGCCTATTTGCATACAAGTGATCATTAACTCCACCAGCTGTACTGCCTACATGCATGCACCAGCCCCGTTTTAGCATGCTAAGTTCCTTATGGCATCATTCTTTCTCAAAGCAAAACAGTTTCTATTCCTCGCTTCACGCTGATCTTGTTCTGCGTAGCCTCTGATCTGCTTAAATAGCCCAGTGTAGCCATGACTAACAAAACATTTGTATTCACAGCACTGTCTTCATGGGGGAAGGCACATGGTGGCTATCAAGGGATCTGAACACGGAACGAAACGCAAACACTCTACCTGCTTTAAATAAATAATCTTTCTTACTTTAAAGGAGTTTGAAGCACTGAGCTCTGGTCTATTCTGAAAGGCCCTTCTCTGAAATGCTGAGTTATTTCTTTTAGTATAAGCAACTGCCCCCCTTCATAGCAGCTAGACTAATCAATAAGCTGGATCCAGATCAGTGAAAGTACTGATTTAAGTGGGTGAGAGAGGGAGGAGTGTGTTTAGTTTCGTAGCATCCAAAGCTTGTGTGTGTGTTTTGTTTTAATAAACAGGGATGAGCTTTGCAATTTTTAGTGGTATTTTGAATACTATTTTTTCATCTGAATATTCAACTTTATATGCGTCTAATCAAATCCATAGTTTTGGGTGTGTCTTGGATTGCTTTGCAGGTCAGTTATATATGAACAAGCACATGAATGCCAGTTCAGCTTCCCTTGCTCACCTGCATAATACTATTGAAATCATATGTATGTAAAATGAGGTGGAGTTTGGCCTCTTTTTAGGCTTTTTTTATTCGCTAAGTAAAGGGTCCCTCTTTAAACCCGTTGGCCTCCCGTGTATTCCTTTTGCCAGAGTCTAAAAGGTAGACCCAGCTTATTGTCTTATTGTGTACCATAGACTCCTGTTAAATCCAATGGAGAGTTAAGGAGAGCTTTTTTGTTTCTTCTGTTTTTTTTAAATGTTAGTTGTCTGAATCACATCACTGCTATCAGTGGAAAATGGGGTTTGCATTGGGTCAAATGCAGTTTGTTAGACTTCTTAGCATGTATGCAACAGACTGCTTTTTGTTGCTTTAATGCTCTGTTAGGTTGTATTTTTTTAAGACATTGCATTCACCTTGGTTGATAGAATATTAAATAAATACACTTTAGATAGATGAAAACACAAGCACAGTACCTAGCTTCACGCATAGCATTGCCAACAAAGTAGTCTGTAGAAACTGAGCCTGAAATGTGTATGGGAGTTCTTTATGTCAGCTGGCTGTTGAAGGTTGTGTTTTATGAGGACAGTACATTAATTGATAGATATGCGGTAGTAATCAATATGTAAATAGGATTTAGTTGACATTAGTTCTTAAGTTTGCTGTATAGCTATATATGCTTTTAGAATTCTGGACTCAATTTCAAAGCATAACTTTAATTCAAGAATTGTTAAAATTAATTCCATTTGTGGCTTGAAAAATAGTGTGATTAAATTATGCTTTTTCTGAGATGAATCAACTTTATAATTCCACGTTATTCCTTTACTGGAAGCTGAACCAGGAAGTAACCCTCTTGTCTGTTCCAAAAACATTGCTACCTTTTTCATATCATAAAATAATGTTCAGTTGACCGGTTCCTTTCACTGTAACAGCTGCACCTTTAGCAGATTCTAATAAACCCAGCTTAGCTTAAAGGCAATATTTCATTATTGTTATTGGTATATGCTTCAGCTATTTAAAGGACCATATTCTCAGGCACATGTAATGTGCTGTTTCTAGTTATCCATTTATGGCTTGTATCTGATACCTATGGAGTGGGATAAAACTTTTGAGCTACTTTGCCTTCCACTGACTGACTAGAGTAAAGGGCAAATATATCGATAGAGATGATTTTTACTCTTATCCTTCTGTTCAACTGTCCTAGAGGTCTCATTCTTTTGGGTGGACCAAAATTAAGTCGTCTGCAGAATCTAAGATAAATTTTCTCCTCCTCAGCTGACCTGATAATGCCAGTGCCTGTTGTATGTGACAGAAGTGTGCGGGTGTGCTCAATCTCGCAGCAGCAATAGTTTTACCTGAGCGCTCTCAACCTGGAGGTGAGTGGGTGGCCCATTCTCATGTCTGATGGAAGGTTCACTCGAGGATAGCTTTTATGAGGGGATCTGCAAACATACAATTTAGGAGGCAATTAGGTGACTATCTGGCTTATGCCCTTTTGTTCTAGGAAAGGAATCCGTTAATAACCATTCTACTAACGTGTGAGATACATACCCTTTCCCCTCTTTACCTGTGTTATTCAAAAACCAATATTTACACTCAAATCAACGCATGAGCCTTAAATACATTACTGGAGTATTTACCATAGGCTGGTATCTTTTATTTTCTGACTACTACCAAAAATAATTTTAAAATGCTGAAATTATCCCAGAAGTCATGTGGGAAAACTTTAAATAACAAAATGCTTAATTATTTTGTAGCTAGGCATACTAATGGCTACATTTAGTGATGGAGACTATAAACTGGAAATCATACCAGTGTTTGCAATGGCAGAGCAAGCTGCAATTGGGATCTGACAGTGCCCTTTGACCTTTCTAAGGAAGGCATAGTGGGAAGTATGTGAGGACATTATGCTTGATTAGTCTCTCCCTAGTTTGCCTGGGTGGGAAGATAATTGAAAACACAATGGGCTTTGGAAATTAAAGGTTCTGAAATGCACTTTGCAAACACATACAATTTTAAATCTATAATGTGTCATTTATATCAGCAGTGGACATTGTCTTCATTACGTAAATACAATTCTTTTGCTAATACAGTGCAAATAGGGGTTAGGCAGCATCTGCAGCTATTGTAATCCACACTTCAAACAGCAGTATCCGTTTTATATTCTTAAGTTCTGAGAATTAAATAAGAGCTTGGAACAGAACAACTGATTGTCGGGTTGATTTCACATTCTCTTATTTGTAGCATTCAATAAGTAAAGAACTTGATTTTTTTTTTTTTACGCTATGCGATCTTATAAAAAAAAATCACAGTATAGCTTATACTTGAGGAGAATTGGGAATGGATGGAATTCAGTTTTGCTATTTTAATACACTGAATCTATAAGCTAGTATCAAGACTACTATTCTGGATGTTTTCTGGTCTGTTGAGTCCTAATGTAGCTAATCTCTAACAGATAGTGCTGCCCAGGGTTCCTGTAAAACAATCATCTGCAAACATATTTATTAACCTTTGTTATTTAGTTTTCTGCAAAGTACAGGCCACCCTGCTGAACAGTCTTCAGCATTTATTTACAATGGTGACTCCTATTAGATATCATTAGGTACATAATAATTATAATAATTATATGCATGGCTTAGGCTACCCTGCTAAATAACAACCACGTTTATTCAGAAGTCATAATTGCAGCAACTAGACTTCAAATGAAATCTAATTAGATTTCTGTTCACCCTCTTTCACACATAATTTATATCCACTGTATAACTATGAAATCTGTCCAGCAAAGGTTACTTCATTTAGCCGGAAAAAGTATTTATCTCTATGGTCTGTCAGGTAAAAGTTATACAGCAGTGAATGTTTTGTGAAAACAAATATAATTGTTGCACTAGAACTTCAGGGGGTTTGTATGCGTTTTGAAGAAGGCATAATGCTTTCTCTCAGAGATATTTCAGTGGTAAATGACAGGGCAGAGCCAAGAATTAGCTAATACCTTCTCAACACTGACCATTTTCCCTTGCACATGACCCCCTCTGCACATACATATAATCTTTTTGCAGGGCAGTAGCTGTCACTGGCTTTATTCAACCTGTGACCATGAGGCATTTTAGTGTATAATAGGTCTCATTAAATGATTGCTGTATAAGTTTTAAAACCTTTGATGCACCCAGGAAGGCAAACAAAGTGAGAGGAGCAGTCAAGGAATTAACAGAAGTAACAGGTTCCATTCTTAGTACCTTAATGGGTTAGAAGTGGCACAGTTCAGGATAGTCTACAGATTGTTTCTTCCACCAAGGGTTTGGGAGAAGGGAGCAGTTGTTTAAAGAAGGCTGTAAGTGAATTTGAGTACTCATAACAAGTTGTTCTGTGGCAGGTTTTTGCCAGGTAGTATAAATGTAACTGGAAACAGTTATTAGTGCAGTAAAAACTGTACTTGAATATTGAAAACTGCAGACTCAGCTGCTTAGTAGAAGTTACGCTAGTTGAGGCATTAAGTATGTGGTCCAATGTGGGAAGAGGGGTGGGTGTATTCATACCAGTCCTGAGGGTGTTTCCAGTCTGAACTCTAGGGTCTTCCGCTAGAGCAGGAGACTGGCCCATAGCAACCTCAGTCTCTCCTGGAGTTCCTCAATCCCCACTTACTCCAGTTCCACTCCAAAGTGGCTTGATACTTCCCAAATGCTAACCTGCTCTCTCACAGCCATGTCCAATTCCACAGCCGCTTCGTCTTTCCACAAAGCCCTTGTTCTCCTTTCAGCTCACTCTGCCTTTCTGCCATGGATTTCTACCCACTTCACATAGTTAAATTTGTGGGTTTGAACATGAAAGCCTCTCTTTGGAGACTGCCTGAGTTAAGCAGCTTCCAGACACTGCAGGTGCTGTGGTGACATTTTGTTAAGTGCTAACATTTTGACTGGACACTTATGATTGCTGTACTGTGCTGTCTGCCTTGTGTATCATTTTCAGGTAGCTCCTGCTCAGTACAGGGAAGTTGTGGTTTTCCACTGCTGCTGCAACTGTTCACGCAAAACCGCACGGCTTCCTTAGTTGCCCGACACAGTGTCAATCTCTGTGTCATAACAGACTGCTGACAGTCTTAGCTGGGGATGATAACCTATCCTTCCTTACCCCTTCAAAGAGACGTGCCGAAAAGTTTTCGGTTTGCCAGTCTGTGCGCAGTGTTGAGTATATACCTCCCCAGGAACCATTTCAGGCTGTGTTTTCACCATAACTACTGTCATCTACACCAATGATACCAGATCCGACTTAAAACTATGTTGTTTGATTCCTGATAGGAATCCTACTGCAGTGGCAGTAAGATTGGTATGGCTGATCTGGAAGAAAACTGCTTTATTTTTGTAAGTACATTGGAAACAAAGGGATATGTTAGCAGATACAAATACATACATGTGCACATACATATATATGTTCTCTGAGAGACTGCCTTCTAAAGTTTTCAGCTAGAATTTTATGACCATTTCCCCTGGAATATCACTGAAACAATGACACCAAGCATTCATGTAGGATTTCCATTTCTGTGCTTTATTCTCATTGGCCAGTTCTCTCATCCCTTAGTGATTCTGAGCATGCATACTTATTTAATGCATGTGTATTTCCACAGGCATTTCATTTGTCTCGGTTGTACTGATTGAGACATGTTCATCCAGAAAGAAGTGGGTGGCAGGTATTGACAGACACAAGATATCGGGAAGGGTGCAAAAGTAAACCTGCTTCAGGAGTTTTGGAATAGGACTTTGAATTCCTTCATAGTTCAGCTTGGTAGTACAATGCTGTGCACTGATCTCTTTGTTCTTGTGATGCCAGAAATACCTTCTTTTTTCTTCTCAGCTGATGAATCAGAAGTTACGAGCATCTGAAGTTACTTGAAAAGGTTATATGGACTGTGAGAGAAATGAATGTTGTAGGCTGATGTGGACCAAATTCTTGTAATAGCCACAACCTTAGTTATTTTATCATGGACAATGATGCTCTGAATGTGGCTGTGCAACTGACCCAGGTTACCCAGATAATGTGGAACCTGTCTGTGTTGGTTTTCAAGGATGAGCTACAGAAAGACATGGCTATTCTGGAGCTAACAGCACTCCTTGCCTGAGTGGAAGGCTGCACTGACCGACACAGTGTTTCCTTCCAGCTCTGACTTGTATGACTCTGTGACTGTCTGGAAAATAATGTTAATTGTTTTGCATGAAGCATAACTGCTATAAATTGACTAGAAAGCTTCAAATCTGCATAAAATCATTTTAGCATTCATCTTGAGGTTTATAAGATAAATTAGTTAGAAACAGAACACTGAGAGAGATCTGAATTTTGCCTGTGAAGGTCAGAATGAGAGTTTCTGAATGGTAAGAATGCTAGAAAATCTGCACTAATTACCTAACTTTAGTTAGCTTTCACCTTTGGTGCTAGCCTTTCCCAGTTATATTTTGGGATTACTTGTTTTCTTGCTTGGTTTTGAAACATCCAGTCAAGAAAGGATGAGGATTGGATTGATTTTAAAATTTTGAAGGGATATCCTTGACACTAGGGAAATGATTCAGATAGAAATACACTTGAAACAAGCAATATTATGTTATATGATGGTTCTTAACTTATATTCAAATGCTAATAATAAAGATTTAAATTAGGTAACGATTTTCTGGTTTTAATAGAAACGTTTATAGTTTGAAACTATTGGAATTCGTTTGTTAAATATTAAGAAATCATGAACAAGGAAGCAGTAGGATCTTAGGTGTGATTATTTGTTTGGAAAGAAAGTGAAAATAATTACTAAAAGATATATAGAGATCTATAACAAAGTCAATATATACAGAAATATATACACAAAAATAAAACTGAAGAAAGGATGTTGATTCTGTTGATGACTACAAACTAGGAACTGTAAGAACAGTTTAAGGTTTTAATTTTTTAAATGCCCAGAGCAAAAGAACCTTGGTGAGTGGTTTTATTGCGCTATCTAGTTTTAATAAAATTTGGTATAATTATAAATAATGGTACAAATGTTCAATAAACTTCTGTCTTTGGGAAATGCTGCTCCATGCTTTTGTATCGTATGACGCTTATGATAAATTATTTTTTACTATAGCTTACCTAACATAAATCCAGAGCATTATTTTATGTATCTGCATCAGTAAAGAAGTCTTCAGTCTAGAAATAAATAAAATCAAATTTGGTAACTGCAGTCTGAAATTACACAAGCTCAGGTGATACAAAATGCACCTGCATCTCCAGAGGGAGACAATGAGCACTGGTTACAGGGGCTGTCTAACATTGAAAACATTGGGAGCAGAATATGAATATTCAAAAATGTCCTAGTTTAACCCCAGCTAAGGGCATTCTTCTACAGCATCCAGCCTATGTTGTGCAGGTGATCAAAATGTTTCATGAGTGCTGGAAGTTTAAGACTATGCATTTGTGCTCAAAAATAATCAAGAAGGGATCTGAAAACAAAGACTTGCTCTAATGAAGAGTCATGCCTGCAGGAAAGGTTTTCTAAGTGCCTCAGTACTATTTTTGCTAGGGTAATTATGCCAGTACCTTACTAGAGGCAAAAACCAGCCTTTTGAAGGGCCAGAGATTTCAGTATAAGCCTTTGCAGACTCAGGGAGACACCTGGAAGTACCTAGGACCAATGCCGGCCGTTGCATATCCTCAGTCAGCAGCCCCACAGAGGGAATTTAAAGCCTTTGTGTGCTCTAAGCCATACGCTCACACAAACCTGAGGTGGTTTTATTTTATATTTTCTGAGGGGGGGGTTCTGGGTGTGGATACCCTCCTTCTCCACCTCCCCCTAATTTTCAAGGTCCCTTGACATTTTGATCTATCTTTTTGAATCACGGGGTTTCTCTGCAGGGTTTAGGACTCCTGGGTGGTGACACAGAACTGACCGAACCTGATGTAGCTCGCATGGCCACAGTCAGCATGAGAAGCTGCTGATCCGGCAGGAAACAGTTAGAAAAACGCTTGTGAGAGAAACCACAGCACTAGGCAATGCTGTCAAAAATGAGAAAAAGGAAGAATGGAAACAGTCTCTTGAAAATAAAGTGCTTGACCCTAGTCTTGGCTCAAAACTGGAGTAGGTTAGGCTGCTGAAATGAGGGGTGATGGCAGTGTAAGTAAGGTCAGAATCGGGTCCAACATCTGACTTGCACGGTGTCAGTGAGACCCATGAGAGAGACAGTTTTCACTCTTTTCACAACGAGCTTAAGGTGGTTAAGTTAAGGTGGGTTTTCTGTGGCTACGATCAGTGGCAATTCTTAATAGAAAAAATGTCTGGATAAATCTCTGCTATACACTGCTGTGTGCTGCTTCCCAAACTTCAGCCACATTCTGGCAGCTTTATTTGTTAAATATTGTGCTGCTTAGCTGAAGCGAGCAGCAGTAGAACATGCCACTTTCTGGAGAGGAGAGCTAGACAAGGAGTCCCGTGTGCTTCCACTGCCAAATGTTGAAAAGGGAGTAAGTTGCAAGATTGGATATGTTTTTGCACTTTTCGATATGCTGCTTCTGTATTTTGAAAGTCTAACCATGATTGATATATATCTCAAAATAATTCAATTTTAATAAGGGAAACTTGGAGCAAACTATCTCAGGAATGCAAAATGTCATTAACAGGATGCGAATAAATACATGATAAGCCTGGGAGCTCAGAGGGCCAGTGCTTTCTCTTTCATCTTGTTTCTGTGCTGTTGTCTGTATAAAAGAATCAGGACTGAAGTTTTAAAATGGTAATGGTTTTAAATAAGTATGTCAGTAGTAGAAACTCACCCAGAATGTTTGTAAGTCTACTAAACTGTCCTAACAACATTTTTTTTTTTTGTGCTCATTTGTTAAATCAACCAAAGGTTTTGTAGTTCACTTGCTTATAGAGGTAACATAAATACTGGAACAGGCTCTGTGACAAGGACCTTTATCTTGATTTTAGTGGCAGTAGAATCAGCTTGGAGTGAACAACTTGTAGTCCTATTTGTTGCATTGCTCCAGGGCTGCATCAGTCCAGGGAACTTATTTTGAACTGTTTGGAAATTATTGAATAAATTTTTGAATGTTCTTCCTATGGGATACATAGTGACAAGGCAGAATATTTATCCCTATATTTTTGTATTAATTGAATGTGTAGCTTGATGGCTTACAGAATGTCTTTTTCCACAAATATGGTTAAAATAGTTCCATTAAATATTAGAAAGGCAGAGGCAAGGCATGAGTCAAACCAGATTAAAAACTAGAGCCCAAGATAGTTGGTTAGCGTTCAGGGACTGCTTCTACCGTGCTCAAGATCAGAGCATCCCGACACGTAGGAAGTCAAGGAAGGGAGCCAGGAGACCTGCGTGGCTAAACAGGGGTCTGCTGGGTAAGCTCAAGGGCAAGAGGAGAATTTACAGATCTTGGAAGGCGGGGCTGGCCACTTGGGAAGAATATAAGGCTGTTGTCCGCGGATGTAGGGAGGCAACTAGGAAAGCAAAGGCCTCCCTAGAACTGAACCTGGTGAGAGGGGTCAAGGACAACAGGAAGAGCTTTTTCAAATACGTGGCAGATAAAACTAACACCAGAGGCAATGTAGGCCCACTGATGAATGAGGTGGGTGCCTTGGTGGCAGGAGATACAGAGAAGGCAGAGTTACTGAATGCCTTCTTTGCCTCTGTCTACTCTGCCAGAGGCTGTCCTGAGGAGCCCCGTTCCCCTGAGACCCCAGAGGAAGTCAGGGCAGTGGAGGAGTTTGCTTTAGTCGATGAGGACTGGGTTAGGGACCAATTAAGCAATCTGGACATCCATAAATCCATGGGTCCAGACGGGATGCATCCACAGGTGCTGAGGGAGCTGGCTGATGTCATTGCTAGACCACTCTCCATCATCTTTGCCAAGTCTTGGGAGACGGGAGAGGTGCCTGAGGACTGGAGGGAAGCAAATGTCACTCCAGTCTTCAAAAAGGGCAAGAAGGAGGACCCGGGTAACTATAGACCGGTCAGCCTCACCTCCATCCCTGGGAAAGTGATGGAACGACTTATCCTTGGTGCCATCTCAAGGCATATCAGGGATAAGAGGGTCATTAGAGACAGTCAACATGGCTTCACCAAAGGGAAGTCGTGCTTGACTAACCTCATAGCCTTTTAAGGTGGATAGATGATGGCAGAGCGGTGGATGTGGTCTACCTTGACTTCAGTGAAGCATTTGACACAGTCTCCCACAGCATCCTTGCTGCTAAACTGAGGAAGTGTGGTCTAGACTCTCGGGTAGTGAGGTGGACTGTGAACTGGCTGAAGGAAAGAAGCCAGCGAGTCGTGGTCAATGGGGCGGAGTCTGGTTGGAGGCCTGTATCCAGTGGAGTGCCTCAAGGGTCGGTACTGGGACCAGTATTATTCAATATATTCATCGATGACTTGGATGAGGGACTAGAGAGTACTATCAGCAAGTTTGCTGATGACACCAAGCTGGGAGGAGTGGCTGACACACCAGAAGGCTGTGCTGCCATCCAGCGAGACCTGGACAGGCTGGAGCGTTGGGCGGGGAAAAATTTAATGAAATATAACAAGGGTAAATGTAGGGTCTTGCATCTGGGTAGGAACAACCCCAGGTTCCAGTATAAGTTGGGGAATGACTTATTAGAGAGTAGTGTAGGGGAAAGGGACCTGGGAGTCTTGGTGGACAGCAGGATGACCATGAGCCAGCACTGTGCCCTTGTGGCCAGGAAGGCCAATGGCATCCTGGGGTGTATTAGAAAGGGGGTGGTTAGTAGGTCGAGAGAGGTTCTCCTTCCCCTCTACTCTGCCCTGGTGAGACCCCATCTGGAATATTGTGTCCAGTTCTGGGCCCCTCAGTTCAAGAAAGACAGGGAACTGCTGGAGAGAGTCCAGCACAGGGCAACTAGGATGATTAAGGGAGTGGAGCATCTCCCTTATGAGAAAAGACTGAAGGAGCTGGGGCTCTTTAGTTTGGAGAAGAGGAGGCTGAGGGGTGACCTCATTAATGTTTACAAATATATCAAGGGTGAGTGTCACGAGGATGGAGCCAGGCTCTTCTCGGTGACAACCACTGATAGGACAAGGGGTAATGGGCTGAAACTGGAACATAAGAGGTTCCGCTTAAACTCGAGAAGAAACTTCTTCTCAGTGAGGGTGACGGAGCCCTGGAACAGGCTGCCCAGAGAGGTTGTGGAGTCTCCTTCTCTGGAGACATTCAAGACCTGCCTGGACACGTTCCTGTGTGGCATAGTCTAGGCATTCCTGCTCTGGCAGGGGTATTGGACTTGATGATCTTTCGAGGTCCCTTCCAATCCCTAACATTCGATGATTCTATGATCATCACCACGCTATACCCCATTATACACAAATTAGGAAAGTACATTCAGAATGGGGACATGATCTTGTTTCTTTAGAATTTGGTTCCTGATAGCTGTCACCCGTGTATTTCACATCAGTGAAGTACATATCTTACAGTATTCCTAGGATATCTGATAAGATATTTTTCCCTGAGCAGAATAATTGTGGAAGAATGCTCTGGTCACTAGATAAATGTCGGGGTTGTGATTTATCAAGCTAACGTGTTGCCAAACAAAATAAAAGTCTTAGCTTCTTTTATTTTTTAATCACCTCTGTATATGTTAAAGCAGAAGTAGAGGCAACTCGCATTGAAATTTAGTACTTGCTCAGGTAGTTGTAAGGAACAGTGCACCTAATAAAGAACATGGGCAAAAAAAAAACATGTTAATTTTTATGCCTGTGCTGTGACAATTCCATTTTTCCTCATGTGATTAATTGGAAGTGGCCTGACGTTTTTACATCTTTTCTTCAGTGCAGTGTGACCCTAGATGGGGAGCAGTGCCTACAGGAACGCAGGCGTTCTGCAAATCCGTCTGGGTTTGCAAGTGCAGGTATGTAAAATCTTACATGCTTAAGGTTACAAAGATTTGTTGAAGTTGATATAACTCATTTCACAGCAGATACTCTGAGGTATATGTCCTTAGCTTTAAAACCTTGGTGATTCACAAACCACATACGCTTTAGAAGTGAACAATTATAGTATTTGGGAAATAGAATGCTTTTTCACTTTTAAAGGTAAGCGATCAGTATCATTGTTTCCCGTTGCAGTGACTCAGAACAAATGAAATATATCCTCCTTCTTCCCTCTCTAACACACAGAGGGTGTACCAGGCCTCAAGATACCACAATATTTACAAGCTCATGCTCTTTTTGAGTGGACCATGCTGCCACATAGTGGAAGTCTGATACACTTGGTCTTCACCCGTTTTATTAAGTTGCACAAATATAAAGATGAAATAATGGGGCTTGTTCATTTATGTAATAATTAACGGCACATTTACACTCCTAGCGTATCACTGTTGATGTTTACTATTTGATCAAGTATGATGGATGCCTTGTGGTTGCAGATTCAGATTAGCATAATTTCATCACCAAGGGACCCATGAAAAGGTTCAATTATAGAGCAATCTCATTAATACCAGGGCTTGTTAAACTAATAGAAATAGACATCCCAGCAGCTCTGATATGTATACATGTGCTTGGAATATAATTAATGGAAAAGTAACCCATACCTGAAACAAGCTGAAGTGATATGATTACATGATGACAGACTGAAACAGACGCTGTTACAATACAGAGAATGTTTTGTTAGATCTGCTCAGAGAAAAAAATGTCAGCAAAAATATAGGCAACCTTTCTTCCAAAATGTGAACAGAAGGGTTATCCTTTGCATTTAAGTAATACACACTAGCTATTTTTTTTACCTTTTGATTGAAAACTATGGAACTCATGCTGTCCTTTGATAGGGTAGCATAAGAAGCAGTGTTGTTGTCATCCCCTTTTATTGTTAGCATCTTGATGCTAACAATAGCCATTTTTCTAAAACTTGAAATGAGAGAATTTACCTACGAACAAGAGCTATGGTAAGGAAGTTTGTAAAAGTCCTACTTATTTCAGCTCTGAATGTGGGTGGGCAGCTAGGTCTTTCTTCAGAGGAGCACAATTCAAATTTTTCAGGAAGGAGAATAGAAAACTCCTGCAACTGGCACCTGTCATTCAAGCATGACAGGAAGGAGTTTGATGTCCAAGCAACAATCTTACTCTTGCAGATTTTCTCGTGACAGACAAACTCTTTCCCTCCATTTTTTTTAATCAGCTAAATGCAATAATACTGAAGCTCTGTGAGGAAACATTTTTTCCCCAAAATAATTTTTCTGTGTCAAAATAATTAGAGTTCTTACAACATTTTTCCTGAAAAAAAATAGTTTGTTTAATAATTGCCATGTTACCGTTTATTACAAATAGACCTCACACTCTGTGATATAGCACCATATCAGACCGCTGATGGTGTGGAGACATTCTGCTTTGAATGGTTCAATGCACTGAACACCTTCCATTGCCATTTGAGGAGTTATCCTAGCCCTCTTTTTCTTGTTGGAACAAAGCACCCGTTCTAAACATTCAATATAAACCATTTCTTTGACAAATAGTAGTAAACGATGAAATATTTTACAAAATATGCCTTGATTGTGCTAATAATACCTGTCTTCTTAGCAGAGTTGTGCACTAAAAGCTAAATACTCAGTCTCATGAGCTCTGGGCTCTCCGCTGCTTTAGTCTGTATGCAGCAACTGCTAACGGCATGAAAAGAGAGGTCCATCATTTTTATGACACTCTCCAGTAGCAGCAGATTTGGTGATATGCAGTAGGAAAGGGTATTAAAATCATTTGGGACAGGCTGGATGTACTGTATTTTTCATAGTATCACACTAGAAAATGCAGATCCCCCATCCCCTAACTGCTCAGCAACTTGGACATTTGGAACCAGCTTCACAGTTATCTCTTCCTCCCATCGCAGGCAGAAAAATGGGATTTCCATCCATTTGATATCCAACTGACCAAGCTTTAATTTGAGAAATGTTGAACTTCTCACTGGCTAAGATCTTGTGTATTCAAAGAAGGCTTGTTGAGAATTCTATAAATTGTAAATTTGTTAGTTCCATCCAAAGAAGCCCCATGAGGTCATTCTTATTTGACTTAGTTTATACTGCTTAGTAAGGAGTTTCAAAAAAAAAAAATGTGAAAAGCCACTCTCAAGCAAGAATAAGAGTGTCAACACAGTCATGCATCTAAGAAGACTTTCTCTTTCAGACAGAGTCTTGTGACACAAGAACTTTGGCTCTCAATAGTGGAAAAACTTCCAGATTTTGACACAATCCTTCCCATTATTTCTTCAATCCAAATGGCTTTAGGTCAACCTTGTAGAAAGCCAAAACTGATTTCTGCTTAAGAGAACCATGACTAAAAGTCATTTAGGTTGAACCTGGGTGAAAACTATTGTGGGATCATCATAAACACAAGGTTGTGAGCTCTGAGCTCTGGCACTATTCTTCATGTGCCTTGTGTAAAGCTTGGTTTATTTTCCCTACCTTTCTTGATGTCGATGATTCAGGTCCTTATGCTGAAGCTGTTGCTTAAGATACGTAGTGGCTCTAGGCACTATTAAAAAATAAAAATAGAAAACAAAAAACCTATGTGAATTGAGGATTAATCACTTGTCAGCACTAGAATAGTTCTCTGTATCCTAGACTGTAACAGGTCTCTCTTCTGATTTTTTTTTTTCCTTCACAGATATCACCAACTGAAATTAGCTTTGTATCGTGCACTTTGTATAGTATCTGATGTTCTTATGACCAAACTCTTCATCAGTTAGTGCTTATAAAAGTCTTGCATGCCTGCAGAATGTTATAGAAACGGTAAACTGCAGCAGAGTATAGAAATAAGTATTGTAAGCACGGACAGCATCTGAGGCAAGAACTTTTTGGCAACTATAACTAGCTCCAGTAAAATGGGTCCTGTTCAGAATTCAATAACTCTCTAACAATTCATTGTTGAATCCCTCATTTCCTTTGTAGACCTAATTTTTGCTTAAATTAATTTTTTATGCTGATGTGTATATGCTCTGATTCCATCACATGATCTTATTAAATTTACAATGCTGCATTTTTTATCGCTTTTGCCAGTTGATTTTTCTGTAATTTTAAGCAAAAGAGCACAATTCCAAAAATACTTGAAAGCTGATGAATGACTCATACTGTAGTTCACCATGAAATATTCGGTGACTCAGAGTCCTAGCACAAACCAAAGGTCCAAAAAAGACTCTATTGTTCACAAAACAGAGGTACAAAATCTGAAGACTTCTAAATCAGGCATTAGAAACTATTCCTGCTTTTGCAGTTGTCACTTGTCAAAATTCCAGCTAATCCCTATGTGGATTTTTAACACAGTATAATGGAACCTAATAATTTTATAATGAGAAGCAGTGTGTTTGCTAGATTAATTTCAATTTGTAATGTTGATTAGTTTCATGCAAGTGTGTAATGATCTGGAGTAGAGGAATATATGACACTGGAAACAGTTTTCAAAGCATAAAGCAGCAGTGTTATGTAGTTCTACTTAGAATTACAATAGCAGTGTAGCTCACTTTCGGAATGATTCAGCTTTCATGTTTTGAACACCAAAAGCTTTTATTCCTCAGGGCAAACTGATCCCTGCATAGTCCAATGATCATGTCTCTGGTTGAGTGGATTAAGTAGAAAATTAGTTAGAATACCCTGATCAAGAACTGAGAATATTTGAGGAATGAAGTTGCTCAGGCTTATTTCCCATCTGAAAATGGCAGTTCGCTATGGATTAGGCACGTTAATATCAGTTACACGTATGGGTATCTTTATTATAAATTTCATTATTCCTGATCTGCTTTTAATCTAACATCACTTTGCACAAGCATACATCTATTGATGTTACTAGACCAACATCCATTTAATCATACCATAAAGGAAAGAAGAACCAATCTGTCATCCTTAAAACCTGTATATTTACTGTTAAACACAGTGGCATTTTGAGGTGTGGCTGTTCATACACACAGCTTTGATGTGTGATCCTTTCTGAAAAAAACATACACCACAAGTACAGAAACAATTCATCTGGTACTTAGGTGGTGATAAAGTTTGATTTAGACTGAGGTTTTGATAATGAAACAGAACCAGTATTGAGCATCATATGACTGCTTGTTCTGCCTTGGAAGCACCTTTGAAGAAGAACAGGTGCATCAAAGAACCTTTTTAACAGGACTGAGCATAACTGGGATTTGAGGATTTCATTGGAGGACTGAGGTTCTGTTTAAATTTAGTCTCTGGAGCGGGTAGAAAATGGTAGATATGAGACTAAGTAGGTATCACAGGAAACAGTAGAGCTATAGTACTGTGTTACTGCACCCAGTAGAGTTAGAAACGTCAGTCTAATAGAGCAGGAGTATTTCTTATGTGTAGATTTTTAAAATAAAAAATCAGCAGCCTTGCACAGATGACTTTTAAGTGAATCCATAAGCATTGATACATTCCCTGCCAAGGTGCAATATCATTGATCACAACTGGGGCTCATTGTTATTAAGGTTTCAACAACATTTGTATTAACAAGTCACCTTTGTATCGTAAAAGGCGGAAGGTTGATAGGCATTAAGAAAACAGCTGCATCATAGCGAGCAGCCAAGAGCACAATGGGTGTCAGTAGGAGGTAAAACTACTCCCGCTGAGACAAGTGAAGAAGAAAAATGAAACAGGAGGATTTGTTCCAGCAGCCCTGTCTAATTGTTTATTCCCTTCTCATTCCGTCCTAGTCACTTAAGGGCTATGGCTTCTGTCATGTAAAAGAAAAAAAAAAAAAAGCAGAGCTCAGGCGGCTTGGGGTTTCTCTCACTGTAAATGACTGGAACTTGGGTGCTAGGAAGCTGTGGACAGGGTGACGGCGTGTTACCTTTTCCTGATTAGCTACAAGGCATTTACTTCAGATAAGTGCTGTGTGAGCGTATGACCTCATAAGTGGCCTCAACCAACACTAATAGTCTACTTTAGAGAGGAGATTAGGTTCCACTAATGGTGTCACAGCATGAAGTAAGTGATAGTACAGGGTATCTGTAGCTTTTGGATATAAATGGATTTTGCAGGTTTCTTGCGTGGGTGTAGACAGTTTAAAACAGTATGGGTACTCTTTCCTTCACTGCAACTGGTACCGAAGAGCTGGGCTGTCCTGGGTGTCAGCAGGTCTCTGAGAGCGCTGCCATGCCTCAGTGTATCTCTCCATGCTTTGGGCAGCAGTGCCTTACTGGATTAATGATGGTGGTTCTAACAGCAGAAAACTAAAATATTGTTACTGGGAAGTTTAATTCAAATGCAAGCTGACTTGGGCCTACTCCCTTCAGAGACATCTGTCACTCCTTCATGGTTATGTAAAAATGCAAATTTTTTCATCCCTGGTAGCATTGAAGCTACTGTGCTTCCTGGGAAGAACAAATTGGGCATTTCTCATAATCTGCAGTTGGATCTCTTATGACTATGAGATGCATTTCATAAATAGAGCAAACAAAACAGCTGAAGTTAAAAGCTTGCTGACAGGTGAAATATACCTGATAAATTATATTATCGCTGCTGTTTTATCACGTAAGCTGGAAGAACTGGAGCAACTTTTAACAAATTGGTCAACAATGTTTTGTTCAAATATTCTTTCTTGGTTCTAAAATTAGGAAAACCTGGCAGCAGACTTTCTGCTTTGGGTTATAGGATTTTTAAATTTTGGAGCTTGCTACATTTGTGCTGACTGCATGGGCTGAGGTTAGACGGTTGTCTCATGCATGTGAAAAATTTCTCAGATTTTGCCATCAAATGGGGTCCAGCAAATGAACACATTGAAAAAATACTGCTCTGATACCTATTCATGTGTAGGTATCCATGCTCACTTTCAATCCCGTGATACTCCCATTAGAATCTCCTTTTACATGCTAGGCATCAGGCAACAGTGGCACTAATGGCAGTGCACTGTCCAAAGCACTGGAGCATGGCGCAGCGGTCAGGCTCTCTGGGAAGTTTTTAGAAGGCGTCCACTACTTGGTACTGTTTTCTCCTCATAGGTTTTTTATGGTGCTTCTGGATGTTTTTATAGGAAACGGTGGTTCTTGAAGTTCTTTGCTAACTTCAATAGAGAAGTCTTACGCTCTGAAGACAAGCATGGCTGTCTCCACGGTTACTGTAGCTTTCTTAACAAGGTAGCAGTGCATAGCTAGAGCAGAGACTGGGGCTGGGGATCCCAGCTCTCACCAATTTTCTATGTGACCTTAAGCAGCACATTTACACTCTGTCGTTCACCATCTTTGCTGAATTGAGATGATGTTCTACAGTTCCTGTAGGAAATCCAGTTTCATGAGAGACACATCAGCTCATATTTAATGTTGTGAAATACAAGAATATGAAATTTTCATGTTATTTTCAGCATCAGGAAGACCTTGCAAGAGCAGTGTGTGGAAGCCCATGGTTCCTACTGTTGCTATAGATTTTTGCCTTTCGATGAGGGACTGGAAAACTCAGTCTTGCTATAGTTAAAACCCTGATTTCATTGTCTTCTAATTTTCTTCTCCACAATGCTATTAAACAAGGGAATAAATGAGAAGCATAAGATCTGCTGTTCTAAGTTCTCTGCCAGATGAAGACAGAGGGCTGTCTACATGCAATTTGTAAACTTCCTGTATTTCTACAATTGTACCCAAATTTCATAAAGCAACAAGATTAACACATCATTCCTGCAGGATACAACACAGCTCCTTATTGAAACTCCATTCAGTAAGTTTGCTGCGGATTAGGAACTGATCCCTGCTCCCAAGGCTATTTGAAACTCTCTGGCCACTGACTTCAGTTGTTACCACCCTCATTTGCCAATATACCACGGATTTGTACTTACACTCTCTCTGGGAGCTGCTGAAGCTGCAGGAGGCTGGACGTGACATTGGCTCCGATCCCAGTGCCCTCACACATGACCCCAATCAGCTTCACTACAATTCTCATGATACCCACAGGGTTTCCAGATGGAAAGAGAAAAATAAGTGTTATCAGCACAATCCAAATGGAAAATGTTGGGGTTTTTTTCCATAGACAGTTTCTGATGCTGATACACAGGAGTTATTAATTCATCGTTTTGTATCAGAATAGTGTCAATAGAGCAAGAGAAATATAACAGTCAGATTCCTTTTTTCCTTTTAAAAAGAGAAATAAGGCTAAAAGGAATTATTCTTTATTTTTAATGCAACTTGTACTCCTCATCAAATCTCACAGTCTGTGATATGGAAGGAATCAGTCATCAGCTAACCTGAGCCTAATAGTGAAAATTAGTTTCAGCTAAGCTAAAATGACAGTTGTATTTAGAAGTGACTCTAAGTCACAATTCAAGAAATAATGAGCAATATTTTCTCCCTAAAAACAGCTAGGTGAGAACATAGAGTCATCTTTTAATAAAAAAAGGAAATAAAGGAAATAAAAAAAGGAAAGTACATTTCATAGGGTTTTTTTTAAACTATTTTGCAACATACTTTTATGTACTTTGAAAGTAAAACTGCAGAAATCCCTTGGACGTATTCCGCATTCACATTAGTGCTCATGAGATCTCATTCCACCTTCAAGTTTAGATTTATCCTGTAATCTGCCATGACTAAGAGAAAATTTTTGAATAAGTCTATAAAAAAGTAACATCTTTGACTGGTTTCTCATGAAATGTAACAGTAACTCTAAGGGCTCTAACACTCAGAGCTTTTGAGGAATTTTTATTTCGATTTTTTCCATCTTTAGAGATGGAAGACAACAAAGGAAAAATAATTAAATTTATTCCTTCTAATTAATTTTTTTCCTCTTTTGACAAGGCAATATTTATCATTATAATTCTAACAAAATATAATTTTAAGATAAGTATTTGAAATACCCTGAAATAATATCATGTTAGGTGTTTAAATATTGCTCACCTGCAATCAATAGCTTTTGCCAGTATCTTCATATCATGAAAACCTTGAATGAAATACTTTGTACAGATTGAAAAATATATTTTTCCTTGTCTCTTCCCCCTCATGGAACACCTAACATTTGGGGTATCTTATTAAAAGATGAACACTGTGGGGTATCTTATTAAAAGATGAACACTGCTTTGTGTATTAAAAGATGAACACTGCTTTATGTCAGACAGGTTGGGGAAAATGAAACCAATATAACCTCACATTGTTGTGAGGTGTAAGTGAACAGAGTTGAACTTCACACCTTCAACCTGCAGTGTTGCTTTGTGTCATGATGGACTGGAAAATTCGGATAGTGGCGAGTTGCTGGTAGCCTCTACATCTCTGTACAGCAGCCTGGTCATTAGCAGGACAGTATTCTCATCAGCACAGGTCTTTTCTCCATGCCAATTACATCTTTGCTTTGTCTGCTAGGATTACCAAAAAATGACCTGAATTAGTAAAAACTGTGATAAATTGTTAATCTAATTAACAGGGCAATGGGTGCAAGTTGGAACATAGGAGGTTCCATAAAAATATTAGAAAAAACTTTTTCACAGTGAGGGTAACAGAGCCCTGGCCCAGGCTGCCCAGGGAGGTTGTGGAGTCTCCTTCTCTGGAGACGTTCAAAACCCGCCTGGACGCGTCCCTGTGCGCTCTGCTGTAGGTGATCCTGCTCTGGCAGGGGGGCTGGACTTGGATGATCTTTGAGGTCCCTTCCAACCTCTAACACTCTATGACTCTGTGTAACTACAATTTTTAATCAGCCGAGCTAATATCGACCATGTTTTTAAATATACTAGCACCACCTTCAGAACAAATTTGGTTTATAGGTAGTAATTAAAATAAATATTTAATCCGTCATTGCACAAATAGTGGCTGGCTGAGCATAATATAACTGTATTAATCATCTCAAAAGCAAGATGTAACTAATCAGCTCAAAAACTAAAGCTGCTTTGGCTTCCCGATCAATTATGTAGTAGGAATCTCACTACCATCTTTCCAGACACTTTATTTCCCTCTTTGCTGTCTTAGTAAATGTTGTGGACACGAGAGTGTCTTCAGGATACTGATGAGAGCAGATATGGCTGAAGACTTTCTTTGATTTGCTGCTTTCAAAGTTCCATTAGAGATAGCAATTGTTGGAGCTGTTAAAAGAGCAAAGCTTCTTGATGGTTACTCAGTTTGCTGTGTTTGGTCTGGGTAGGGTAAACAAATAAAAAAAAAAGATGGGCAGCAATTGGGAAAAAAAAAAAAAAAAGCAGCTGTATGGCTGCCTTGGCACAATTCAGGGGCTTTAGTTGCTTCTTGTTATATATGTCTGTCTGTGACAGATCTCAAAGTTTTGGGCTGTTGTTTGGTTAAAATAATGTCTGCTAAGGAACCTTTCTGATTATATGAATTTTCTGATTATATGTAACTATGCTATACTGAGTCAAAGCTATATGCCAGCTAGATGGTTTGCTGAGTAAATATTTAGTCTCTGAGTTCTCACATAGCTGTGCACACGTGTAATTCACACACACAAGTCCTTCTATTAAAGAAGACTAAAGTTGGAAAGTTTTAGAATCAGGGCCTGAAATGAAAATTTCTGCCCTGCTCCTACTCTTCCCAGACCCAAGCCAGTGATCCATGAAATAAGCAATGTGCTGAACTTTGGAAAACTATCATCATCACCTCAGTTTTTATTTAATAACAACCAGGTATTTTTACTGCCAGGTGCATGCTGAGATGTATAATCTGAGATGTACATGATGATATTTGTATGACATGCTATGGCCTGTAAGATTAATCACAGATCTGTATTCTTTAAAGTTACTTGTGAGGTTAGAATTCTGCACCTGCTTTCGATGTAAGGATGGCTTTCCCAACTGCAACTCACCTCACTGCACATTCTTTCAAACCTTTCACTTTTAATGTATCTGCTTAATAAAAATGTATTCACTGACAGTGAAAAATTGAACCTATCAATGTGTTACCAGCCCATATTTCCATTGCTACCATCTAGACTTCAGAGAGCTACTACACTCAGCGAGAGGCAGTGATGCTATTACAGCCTGACAAGGGCATATTGAGATACTTGGGCATAGATTGCACAAATTGTCTTAAAAATTTATTTTTTAGAATGAGCGTTGCAGTAGAGATAGTTTAAAAAAGCTGGCTTACAGGGCATAACAGGGGTCGGTCTGAGAGCTCAGAGAGAGAACAGAAGTTAGGAATGATCCAATTAAGGATAAAAGAAGCAACGAGTAAATCCACTACCCAAACCAAACAGGTTACAGTTCAGGTGGTGTTTCTAAAAGATGAAGAAAAGTAAATCAATCTTACCCTCAGATGTGGCAACTCTTAATAGCTCTGCAGGGATGTCAGCAGTGCTACCATCTGGCTGCATTGTAGTTACATGGTTCATTTCAAACTCTGCAAGCTGTGTACTGTCCTAGCAAAAACACAATTGCAATGGGAAAAGTCCCAAGTCCTGAAGAATGGACCAATGATTTTACTTATGGTATCCCGCTTAAGTGGGAGCTGTCTGGTGACTGCTGCAGAAACACTGCTCTTACAAGCACGCTTTTGCATGCTTTTACAAGGAAGCACTCTTCATGCCTGGTCAGTAGAGATGAGCTTGAGTGTGTTAAGGTCTCATTAAAGATACTTGCATGGAATGCTAGATAGGAATATTGGATATAGTACCTAGGCATCAGCACAAGCTGCTCTAAGACAGGTATCTTCTTGTTGTACTCCCTGAAAGAGGATATTACTTTGTTGCAGTCTAAATTTCAAACATTCAGTTTTGGGAAATACTTTGGAGGCATGATGCTTTTGTTTCAGTGCAGAATGGGATGGGGAGTAGGGCAATCAGAAGAGGGTTAAGTTATGAGGACCTCCCACTGACAGTCATCTTCTGGACTGCTGGACTGGTTTGAGTACCTGCTTGGTGTACAGAAGATTGAAATTCAGAATTGAGCAATACAGGGAACTGCAGGTGGATCTCCAAAACCCTGAATGTTTTTTAAATCACTGGTCTTGGCTGTTGTGGTGTGTATCTGAGTCTTGTTATGCCCCGGGAATCCGAATTTCCATCCTTGGGCTGCAGCAGCTTCCACCCCTGGCTCCACTGCACAGACCGGGGACTGGTACCCGTCCTCTGCATGGTTCCATCCACACGCTCCAAGATGCAAAAGCTCCACGGTCTGGAGGAGCTGGTCCCAGCACAAAGTAAGCTCTGTAATAGTAGAGGGAAAGTTGGCATCCTGCTCCCACTGCGTAACCTCAATTATTATCTAACCCATAGTAAGTTATAATATAGCAGTGATATATTCAGAGCTGGCTTGGCCTTTTGAAATGCAAATTAACAGTCAGGTAATAATTAGGTGCATTTGACCCTGTGTGAGAGCAACCAAATGTTGAGCCTGTTTTTCCAAGGCTGAAGCTCTGCTGTGTACGTTGCAGTGCTGTTCAATAGCGCGCGCGCGCACAACAGTCGCGCAGCTCGGCCAGGCACCAGCGCTGCGCCCAGCGAGCACCGTAAGGCCTCGCTTCCTTTCTCATGGCTCTCGTGCCTTTGAAGTTAAGCTGCAGCAGGCTCAGCTGTGCTCGGCAGGAGGGCCAAAGGTTTGAATATTCAGATTTCATCTCTGTTTACAGAGTGAACTTTTGAGATGTAGGAATTCTGTTACATTGTCCAGTGTCTGGGGGAAGGGTTTGCTGAGGTTGTTAATGGGTCCTGAGGAGCTTCAGCCGTTCCACTAACACCTGTAGGCCCCTTCTGCTCATGCCAGACATTAATGGCCACATGGACCTAGATGCATAATATCAGTACTTTCAACAGACCTCTTTAATTGCGTCTCTGATTTTACTTCTGGTTGTTTCCTAGTGGCTGCGTACTGCAGCAGGCACTATTTATTCAGTTTAATTAGTGGTGGTTTAAAGTTGATTCTGGTGCACTGTGGCTTTCAGCAGTAGCTGACACACACACATGAAACCTCATTGGTTTCCATAAGGAAAAAAAGTATTAAATTTGATATTATTACATGGAAGCTATGGATTTTTTTAAGCCCCATTTGCTTCTTAACCACGTGCAAAACTCTCATGTAGGCATGTGTGTAATAGTCCAATTATTGCATGCCCAGGAAGGGAAACCAGAGGAGTATCTGCCTGCCGTTGTCCTTTCATTCCAATTCCAAACAGGCAGAAAAGCATTATTGTATTTCCACCACATGACTTAAGTCTCGCAAACCAGAAGAAGTCTGGAAACTGTTCTGTCATCCAGATGGCTGTTGCAAAACTCCACAAGATGTGGAACAGTAGGTAGGACCAGGATTGAGGCTGCTGCTTCTGATACAAGTGTTATATAGCTGTATTACAACAAAATATGCTGTGCTAAAGGGATGCATCCCAGTCCCATTTGTTTCATGGAGGGCCCTTTTTTCTGATTACAGAAAAATTGGCAGATTTCAAGCAGTATGTGACAGGTAGTGCAGAGCTGTGTGAACAGCCAGGGAAGAGGCAGGCTTGCCAGGCAATTTGTTGCCTGTCAACAGAGAATGGCACTTTCTAGAGCATAGTTGGGGTGAATCTGTGACTCCTTTCTGCCTCTGGCCCCTATTACAAGCCATAGTCATCTCCACAGCTATTCCTGCCCTTTTCCTTCTCTTGTGGCCAGTTTTTTCCCATTCTTTGTCAAGCATTGATAAATGAGTGAGTAGGAACAGAAATACTGAACTGGATGAGCTGTTTTATCACTGGATAATTCTAGGGTCCTGCTTTGGTGAGGGAGTTGGACTAGATGATCTCTAGAGGTCCCTTCCAACTGCTAACATTCTGTGAAGGTCCATGAAGCATAATTAAAGGTCAGTGTGCTCCTTGTTACTTAAGGTCATTTTGTGTATTTGAAGTTGCACCTCAGGCTTCCCCTGCTCAGGAGGAAGTCAAGTGTTATAAATGAGTGAATGGACCTTTTTATTGTACCTCTTCCTACACCTCTGGAAACGCATTTTTTTCTCTGAATCGTGGATACTACCTGTTAGGAGATGCTGCACAAGGCTGTATACAGTTACAGCGCTATACAGAGCAATTTAATACATTTGCATAGGGTACATGCTAGTCTCTGTGCCTTTTCTTGGCTCTTCTGTTTTATCTGTTTTATTTTTGCATAGGCAAAATAACAAAGCAGCCTAATGGAGAAGCTGCAAGACAGGTGTCATTTACTGAACATTACAGTAATGTAGCTTCAGTGTCTGACAGAGAGGGCTTATATTGAGCCAAGTGTGAATCAAGCACCTGCTATTAAAAGTAACGCATTAAGGCAGGATTCCATCAATTTGCTGTTTGGTTTTTTTAATATTCATAAAAATACATTTTTTGAGGCAGCACGGGTAGCGATGAAAGGAAGGACAACTAACATCCGCATCTTGTCCGTGTGATTAGAGTATTTGCATCAAATACTTTATTATGAAGGCTGGACAACAAGAAAAGCACATTCAGCATCATATGTTATGGCACAATCCCTCTCTGGTGGAGCAAACAATGGGACCATTATACAAGCTGACATATTTTTTGTTTCTAATATATTCTGCTTCTTTGTGTCTGCGTGTGCTTAAATAGCAGGCACAGATGTACTGTTTCCAAAGGTCTTTGACTTGTCATGAGAATACTGTCTTTACCAGTAAAATAAATTGATTACTAGTGACAGTGTTAACTAACAAAGAAACAGCTCTGGTGGGCTTTGTTAGATTTTAAAGAAAAGGTGATTATTTCTTCCTTATGACAGTTTGAAAGGTTTGCCATGTGGATACGGAAAGATTTTACTCATGAATATGCAAAGATATGGCAACAGGACGGGTAGCCAGATCTTCGAAATGACCGTTGGCTGTGGCTGAGTTAAGAGAAGAAGCGGGCAGGAGGTGGTAGTTTCCATATCCAATCGTGAGAATATTGTGAAATACCAGCTTTGGTTATAATATCAGATTGATGACATAATTACAGGGAAAACAGTGCCAACTGGGATGATGCGCAGTGCATCAGGTTCGTAGGAAGGCCACTGAATTCTTTAATAATACTTGTGCCTCGGGATTTATGCTTTATGCTGTGCTCTTTAGCCCTCTGAGCAGTGACATCAGGAAACTGACCTATAGGCAACACACCTTTCCTATCAAGATGTGTTGCAATTTTTCTGGGAAGCATTATAGTTTGATGAAAAAAAAACAGCAATACATGCTGGTGTTGCAGTGTGTTATAGAACAGAGAAATTAATGGAACAAAGTGAAAAAAAAACCAACAAAAAACCTACAACCAAACCAGACATAAAATACCTACTTCATATATTGGATATATTGCAATGGTTTTTCAGGTATATTTTCTTCTTATAACATAAAAAATTACAAAAGTCACACTCAGTGGAAATCTTTTACTAGGACCTTTACATTTGTACAGGTTTCTACTCTGAAACTTATTCAAAAAGTTCTGTTTCTACAGATCTCATGTTAAAATAATTTGGGATCCTTTCCAATCTAATTTAAACTGCTACAAATATTTTGTGTAATGAGATTGGAAACTATCCATTTGCTCCCCCTAGAAAATGCTTTGAGTTCTCCCTTGATTGCAGTTCAGATCATGCTGCTAAACACCAATTTAGAACACAAATCAGGCTCCTCGTTGATTGCCGTTCAATTCATGCTGCTAAATACCAGTTCTGTGATCAGCAAGATGCGGCTCTATGGGCTGTGACCTGGGCCTCCCAAAGCCATGGATGCATAATTCTTACATAGGCTGCATTTCTAAAATTAGATCATCAAATACTATCAAATCATAATTAAGGATATAGTTCTTACTTGATCGTACAACAAACCTTCCCTTTTTTATTCAAATTTTTTTTAGTGATTCATCTAGTGTTAGTGACAAGTATGCATTCCTTTGGTACATGTAATCTGCCTTTCCTTTCAATCATTAACTTGTTCAAATATCTGTGACATCATTAATGCATTTAATCTTTCTCCTGGCCAGAAGACTTTTTTCTAGCTTAATTTTTTCTTAGGTTACTAAACATTTTTCTTTTTCCTTACTGTTCAAAACGCCAATAATTTTCACAGTTGATCTTCAGGTCAGAGCGAAAGAAGAGAAAGACTCTTTCTAAAATCTAGATCTCATAACAACATCTTCCTGATGAGCATCTTTTTTTTCTATTCTTGACCGAGAAAGAACTGAACCACAGAATTGTTGTTCTTGGAAAACTGAGTAACTTGGTGAATGTTTGGATATTGTATTGGATATTTGGAATGTTGCATATCCATGTCTACCTCGTTTCACACTGGATTTGATTCCTGCCCCAGCACTATTTTGCCCTGCCTTGTTTCCTGTACAGCACCTCCAGTCTTTGTAAACTGCTAGTAGCATTCTTTGTACGTGCTCTGCAACACCTGCTTGTGGCGTGCTCACTTCTGAAAGCAAGCTTGCCAGTGAAATTTGCCCCTGCTCCACCACAGAAATCTCTAGGAAAAAACCATGGCATGTTCCTATATTCAATCCATGGACAATGGTGTAACAAGGTATAATGGCAGAAGCTGCTAGTTGTGTTTGGTTTCTTCTTGCCAGAAACACATTGTACATGAACAAATGATCCCTGACCAGATGTGTTTGACTTTCACGGCCTCATCCACCTTCTGATAAGACAAGAATCAGTGAATCACAGCATGTTAGTTCAACAGAGAGTCTCAGCATTATTTCATCGAGACACTCTCCCTAAGCTAGTGTAAAGCTTAATTTTTAACTGTCAACAATATGATATGCTCCCAGTGGACAAGCACCTTTGATTATAAAATTTCTATTTTTTTTAAGGCAAACGAGTTAGTCATCTAGTTCTCAGACTACCTTGGGTCTTCACTCTTCCCAGCCCCACCGCCTTCCATATGGCTCTTAAAACTTGAATTTCATCACATTTTTATAGGCCATAGAGATACCTCTGTATGTTTTAGGAAAATTGAGCTTTTGTATTTTTTCCAGTTCTCTTCATCATCATTCCATTCTTCTTGTACTTATCCAGCCTTCCTTAGGCATCCCTCAGCTTGGTTCTTTTCTGAATTTCAACTTTAAATCCTTCCCATGCTCCTACCTTACTCCTAATCTGATTTCATGACTATGTCTACTCTGTCTTTGTTGACTAATGCTCTTAAAACACAGAATATGTCATAAATAGCAACATTTTAAAAGGAACAGGTATCCAGCCACAGCAAGGAAGTAAAAAAAAAAAAAATCTGATTTTTTTTTTGCATCCTTTCTGCACTGCTTTAGTCTGCTTTACTCTGCTTTACTCTCTACGTTTTCAAATTGCTGAGAATTTATTATACATGTGTAAAAACCACCTTCTTACTGAGATACTGCAGAGACTTGAGTGGGACAGACACTAAACAGAAATGAAACAGGAACGTGATAGTAAAGGAGCATGAGACCAAGTTTGCTTTTTCACAGCAATTTCTAATCAGTCCTTATGTGTCATGTGGTTGTATTTGTAATGAAAATATTGTCATGGAATAAGAAAAAGCATAAAATGTCCATTCACCAGCTGCATATACTCTATTAATATAAAGACTGATAAACCTAATCAGGGGTTCACATTTTAAACCAGTAGACCTAACAGCTTCTGAGATATAAGTAAATGAAAATTCATGATTCTGTATTGTGCCCAAGAGCCAACTTTACTGCTATTGCCATATAATTATTTGTAGCTGCAAACTATCAAATGGAATTGCTTACCAGCACCTTACTATATGTGGTAATTGATGTGAAGTGAGGCATTGTGTCCCCGGCTGACCCTAGCATACTGAAAGTCAGATGGATTATATCTAACTCAATTATGATTGATATTATCAAAATCTGTGAAGCACAACATGGTATAACAGGCTTCCTAAGTGTACCTATTGATTGTTTCTCTGCGTGTGTGTGTGCATGTGTTTTCCAAGGCTGTTGCAATGGAGCTGTCTCTAGGGAAAAGGAGTATTGCTAACAATGTCCATGTGTAAATATATATTTCCGATGGCTTAACTCGTCCTCACTGCCTCATAGGGATTGCCAGAACTTGTACTAGAAATGCCTCATTTCACTGGCTAGGAATTTTGCTACGGTAAGAAAATTTGCTGATATATTTGGTGAGGTTGAAACCCAAAATATTCTTTGGTCTGTTTAGTTGTGATTAGAGTAGAACAAGTATTCCTGTGTTCCATTCTTGATTAATGAGAAATGGTGGCTATTTATTCCCCATTCATCTTTTCCATGATAAGGTATATTTTTGTCCGTAGTATTTTTCTCTATGCTATTCTGTAATACCGTGTTTTAGACTGAACACTGCAAAGTATTCACATTCAGGGGTGCTCTGTGTGTATAATGTTTTTGCCATTCTTCACCTAAGCCTTGAGTTAATGTTCAGTGTCCCTACCGACTTTTTCACTCTGCTAAGTGAAAAGAAATTATTTAGAATTGCATACTGTATTTCTGGTTCTAGGCAATGTTCTACAAGTCAATTATGAATATATTATAGCACAAGTCACATCCCTACACGCCCAACATGTGGGATGGATGAATTCATATGCTGAAGGAGAGGTTTTAGGACTCTGCCTGCCCTTTTTCTGAATCTGAGTTTTGTGGTGGCCTGGATGCAGCACAGGTCGTTCAGCAGAGCTTGGGAGTTGAGCGAGACATCTCGCTGCCTGTTCTGTGGGCTGTTTTAGTGAGGAGCATCCAAAGAGTCATTTCCTGCAACATTATGAAGTTGCAGCAACTTAGTGTGCAGTCACTATGCAGTTGGAACAGGTTGCCCTCCAGTTGTTTGGCAATTGATGGGAAGATCTGCAAAAAAAGTTCTTCATGGTGTTATAGTGGGCAGTCTGGATGGCTTCATATCAGAACTAGTAGTTATAATTCCAGATATTGACGTTTTATAGATTTTCATTCATTTCAGTAAAAGGTTTTGTTATTCTTATTAGCGAGGTATACATTTAGTTTCTTTGCAGGGTTTCTCTAATGTTACTCCTCTTTTTCTCAGCCTTTCAGGACTTCCCCAGGACTGCACAAAGCAGCCATGGGGCTGACCTAACTGACCTGTTCTTTACTTAAAGACAACATCTGGGCTACAGGAAGTTATTTTAGTAACGTTACTCTCCTCCTGGTAGGAATAGAGATTGCAAATGCATCTATACTCCACACATTGCCAACTGACAAGACAGCCCTTTGGAGTCAAGAGCTGTCCTTAGTTACCTGTAGCTGTTACACTATTAACGGAAAGGAAAGTTACCTTTGCTGTCCCATCCTGCCAGACCAGCCATACACCAGACCACTTCAACAGATGGGTCAACGTGAGTTCTCAGGCCCGTGGTATTTCAAAACCACAGACAGTTCAGATTAGCTGTCAAAATATGAGATGACATACAAAAATAGTTTATTATTTTCTCCAGAGTCATTTGCTCATAGAAACAAGCTAATTACACAATCCATTAATTAGTACTTATATGGAAAAGTGAAAAAAGTTGAAGGGGGTGCACTGTAAGCGATACCTCCTCTTTTTATCATCATCAACTTTTAGTGAACTACGGAAATAAGCACCATTATTAGAAGATTCAGAAGATTTCACAAGAAGAAATTCACAGAGCTGTGAAGTTACTTGCTTACCGTTGATTCTGCTAGAACTGTACATTTTCCTGGTACAAGAGTGTCTATAATAAACTACCTAAGACATATTGATAGCATGCTTATTTTATGTTCCTCTCCTCAGAAAAATGATATACTACTAATTCTATTGCAATTGCTATTTAAATCCAAATGGAATAGTACTTATATGAGCTGTATCATAGAATGGCTTAGGCTGGAAGGGACCTCAGAGATCATTTAATCCAACCTCCCTGTCATGGGCAGGGACACCTCTCAAATCCTCAACACCTTCCAAGTTCTCTTACCTTCTCTATCAAAAGTTCTGCATTTTCCTTATACAAAACTTGTATCTTAAGGAAGGATCTCTTGCTCTTGTTTACTGTTAAAGAATATTATCTAAGCTAGGACGTGAATGAAGTTGCATTTCCTGACTTTGGTCATTCAGAGAAGAAAAAAATAATCTGTCTTTGAGTGAGCTCTCAAAGGCAAGATGTCTATGTTGCTCTTTAATTTGGAGGCCAAATATCATCTAGCAATTGGCCATGGGATTCTCAGGCACTTTAGCCGGGGTAACTTTCATGCTTCTATGGTATATGACATGTAGCGTGCATGCTAGTGGCTGACCCAGTGTTTAACAGTGATTCACCACAGGAAATAGTCTTTGAAATTCATAAATTCAAGGCAAACCTCTTTTATGGGGACTGATAATGCTGTATTAGTTGCTGGAAGGTAATGAGGTCCTGTGTTTGAGTACAACCAGATTAAAATGAAAAACGAACCACATTACATTCTGTTTCGACAATTATTATCAGTTGGTTGTAATATAAATATGCAAATTTTTCAGCTTGAACTTTAACATCCTCTGTAGAGACCATTCATCTCTTTAAAGTATTAATTTAAGTTGTAAAAGGATCCATACATCATTGCATGTCATTTTGAAAACAAATATTAATCAATTTTACACTCTGAATTGCCACTGTGCAAGTGTAATGTCCATTATTTTGGAGCAAGTCAGTGGCAAGAAATTTACATATTCATTCCTGGCTTAAGAAATCATATGATAATACAAGTACAACACAAGAAATTCAAAAGACTTAAGACCTTATCATCATCTAGTCAATGGCAAAAAGCCTCCCTCTGCATTCTCAATGCATTGGTATGCAGATTAGGAATATGTTTCTCATTCCTATCAGTATAACCTTGAAAGCTGGTGACAGCTGAAGTGTAGTCATAAGTTTTCCAACAGAAGAATAGCAGGAAAAAAGGCAACAAAATGAGTGTAAAGAATACAGTAATTTCAGGTTTTACGATAAGGTTTTTGATAGTGTATCTGACTACTTAGCTAGACCGTACTGTGGGGGGATGTGGCTTGAAAGTGCGTTACCTCTAGATTTAGCTAGAATTGTAATTGCAAGTGCATCTTTGCTCCTATAACTAAAGTTCACATTTCTGCTATGATAAACCTGTCTCTTATTAGACCTTTATAGGAAATACTTGAAGATGTTTGCATGTTAAATATTAGGAAGGACACCAAACGGTATCAGCTGTCTCCCAGAGAGTTTCCTCTGGGAAGGCGAGCAATCCCAGACACACTCTGTGTTGAAGCCTTGTCCTGCCAAAATAAAAAGTAAGCAATGTCTGCAGTCCCTGGCTTTCTCTGTTTCTTCTGAGGGAGTCAGAGAGTGAATTATTGATTTACAGTCAGAACTGAAATAGGCAAAGACAGTAGATAGGGTAAGTTAAACTTTGCTGATGCTTTTCAATCGTAAGTGTATATCCTCACTCAACAGTGGATGCTCTTTCCCAGGTGCGAGTCTGTCAATGAAGGTGAATCTCAGCCAACGCCAATGAGAACACTGCTTCCACTTGAGAAAAGGAAATAGCTGTTCTGGTTAGGACTGAAGACTCCAGAAATGCCATTTCTGAGCTCCAAGATGACAGGTAGAGAAAAGAGTAGCAGCACAGGTATCTTCCTTATAACTTTCTCATCTTCATCAATTATGCAAAACTAAGCTCTTGGACATAATTGACCTATCAGAGGTTATACGTAAGCTCCCTCTAGTGGATTATTAAGCAAGAATTTATAAAAGCACACATCTTTTCTCCAAACAGTTCCTGTCACTCGATGCGAACATGAGAATGCTATAGAGACAGCTGTTCCCAGTATCTATCTGTTGTTGTCTCTGTACCCCTGCTTGCTACCTCAGGAAAGTCTGTGAAACAATCCTGGCCATAAACCTGTGGTTGCAAAGCAGCATCTTTTGGCTGGGCTTGCTGTTCCTCTTCACTCCTTGACTGGGTCAGTTTGATTGCTGCTTCAGAATACTGATGTTTCTTAATCATCTCACTTTGTTTTCTGGTTAAGTGAATGGGTGAATAATTTGCCACACTTTTTCTGTCAATCCAGTATATTGTGAAAGGACAGTTGAAACAATACACAGACTCTTAGTTTCATAAATTTGTCATTACAGCATCGGATCATTTGCACTTATCCTGCTCTTGCACAGGCTAATTCTATATTCCTGACAAAAGCTCTGTCTCTTTGTTTTCCTGGGTGTTTACTTAGAGCAAACCTGCAAAGGAACTGTGCAAGACACTTGTGATCCTTGTTTCCACAGTCCGTGCAGGTCAGAGGAAAATCGTAAAGAGTACACATGCAAATAGCCAGATGAAAAAGCAATAGTACATCAGATATGTCAAGTGGATTTAGGATTATAACAGACATGTAAGCAATTAGGGTATTTGCTAGTTCAAAATGAATGAACCCACATTATCTTCTGAAAAGCATAATAATATGTAATTGCAGTAACAATTCCTCTTCCATTATCTCCTAGACATCAACACTGTGTACGTTCTATAATATCCTGCACAATTGATAGCAGGCAAGCTCTTTAGTAAGAGAAATACTCTCAGATGTGGTAAAGTCGCAACACTGTGGCTGCTACCTGATATTAAAGAATTACAGTAGAAATGTTTCAATAACAAAGTAGAAACATTTCAGTTTTTATGTGGCATAGATTGCCACAGACACTGCCAAGCAGCTTTATAGAGTTCTAAATCTTCATTCAATGCCCCTTTACATCATTTGAATGAAGATTTAAACCTCAATAAAACTTTCTGAGTGCTTGTGGCCATCTTTGCTGTATACTAATCAAAGTGGGGTGCAAGCAGATGAATGCAGTGTAGTACACCTAATGATCAACAGTACGTCTGGTGACGTTTTCCTTTGAAAGATGAGTCCTCTTAAGGGCTTTTTCAATGGATGGTGCAGCGATGCGCACAGAAACAGGCATTTATATCCAGTCTTCACAACATTGTTTTGGGTTGGGTTGGTTTGTCTGGTTTTTTTTTCCTGTATGTCATATTTATTTTCTCTGTAAATGTTTTGAATTAATTTCTTATATGGAAGACATTTGGGAGAGAATAATGACAAAGAAATGAAAGCTAATATTTATAGGGAAACTTTCCACAGTGTTATGGATCCATTTCACTTTTTTGCTTATCAGCCTCTGACTGTAATTCAGATATTACAGTGCAGTGACTTTTGACATTTCGTCAGAAGCTTAAATAAAACAAAACTTCTAGTTAAGATATTGGCTGGGAAGTTGAACACATGCTAGTGCACAAATGCACACACAACATATGACTGAGTGGAATTTGAAAGAAACTTTGCTGTAAGAGTATGCCATTGATACCAGTATAGGTTTTGTCTCAAAAATACAGCCACTCATTCAGGCAATAGTCAGAAGAGAAATAACAAGTCAGTGAATTACGGAGAGTATTTGGTGTTTGGATCCTCCTGAACACAAAGGTGTGGGACCATTGTGTGGTACCCAAGGAGATATCTGACTGGACCCACGTAGTTCAATACTAGGACTTTTTTTCAGAACTCTCTGTTCCATGCTTTTCATGGATACTTCAACAACATCATTCTTCCTGTTGAAAACTAACAGTGAAAAACAGAGTTTCATTGATAGGACAACTACTTTCTGTGAAGCATACAATTGTTTCTGCATAGTCCTCAAAAGATATAAAATAAAAAATATGAGAAGTGTATCTCATTTACAGTAACTGATGCTAACAGCAGATTTTAGAAAAGTTAGTAAAAAACAGTAGTAACAGTGTGAAAATCGAGCTCTGATTTTTTTTTTTTTCATCATTATTTAATGGGAATTTTAAAGACCAAGGTTGAAACTGGTCAGCTTCTCACTGCTTGGCAGTCAAGCTGCTGCTGGTTCTGCTTCTGTGAAAGCCAACATCTCACCTGCAAGGAGAATGCATCAGCTACCGAGGCAGAAGTGGACTTCTCACAGTGGAGCTGTTCCACTTTTTGTAAAACATTTCAGGTTTCACTAGATCAAAAGGAGACAAACTGATTCTTTGGCCTCATTTTAAGAGAAATAATCTCATTTCCAGTTCCTGTGTCAAGAGAGGCAGAAGAGAGACCCTCTTGGGCGCTCCCCTTGGAGAAGGGGCAGCTGTAGCACATCCTTCTTCGTGCTGGTTTCTGACTCAAAACATCAGCACATTGCCCTTAGGCCAAACTTCTTGTTTCAGTTTTCAGCAAATAAATTGTTGGCCCAGAACATGTGCTTCACTCCAGTGCTGTTATTCCTGGATGCTGCAGGACACACCACCTTTTGAACAGCACTCCCCCCCTAGCAACCTGAATATTGTTTGCCTGTCACTGGTTGCCAGTCTTGCTTCTCCTGCAGGCAGAGCGGTGGGCTTATACCTAGGGCTTGCCCCAGTAATGAACCAGAAGGCTGGGGCTCAGAGTGGAGTGAATCACAGAATTAAAGAATTATTGAGGCTGGAAAGGACCTCTGAGATCAAGTGCCACATCCAACCTTTCCTTAAACACTTCCAGGGACTGTGACTCCACCACTTCCCTGGGCAGTGCATCCCAGTGCCTGATCACCCTCTCCGTGAGGAATGGTGTTCTCAATGTGGTATTACAAAAGAATTGCAGTATTCTGTTGTTTGTGTTGGCTCCCACTGAAACCTATCTAGTGAGTGTCCTGCCTCGCCCACTGAAGTGTTGTGGTTTTGAGCAAAATCCTGTCACGACAAGGTCAGTGGCAGCACACACAGCTAATGAACGGAGAACCAAGAAAAGTATGAAGTATGTCATTTGTGATAAAACATCTTTGTGCATTCTGTGTTGCAAAATTTTAGTGTGGTGCAACAAATCTCAAAACCAAAATAATCCCTCAAAATAAAGTCAAGCTGAAACTCCCCCAGACGTCTTTTAGATACAGGATCTTGAAAATTAGAGCAAATGAAGGTCTTTTCCTCCAAAACACTGTAGCCTTGTCAAAATCTCTGGAGTTATCTCAACTTTCACCAGTGGAAAACCAGGCCTGAGGGTTCTATCTAGAGATCTGCAGCTAAAGTAAAACTAGAGTAAAACTTGAGGGAAAAAAAAAGTATCTTTCCCTTTTGCCTTCAAAATGAGAACTGAGTTTAACATGATTTCCAAATGATTGATCTCAAGCAGTAGGTTAGGAGGGGGGTGTTTTAAGCAATATCGTCCCTTGCTTTCCTTTGTATTTCTTTCTAAATAACATATTACCTATATTAAGGTAAACTGAATCTATTAGACAATTACCTAAGGGGATTGCAAAACTGGGGTCTGTGTTACAAAGCAAGTGAAGTTATGACAGCTGTGACCCCAGAGGAATCAAGGCTGAATAAAGACTGTCTCCATTGCAGACAAATGATGATAAAGTGATCCTTTTAGCCAACAGTCAATGGAACCTGACAAGGCCAAACCTCCAACTAATGAACAGCCCAACCTTTGCTACCAGGGAGATGTACTGAAAGTTTAATCTCAATAAGCATCAAAATACATTTGCCCAAACATTTTTAACAGAAGAGTGGCACGCATCATTAAATGGCCACGAAGTTAGATGAATGAGAAGGAAAATAGGAGGGTGGGGGTGTATGTTCTTACTGTATCACAGGTGCACAAAATTGTCTTGATAGAACAATCTCTTATTTTTCTTCTAAAATTGAATTTCAGATGGTACCTACGTCACACAGACCTAATAATACAGAAAGCAATTGTCTCAATGATTCCTATTAAATCTGTGCATTTCCAGATCCTTATAGAGTAATGTCAGTTACAGAACAATGTCAGGCTGAAGGATGCAGCACAGCGTTAAAGAAAAAAAATCATGCACACAATAGGCCAGCTGCACATTAATAAATATGTAATGTTTGATTAAAAATATGGATCGTATTTTTCCCCCCAATTGCTGACTACCCCTAAGGCAGAAGATGTGATCTGGCTCCCACTGATGGGTTTATTTCTTGCTTGCTTTGAAAATACAAACTAAAATGTTTTCCTGTCCCAGCTGTTTCCCATTGTTCATGTTTATCAGCTCAAAGGGTGAACGGAGGAATAAAAAATACGCTCGCATTTCAAATGTGCCAGTCAGTCAATCTATTGTTAAAAGAAGAAAGCCTAATTGTCTGTGCTGGCAAACTTCTTTTTGGTGAATGTCCAGTTTTTAAGAAAAGCTATTCAGCTGTGCCATTTGTTTAATACATGCATAAAAAAGCACATAAAATCACAAGTTTTCTGCAGGATGGAATGGGGGGGTGGGGAAAAATCACATCTATAAACACTTGAAACACTCAAGTAATAATCCATGGATCACTCTTTTTGATTCTTTAGTGGCCCGAATAAAGGACTAGAAGAAATTTTCATTAAGTATGAGCTAATGACATCCTGAAGCTGAAAATCATAAATCTCTATATCTTATACTTAACTTTGCACCTTTGAGAAGTAGCACTCCTTTCAGATTACTTATTCAATGCAATGTTTAAAGTCTTAGCTAGTTTTGCTCCCAGGAGTTTTGTGGGTTTATCTGATCTACTACTATTCTCCATTTCTTCCCAAAATCTAGTCCTTCAGACTCTCATCCTAACAAAAAAAGAAAAAAAACGGGAATCAGGATGAGGAGAGAGCACACACTACTGTGTAGGAGAATCTTCAGTTTGTTTCCAACCCCTGTGATAATTACACAGCTCCATCCTGTCTTTGACTTGCTCTCCAGCTCATGCTGGCAGTGCTACTCTTCCAGCTTCCAAACCAAGCTCAGCTGATCAGAACTGACACTCATTTTACACTATGCAAATGAGCAAAAATCGAATTTGCAGACTACTGTATTGACCAGGACTGTCTGTAAGTTTCTAAACAAGTGTGTAAACAAGGCTTAGTACTCTTTCTGTGGCTAGCAGTGTTTTTCTTTGAAAGCCTTTTGAGGAAAAGGTCATCTTTAGTTCCTCAGTTGTGCAGCATCAAGCACAAAACATTCTTACAGTCTGAAAAACAAAATAATCATCAATATAATGAATGATTGTGATGCTTTGCTAGGGGCTTCCCTGTTTTTCTAGGCTTTTATTCTTTTTGATGAGGGAAGAAACAAGTGGCATTATCATCCAGCTATCACCCCCTTGTGACACTAAGATGAGATGTCACTCACAGCAAATTGTACAGATCTTTCTTACATGAGGAGTTCAATAACTCCTCGTGACATCTAAATTACCCTTCCTGTGTGTCTGCGTTAACACCTTACAGGAATGAATAAGGCAATAAGGTAATTGTCCCAAGTAGCTACTTTGGTCACCCTGAGCTCACATTTCCCTGGAAGTTCGGGGACCAAATACTACCTAAAATTGGAAACTGGGAGTCTACCTCACTCAGTAAGCGGAGGGCTTGGCGTTTACTAAGAATTACTGGCATATATGAAGATATTTCATACTAGAAAGCACAATGAATCAACTGGCTCCATAAAGTCAGTTCAAAGATGATCTAGACTAAACAGTACGTGGAATGCAGTACTAAGCCTTGTTTACACACTTGTTTAGAAACTTACAGACTTGATCGTGCGTTTGGATGTTTGTGGGTCCATCTATGAACTGCCATGAACATGTCCATGATCTCCAGCAGCACCTCGCTGTTCGTCCTTCAGTATCCCTGACCTCTGTGCATACACACCAGCAGAACTGGAATGGTCACATTCCTTGGTGTCCCTGCAAGTAACGTAACACAATTTCATGGACTAGCAGCAATCTGTGGAACACAGTTTGAGAATCATGTACTTTATTTTATTTTTTATTTTAAATTTATTTTTATTTTATTTTAAATTTATTTTTATTTTAAAATACTTTATTTTTTGCTTTCTGTTTGCTGAGCTGTAGTTTATATATGCCAAATATATAACTGTCAAGTCAATACAAAAAACAAGCCGTCATTTCCAGATGAGCCATATTAAGCCAAGGAACTTGAGTGGTTGTGGGGAAAATATTAAAAATAAGCACAAGACTTTTAACAGCAGTAGGTAGATGTTACTTTTTTTTTTTTTTTGTACTTTTTACAGTCTTGCCAGTACATGCAGTTGTCTTCTTTCCTAGAAAGTGTCTTAAGAGTCTCTCCAGTGATGCCCAGCATATATGATGAACTCTTCGTCTTTTCAGCCAGTGGTGTCAGGCAGTATTGGCTGTGCATTGGTGAGATCATGGCCAGCCATTTCAGAAACTTTACAGACTATTGATTTATTGACTTTGAAGAATAAAAATTATATAGATGTATTCCAGAGAAGGTTAAACAAAAAAGGCTAATTATTTTTTTAAATACATAATTAATATGCAACAGGTCAGCATATATAAGCAGTCAGGGAGAAAGGGTGTATGGCTGAATTTTAGCAGTTTGAAGGATTTTTTGTTGTATCTTTAGGGGTTTCTTAGACAAAGTGCTAGCTACAGTTTCAGAAGAACTGTATAGGCAGGCAAGTCACCCCAGGAGGAGGCTTGGTGGCCAGAGAATCAGACAGACACACTGGGAAGGGGTGCGAGGGGAGCCTGCAAACCCTCTTGGGTCAACACAAGCTCTCCGTAGCTCTCCAGGAGCCCCAGTGTTGGAGCTGCTTCAAGCCAATTCAGTCTCTTCTTGTTTTTAAAAATTATGGAGAACTGTGTTCTTTTCTCTGAAGCATTCAAACTTCCACAAATGGACAACATACAGCAGTGATGTCTGTAGATGTTCAGGACAGTTTCTATAAACTCACTGTTAATATTCTGTAGCTTCACTATTAAATTGTAACAGACTTCTCCATTAAGGATGATGAAAAAAATTGGCTTGCATTCAGTAACTGATGAACTGCTTAGAAGGTTTTAGTTCGTAGATTATGAGCTGTTCATCACATCTACCACATTTTTTTAAATGTATTTTTTTTCCCCAGTAAAGCAACTGAATTAAAAAACCAGCCTACAGTGCTGGGACTCTGAATTGACATTTAAGGCTGAATCCAGCATTCACTCACTATGATTTCTTTGCAAAGTTATGGTGATACAGTGTTAATAGACTTTCTTAAATGCCGATAGAGCGCTACACAATTGCTGTCATGAAAACACTAGGTTCTAATTCTGCTGATCTACAGTAACTAAAAATTTAGATGTTGCCAGGTGATTTTCCAGCAACAGAGATCCAGGTGAGATCTCCACTGTCCTGTGATTTGCCCCAATCAGTCTAGACATAAAATAAGAACAGATCAAAATGGAGCAGAGGTCCGCGCGTGTGGTCAGGCATAGTTCAGAGCAGTGTCTCATGTAAGTATTACTCAATATCAAATATGTGAATATGGCTTCATAAAACCAACAGAGACCTCCTACTTAGTTATCTGAAACAGCAGGTCAATGAGCGTAGCAAGTGTTGGAAGTTGTCGCTTCTCAAGCACCATTCCAGCATATGTACTCCAGCCACAGAACTAAAATTATCATCGCCTAAATCACTTATGAATTTGCTGACCTTTTAAAACAGAGAGGAATTTGCAAACCAGTCGCTTAGTAATTGTTACTATTCATTAAATAATTGTTAGCTACTTTTAAGACTTGGCTTTTTTGAAACTGATCCACAGGTCAAAGTCCAACTCTTACTAGAAGCACTCTAAAGTAAATCCCCACTTGATTACCCAATCTTTTTTACAAAAGGGGCAAAAAAATTTCTTTCAGCAGATCCTTCCCTGCTTTAAAAGAATATTTCTTCACAACAGTTTTTCCATTTTTTTTTTTTTGTAAAAAAGTCGTGAAATTTTGCTGTTTTCTTTGTCAGTTGGGAGACAGAATAATCAGCAAGATTTGTCAGAATTAGTGATATTATTGAACTTGTAATTGTCTAATGTCTTAGCATCCTAGGTGGAAAGCCAATACATTATGATATCCCCCAAAACAAATTAACATGTTAAATGTGATTTGAAACTGTTAGAAATCCTCATTATCCTACATCTAGTGATTCAGAAGCGCGTAACAGAGGGCAGTTGCGTGCTTTACCTCCCAAGATAATTTTGTCTCTTCATAGCTCTTTTCTGTTTTCACTCTGTCAGACCTTGTGGCAAAAATTTCTGCTGTGACTGGTTTCCTTCAGTGGCGCAGAGATTTTCCAAGAATTCTGAAGGAGACAATAAAACATAATGTATCGGTGAACAGACCATATCTAATACACTTTTAAAAACTGTATTTAGCATTTTCTTTTGTAATAACAACCTCTTTTGAAAGTAGTACTCAGTGCAGAATGGGGTATTGGGCTGAACTGTTCAGGCACTATTTTATTACCATGAATGTTGCTATGCCCTGCATGTAATGCACTCTCCAGGACAGTGTCCATGTTATCCACTGTACAACAGTTTTACACAACGGAGTTTACACTCTGGAGCAAAAGTTTGGACTAGCCTGTAATGCATTATAAGTAGAACAGTCACATATTTTTTAAAATTTAAAATATTAGGTGCAGTATAGCAAGAGATTTTCAAAAGTAATTAGCACTAACTCAGGTCTCCTTGAAATCAAGAAGTCTGTTTTCCTATGAGTCTGTGTCATTCCTGGTTTGGAAGACAAATTCATAGACTTCTATGAAATGCAGCAAATGAAGTCCACATTGTGCTTTATATGGCTTTCCTAGAAAGAACAGATTTCTTATAGGCATCTGTTACATCGAAAATGCACTTAGGGCTAAAAACCACTGCTTTTTCTTTGCCTCAGTGGTGCTTTTCTTGTAGATGCCATGCACTATCTTGTTTTATGCAATATACCATAATCGGAGTATACCAGTAATCGGAATAATTAATTTTCTCAGAAATCATGGCCACTCATCCAAAGTGGTGACTTTTGACATACTGTAATGGGTGTTATGTATGGTTGGTGTCAAGACTTGCCTAGATATGCTGATAATTAGTCATAATCAATCATTCTTCATTTAGAAAGTCAGATCCTGCCTGCCATCAAAATGTCATAACCCATTGATCTCAGTTCAGTCAAGGATGCTTGATTCTTATTAATGGCATTCAGCTACACCAGTTACATCAGAAATCCTACTTGCCATTTTAGTGGTATCATTTAAAATATCGAAGTCAGTGCTAAACCCATTCATCCTTTTCTCGATCCTTATTAGTAGTTTCCATTAATTCTAACACAGCTATTCTAAAACTTCAAACAATCTTAAATCCAATATGATCTATGTACAAAAAAAATAAAACACCTGTGAGTCAGAAAGAGCTGGACGGATTGGATTCCCTTCTGGGGGTCATTCTACCTCTGCTCTCATAGTTGGTGATGTCAACACAGTCTTTTAAAGAAGTTACTTCCTGCTATCTCACTGCTGCCCATCTGTTATTCCTGTATCTCACAATGACATGTCACCCGTGGTAGTGACAATTTCTTATCCACTGCTGTCAGACAAAGAATAGCTTAGGAGCTCAGAAACAAATTTCAAACTAAAAAGTTGCTTTGAAGTTTGATCTGCTATTCAGCGAAGCACAACTAGAAGAAACAGTAAACATGTCAAGATAAAGGGTGGAAAAAAGGGAGTGAGAATGGTGGAGCATGAGAGAGATGAGCTGCATTTGCATACATATCCAATGTGCCTTTTAGGCAAAGATGCCTTTTAGGAGACACATAGCCCTGTTGCCGTGTGGGATTTTAGTCTGTGTTTTAAGGTTAGGGAACATACATTGTCTTGTCGAAGTAACTGTTGAAGATAGAGTCTAAATTTTTGCTTAATGGGACATTTTCTGCGATACGGGATTTTGCATTGAAACTGTTCCATTACCTAGGAACAGTCATGACTCCTCTCTTAATGTTAAAAGGTTTTGCTCCCATTTTCAGTTTAAACTTTACACATTTTAAATTACAATGCAACTAGTTAAAGTCACTGTGAGGAAAAAAACTGGTAACAGAACACTACATAGCAACGTCTGATTTTATTCAAACACAATTTTTTAATAAAATCAAACATCCCTTTGGAAGGTTTCAGGTTTAATAAGCAGTACTTTCCTAGTAGGACTGCATCCAATTTCTTTTTTTAACCTGGTCTAATAATTGCAAATTACCTGGGATAGGCAAACAATAGTTTGCCAGGTCCTACGAGCTGGCTTTTGCCAGCCAGCTCCCTGCAAGAATCTCCCTCACAGCAACAAGTTTGTGGAATCAGGCCCTTTGTTTGGATCAATGCTCACCCCTTCAGGCAGAGCTAATTGGCTAATTCAATCACACTGGCTATTTAATTAATAAGGAAGCCAAAAATTCTGCATGAAATGAAAGGATGAAGAGCCCAGGAATGACCCTTGATAATAATAAAAGATAATTACAACCAAGAATTGCATTATTCAGACTTTGTTATTGACATGATAAGCACTGCCATATGCCATGCAAGCTGGAATATGCACCCTCGTGATTGAAGGTAAAACAGAAGATCTTGGGTATAACTGCTTGCTGTATTTCAATGTAAATGTGACTCCAGGTGAGGAACCAAACACTATATTAAAAAAAAAAAAAAGAAAAAAGAAAACTTCACAGCAGTAATGGTGGGAAAGCAGCTTGGCCACTTCATTGCCTGTGTTCAGGTAGAGCCTGAACTTGTAAGACCACAGATACTTGTAAGACCACAGATTCATTTTTCTGTGCTGAAAGACCAGGAATGTGAATTACCAGATCCGGCTGCAGGAAAAGCCCAGTCTAGCAACTCAGCTCATGAATGAGAGCATCTGTGTACTACATGGGGGAAAAAAAATAAAACAAAACTATTATGTTTACTAGCAAGAATAGATGCTTTCTGGGGAAAAAAAAAAAAAAAAAAAAAAAAAAAAGCCCGGTTTTCTTGGAGAAACAAGCAAGAAACTACTGGGAAAGGGATAATGAACTACACTGATTTTAAAATTCCCTAAACAAATCAGAAGTTTCTGCAAGAATGAAAAATTTCTACAGAACTGTTGGGCCTACTTTATTTAGGTAAGAAATGTCTGCTGATCCCAGTGCAGCCATACGTAGCAGTTGCCCGATACACCCTTGGCATGAGGAAGAATAACAAGATTATATCACCTGGGACTACCTTCCTTACAAATCTTTAAATTGTGTACTAGTTCTGAAAGACAACAAAGTTCTTGGGAACTGGAATTAGAAAATGGAGATCTGGTCTTAATTTTTGGCTCTGCCTTTCACTCCTTGTGGACCTTGGGCAAGCCATGTGTAGCAGTAGGTCCATTCTTTCTCCTGTGCTTTGTTTTGTCACTTCAGGCTGTACATTCCTAAGGTAGGGACTGTCTCTTCATCTAAGTGTAGCACAGAAAGTCCCCAATCTCGTTAGGGTTTCTTAGACGAAATTAAAAGTTTTATAAAATCTTCCCCAATCCCTACAGAGTTCCTGAGTTTTATTGCTCATTAAAAGTCTGAATCTGAGAAGCCAATGTATTTGATTTGTAATGAATGTAACCCTTCAGTAAGATCACAGCTGTAATGTTACAAAAGCAGTCATGTAAAGAATGGTCCCTGCAAGAAAACCTGTCTTCTCTTTTTTCTCTCTAACCTCAATAGAGCAGTTCTTTTGTTAATTACAGTTACTGCACACTGTGATATTGAAGTGCTCTGTTCTCAAACATATTCTTATTTATTTTAGTCCTTTTTTTCCCAGGTAATGAAATGTCAGAACCCTACTTTTTCTGGTTTTGTAGTATGTTGATCAAAGTGACCTTTGCTTTGCGGCAGACACAAATCAATATAGCGCTCTGCAGTATTTGACAGATAAAGGTGCAACATATAATAAATGGCAATCACTGACGAGGAGAGCAAGAAAATACCTGCCAACTTCAGTTCATACTGGCAATTTTCAGACAATGCCACATGTTATGTTCAAAGTAAAATTCATTCGTCCATCTAATAACAGAGATGGGGGATATTAAAGGACTCAGTTTTGTTAAAGAAATGTTTCATCTCACAGTAATAATTCAGAGTCCAGTCAGGGTCTACAGTGGTTGGTTGCAAGTAAAGGTATTACATTTTGAAGACAGGTTAGAAGAGCAATTTTCCTTGCCTTAAAGGAGGGAAGGGGAGGGGGCGGGGGATGGAGTTGGGGGGGGTGCCACAGGAAGAGGACTTTTACCTCTGAAATAGTAATTATATACACACACAGTCTCCCTTTCTTTCTCACACATACACAGACACACATACAAGTTGTCTTAATATCCTAAAGCAGCTCTCCATTATAGTGTTTCACTGCTGAGGATTTTCTCATATTCTTCCCAACGTGCTGATAATTTATGTACAAATGTAATTTGTCTCTAAATGCTTAGTTGCAAGTAATATCTGCAAAGTATCTGCCAGAGATTTGAAGTGGCAGCTTCATCCCACTATAAATGAAGTTTGTGTGTGTTAGGGTACGTTTCTCTCTCACTGTGGCTTGTCTTACTCTCAGTAACACAAATAGCTTAATGTATGAGTCTAGCCCAAATAGAAAGCAAAGTTGGATTTTACCCACTGTGATGAGTTGTGCTCAACCATATCAGAAGTGGTGGCTGAGCAGCTTTTCACAGCATCAACACGGGCTGGGCAGCCCTCGAAGCAGACTCATGGCAAAGCACGAGGGAAGCTGAACTGTGTGAATGAGTGAATGTGGGACTGACTTGCCTGCAGCCTCTGTGAGAGGAGCAGCAGAGACTGAGGCACCCTGTCCATGTGGTAGAGTACTGGGTGCTTCATCTGAAAGGTCTATTACCTTTCTTATTTCCTGTGACATATATATGCAGCTCATGCTGTGTATATAATACTACACAAATGAGAATTTATCTGTCTCTAGTTACCACTGTGCCACTTTATACTATTTTCTCACCCTTTCTTTATGAAAATTTTGTTTACCTTTGCTGTTTCTTTGACAAAATATTGAACAGAGAACAGACGTTTTGTGTCATTTGTCTGCAATAATGCCAGACATTTTCCTAAGCTGCTGAATACACAATTAACCTTAAACTGATCCTACTTCTGTGTATCATTTTTTATTAAACTATGCCCATCATTACCTGTGAAATATCATATAGCCTAGTTCATGTTAACCCACTCTGAATTTCTCACACTCTCAAGCTTCTGCAAAACAATTATTTCTCTCATCGTTATGCCATTTTGATAGATTTACTGCAAACCAATCACTTAATAGTGCTCTGTAAGGAACTATTAATAACTTCTGACCTCTCCAGACTGGAAAATGTTGTTATACAGTTTGGCAAAACCTTTTCTCATAGAATATCCTTGTTATTTGAGATGACCTGGTAGAGAAATGATTCCGTACTAAGTTATCATAGTCTGGCACGTTGGGTAATTGGCAGTTCCGAAAACACCCCATTCATTCCCCCTAAAGTTGTATGTAGTTGTTCTGCTTCTATAAAGTGTGGGTTTGGGGGAGGAGAGAGTCTCTAACCATCATAACCTTGCTGAGGCGCTTGTCACCCCAACTGGCAAATGCTCAACTGTGAGCAACAGATTTATTACCTGACATAATTAATTGCCTAGATAGTGACATTTCCCATATTATAGACAATCGTGAATTATGAGCCCAGCTGCTAGCCTTCTCATTCTCTGAAATCGGTTGATAAATATGTTTATTCGAGGTCAGCTTGGCCTCATCCATTAGAAATATTGTTTTTCTAAACATTACATTGATTTAATTTACCTCTAATCAATTTAAAATGGTTCTGACAATTAACAAAAGCTTCAAATATGACCTTAAAGTAATAGGATTCATTAGCTATGTTTAGGATTAAACTTATCCTAATAGGGCTATTTTTCTTCTGAGGGCATGTAGTAGTCCGACTGGTGGTCAGTCAAAATGAAATCAATTATTATAAATTATACAGTTTGGGTTGATTATGTCATGCCTGCTAATTTGTATAAATAAAGACCTTGAACAATAGAAGCCATTTATTAATAACTAGCTGTATCCCAACCTGTATCGCACTTTATGTTACAGCTGCAGGATCATCTGTTACCCATGAAGTATTATATTCTCTACTCATAGGCATATATGCTAATTAAACCCATAATTAATTGTAACAGTTATAGTTAAAGTCAAAATGCTGACAGCCTTTTTGGCCTATTATTCATGGTAATCAACTGATTCAAAAGGCAACTTAATCAACAGCTCCTGCACTAGCCAGGGGATCATAATACCACAGCAGCACCAGTGACAGCTGGCACCCACAGGTCTTTGGATACAATAGGAAATATAAACCCCTAGAACTGAAATGATTCAGTATGAACAGTGCCTATTGTTTTTCTGAGACAAAGTACAAGCGTAAGTCATATTTAAGAACTGAATACCTAATGCAATGGTTAACAGAAGTGCACAAGAGCCGTGCTCCAGAGAGCCCGGCTGCCTTCCGGGGGTAGCGGAAGCACTGAGGGTTTGGTCAGTGCATTCTGGTTGTAACTCCTCACCAATCCCTTCCCCACCCTCAGTGGGGCTGTCTCAGATTAGGGTCAAGAATTCTGGAGAGTGTTTTGGACTTGCACTGTTCAACATGTGTATGCTGAATGGAGGACAGTGCCCATAAGGTGCGTGCCCTCTCTGGACACATTGTCTGCAGAAAGACAGGAACATAGAGCTGTGCAAGGGACCTCACATTTCCTATATAAACCTGGCTGCAGTCTTTGAACTTGTGGGAAATTCCATTTATTTTGTTCCCAGAGACAGTGGCACCAGCCCTGAGAGGACAGGCTGGAGAGAGGAAGGAGCAGGGGGGAATCCAACCATGTCAGCAGAGATCCACAAATACTCTTCCAAGACGTGCTCTGAAGTAAGTGTCCTGTGTGGGCACAAATTAGGGTGTCCTCAGAGTGCCCTGAGCTCTTCAGCAGATCACCAACAGTGGAAGAGGAAGTAAAGGCAAAATTAGCGGTCACTTAGCAATCCTACCTTGCAGCCCAGGTGAGGTGCAATGCCAGATGAGCTGTTTGAACCTGTCGAATACATCAGGTAAATGTCTCTACACGGGGCTCTACTTGCTTTCCTCCTCAGCTGAAAGACAGTCTGGTTATCCATCGTTGTATGTGGCCTCAGATCACAGTCTGAGTTGTTCCTTCCGTGGTCAGGCACGCTCATGGCCCATAGCACCACTAAGCCAGCAAGTTTATACATACACGGCTTCAGATGTGCTGCTTCTTAAACAAGGTTAGCCATAGTTTCATTACTAAGATTTACACTGTCAGTTACTGAGATGCCCATCCAATCCTATAACACAAAAATTTATGGGCACCACAGAGAAATTTTTATTGTTAGAGCTCATATACAATGTGTGCCCTCAGTGACACATTTTAAAATAAAATATATTGTACTAGTGATTTCTAATGCTTAAAATAAAATAAAATAATAATCAACTTTTAGCTGCAGTTTCCCCCTGGTTATTGAGCTGAACTTAATGACTGGCTGAAAAGTATTTGTCAACACAACAGCTGGAGAGCAACACTTCCTTGTAGCTTTATGTCACAGCATATGCCAGCCACTCAGAACATGTGATAATTCAACTGGAGCTGGTACTACAATAGCAGATGGGTTGAAGCATTGTTATTCTCACTCTAGCTCCCAGCCCTTGAGGGATCACTAAATAAAATCAAAGCAGATGGACCATTACAAGCTCATTTGTGTTCACTACAAGCACCTCAACCTCCAGTTGTGATATACTGCACCTTTGTATAAAATGACATGTATGGTAACATGACCTAATGAAAATAGCATCAGACTTGGCAAGTGAGGAATGAGGCTGGGAAATATCCACAGATCTATTTATCACAGAGTTCTTACCTTGCAGCACGGGTTCATTTCCTCCTCCCCCATGGTTATCATTGTATTTCTCTTCACATTTTTAGTTTAATTTCCCCACACTTGTCATAAGAACTAGAAGAGATGGCTGTTGGTTCTGGCAGTAGAAGGTCTATCAGGTTTCCTGGCCTCTGCAAAGATCTAATCACAGCAAAAAAATGCCTGTTATTCATGCATTTCTACATGCTGTTGATAAATACGATAATCCAAGTGTCCAACAAGTGACAAGGCTTTGAACCCTACAGTGATACCAATGTCTGCAGGGATCAGGACTTCCGTGCACATTTCTCAGCCTGCTCTTACGGTGAGGTGTCCTGATTTCGGCTGGGATAGAGTTAATTTTATCCCAGTGTCATGTTTTGGATTTAGTGTGGGAACAACGTTGATAACACACTGATGTTTTAGTTGTTGCTAAGTAGCGCTTGCCCTAAATTAAGGACTTTTCAGTTTCCCATGCTCTGCCAACGTGAAGCTGGGAGGGAGCCTGGCCAGGACAGCTGAGCTACCCAAAGGGATATTCCGTACCGCAGGATTCCATCATGCTCTGTACATCATCTGGGGGGGAGCTGGCCAGGAGGGTGGATCACTTTGTGGGCATCAGTTGGTGAGCAATTGCACAGTGCATCACTTTTGTTTTCTTGGGCTTTATGTCCCTCTCTTTTTGTTATATTCCCTCTCATGACTTTTATTGTTGTTATTATTATTACTTTGTTTAGTTATTAAACTGTGTCACTCCCCATGGGAAGTGAGCGAGCAGCTGCGTGGTGCTCAGCTGCTGGCTGGCGTTCATCTGTGACATGAGGTCTTTCACAACTCTGCAGTTTGGAGCTTAGGGGCAGGGAGGTTGACTTAGTGCATAAAATTAATTGCTCCACAAAGCTCCAAAAGTTTTGTCTGTGAGGCCAGTCAGCATCCCCCACCAAAGTGTAGGTGTCCCAGGGCAAGGGATGTAATTGCTTCTACCAGATGCAAGATATTAAAGCTGTCAGTTGTCCAAAGGGGGATCCTTTCATGCCCTCTGGCAAAGTTAAGAGTTTGCGATGTGAAGTCCTTCATGCCATCCTCAGCAGTGTAGAGGAATTTCTTGTGGAGCAGGGGTGCTTTAAAAGGTTTGGACAACCCAGCTTAGGCCTAAATAAAGTCTCTGTCCTTGGACTTGCCTTGGGCCACGAGGAGGAGGAGGTTTATCTGTTATGCTTGGCTGGATGTGTTGGCCCTGGGGGAAGAAGGGGGGGGGGCAAGAGCTGTCTACATAGTTGAATAACACTATTCCAATAAAATGCTGGCACTTGTAAACCTGTAACTGACCAACTCTCTTAAGGGGCAGGCGCGGGGACACTGCTTAACTGTACATATTGAGCTGTCGGGAGCAATAAATGGAGAACAACATGTAGCCACATTGGCGAGATTGTCGTTACTTGGCCGGTTCTCCGAAGGGACCCTCTTCGCAGCAGCCCAACATAAATTTGGAGGTATATCCAATTCCTGCTTCTAAAATGTTATTTAACATCTTCTGAGCATCTTGTACAGGAATGAACTAACAATGTCACCTGAAGGCTTTTGTCCTACAGTCCCCACCATGACCATCGTGCTCCAGGAAGCAATGGCAAGGTGAATTATAGCAGGCGAGCTCTTGTGTCATTTATGACAACTGTGTCCTCTCCACTGAGACATGGGCACAGAAATATATGCACGTGCATGTAGTCAGTGACAATTCCACAACTAAATTCCTCTCAAATGTGAACTTTTTGTAGCAACATGTATATTTTTTCTTCCTGGTTTGAAACAGCTGTTGAACGCTACTGCAGAGACAGCTACATTCAGTGCTAAATAACATATATTGTGGACTCACTAAGAGCTTTGGGATTTTTTTTCCCCTCCATCTAAACAGGAAAATTCGAAGCCATCAGTTTGTAGTGTTGGGGGAGAGTTAGATGCTTTTGGTTTTATCTGCGTAGAAGGTCTCATGTAAGACCATGTATCTTTAGTAAAAACTCCATAGGTCAACTCACTGCCTTAGATCCCCCTCATGCCAGCTGCTGCTGGCTTTTAAACACCCAGATAGGTGCAGTCAAATAAATTGCTTCGTTAATGTTGATAAATACAGCTGAACCGCTGTCACTGCAATAGGTGAGTTGAAAAAATACTTGCCCAGCTTCCTCTGTGAAACAGCCTCCTGCTGAGTGTTTAACTTTACAAAAACTGTGAATGGATTGGCTGATGTTTCCCACCTGAGCCAGAAACTGCAGGGCAGCTGGACAGGCTCAAGGACAGTCCTTCCAGGTAGCACAGTGCATGTAGTCCCTGGCCACATTCACGGCTGTCTCGCTTGTTCTTCCCGAGCACTTGCCGTTAAGTGTAGTGACTGATCCTCAGCTGTGAATCAGCATAACTCATCAGAAGCATGTGCAGGTCAGACACTGTGCCTTATCTGCTGGCCAGCTTTCCTATCAGCCAAACTAATTTGCTAAGATAATTCTGTTTCCTGCCATCCATTACAATAAATCAACCACTTTAGCTCCATTGAAGTCTCTGCTAACTAATGAGCTGCCCTTGAAATTCTCAGACTGTATGCAGGGGAGGAGAAAACCCTGATTCTTCTAAATATAAGAAAGTTTTAGATAAACAACTTGATGTTCTGGGCAATGCTGTATCGCCTCAGTGTTACATGTTAATGGATCGTCCTTGTCAGAGTCAGCTCAGACTGAAGCAAAACCAGTAAATGCATCAATCATTCCTTTAAAAAGAAATTTTCTGAATAATGTGAACTCAGACACTGGAGCATACGTGTAAGTAAATGCAAACATGGAGAGGCAAGATACAGGGAGAGCAAGCACACACACTGTTGGCAAAAAGTAAGAATGACAAGGGATCCACTGTTGTAGCTATTGAAGAAAGAAATATGTTCCTCTGAAATTGTAACTCTCTGGCACTTAATTCTGAATGGGAAGAAGATATTTACAATAGATGAGAAATGAAATGTGGAGTATCATGGAGCATGCTTCCTACAGCAGGAAGAACTCAGGAAAAAAGGTCACTCTGCTTTTTCCTTATGGCTACAGCAAACTACTAAGAGCCCAATTTGAAATAAGAAGACACACATGCTTGTTATAAACAATTGTTAAGATTTGATACTTAATAATTCTGATTTTTTTAAAAAATTTTTTAAAGGGACCTTGTATCCCTCATAGAATTCCAGAATTTTCTTTTCTCGTGGTTTTGTAATAGCTTTGCTGGGATAAAACTCAGTTGTACTTTACCAGTCAGGTTACTGAAGGGAGCTAACAGCTCAGCAACATAGTTGAGTTAATTCAGACAGTCATTTGGCAGAAAGATGTTTAAAAATAATTACATATCCCCTCCCTGTCTTCAAATATTCAGAGGAAAAGTCACAGAAGAACCGATAATGTGACAATAACAATGAGGCTGATGAACAGTATTATAGTGTCAACTCATAATATAGCCCTTGGTTTCATTTACATGTTTAGCAGCTGCTTGTTCCTCAATCATAGAAAGATCATTACCTGTCTTGTAAGAAGAGAGGGGAAGTCTTTTCACCTTTGGGCAACTAGCTCTGCATTTATTAATAGTTGTTGCCCATCTCATTATATATTTAATTACTGCATTATAATTTATTTATTCATTGATTTATTGTAATAGATGAATAGAAACAAAATTACCTTTGCAAATTACTGTGATGGGTGGGAAACTTGCATGGTTAAAAAAAACCCAACACACAGTGTAGAATGTGAGATGCTACCTGGTGAATAGCATCTCAACATGTGAGCACTAGCATATACAAACTGGTCTCATTAGAAAGCAAAAGTGAATGTAGCCAATTTATGAGCTGTTTAAAAAAAATTACATAGTAACTTATATGCAATTATCCTTACATTCCCAGATATCTCTTTTCTTCATGGAACAGGGAATCAGCTGAAAATGAAGCATAAATAGGATAGGAAGACTCCTCAGAAATTATAAACCTAAAGGTAGGAAGCTTGCAAAACATTTGGTTAAGCTGCCTTTATGTTAGTGTGGACATCAGGAAAGTGGTATTTATGTAGCTCCTGCCTTCAGGAACCTGGGCTGTCCCTGCCTTGCAGCCAGAGCTCAGGCCAGGGTGCTGCCTGGCTGTGCTGGAGGCAGTGCTGGTTTGCAGAGCTGAAAACAGGGCAGCACAATTCAAAAAAGGGCTTCTGGCCATAGTCCTTCCCTACCACCCCACCTCCGAGCACTTAGTTGCCTAAACCAGGGCTTAAGTGGACATTAGGAGGAGTAGAAGAGAACACCTTGTTTGCCATCCAAAATTCCCCAATGTGTAGCTACCATGTGACACGGTGGCATTTGAGCTGAGGGTTGCCTGGGCAGGAGGCCCATCCCAGCATTACTAAGGCTGGAGCTCAACCACTGTTCCAGCATCAAACCAGGGGAGGGGGAGTTTGGAATCTGTGACTTAACAGTTGTCATATAGGACAGCAACAACAAAAACAAATGGGGCCACAGAGAATGTCAAGGGTTAGGGCTGGGTTGGTCACTAAACTCTGGCAGAAGCTCCCTGTGATTCCACACCACCCCACCCCCACCCCCCCCCCCAGGGAAGGATAACAGGAACTAGGGAGAAAAAGGTTGGAAAAAGAAAAATCTTGAACCAATTGAATGAAGTAGGAAATAATACTAAAGATAACAATGAAGATGTTGCAATATATACAGATATATACAAGTATGTAAACATATTTAAAGGTACAAGAGACCACGCTAATATGGAACTCACACATTTCGGAGGGCAACTGGGTGCCAAGTGGAAAATTCCCAGCCTGGACTCAGCAGGAGATGAGAGCACCCAAGCTCAGAGTCTTGGTAACAGTCCAAAAAAACAGAACGGGGAACCATAGAGTGACCACACCACTCCCACCTGGGCAGATGGGGCAGAGGAAGACAAGCTGTCCCGTCAAACAGTGCCCCTCTGCAGCGTGAAAACCAGAGGTAGGGACAGCAGTGGCAGCACAGGGAGGAGCTGAAGAACAGACCACAGCCATCCTCCCAGCACAGCAGCACTAAAGGTCCCAGGGTGCTTCTTAGGAGCTCTTATATACTGAGCACCATGGGAAGGAAGGCTGTGATTGGCCCATTTGAGTCACCTGACCCATCCTCTCCTCCCCATTGGCACAGCTGCCCCTCCTGCCCAGCTGTGATTGCCCCTGGGTTGGGAGCCCTGGAGAACTTTTATCCCGGGGCTCTCAAACCAGGATGGAGAGTTATGTATATACAGACATAAAAAATATGCAGACAAATATTTCCATTTGCAGTTCTTAATGCATATAGAGAATAGTTAGAAAAACTTCACATCTTTCTTCATTTAATTACATTTAATTAATTGCTAAAATATTTATAATTAACAAGTAACAATATCCAATTTCTATATACACAACTCAATCAGCTGCAAAAATGCAGGGTGGGTTTGTTGGGGTTTTTTTTTTTTTTCCTTTTTTGTAAATGTTTTTATGGCACTACTTGCTGTATTTGTCAGCACTCATGAGTACCTGTTGTGCTGGCTGCAGGATGAGGTGGGGCTGGTGGCCTGTTCTCTGTCCACCCACGGAGTCCCGAGTTCAGCAGCCATAGGTCTTCTCTATGGCTCCTGCCACCCCAGTGCCACGGTGCATTCGCGTGTGCACCTGGGTTGTGCTGTGGCTCAGTCATCAACCCTTTTTTTCTTTTGTTTTTCCCTGCTACTCCTGTCTATAATTGCTTTATGGGGCACCATCATACCCCAAGCAGCACCTCCCGGCTGTGGTTATCAGGCACAGCCTGTACCCAGCAGCCATCGCACCCTCTGAGCCATGGGGCCTCCTGTGCGCCCTGGCAGTACAGCCAGCAGCAGGCAGTGGTGAGGGGGGCTAAGGATGCTCGGCTGCACTGTTCCTTGCAGCTCATGAGGCAGTCTAGGGGCTCTCAGTGCATGGCAGCTCCATTCCTGATTAAAAAAAAATAACTAAAAAATCAGCATGAAGAGCAAACTGATGCCAGTGACCGTAAGGTGCTCTCTAAGCCGAGCATCAGTGATGCTATGGCTGATGACACAGCTCCTACCCACCCTGGCTCCCTCCTGTCCCCAGACCCACTTCATTCGCAGCAGCTCACAGGGGAGGTGGTTGTCAGCCAGATCACATTGCCTGAGCTGGCCAGGAGCAGATCTCCTGGTAAGGCCACGAGAGGCTGCAGCTGCACCACCAGGGTCAGCAGCCGCAGCTGGACCTGCTCCTCATGAAGTGACTGAAGGTTGTAACTGTGCTTTTTTTCTGTGACATGAAAGGTTTTTTTGCATTCAAATTGTTTACACTTTCTGTTAGCTTCCACTAAGCTCTGCAAATGCCCCAAGATGTCCTTGGTATCTGCTTTAGTCACTCACAGTTCTCACTCGGACCCATTAACAGGGGCACCCTGCAATCCCAGTGCTTTGTTTATGAACTGTCTGCGGGTGCGCGCACACACACACACACTATAAAAATGGGATTACAATAGATGTATGGACACATACAAATGTAAACCTTAATTTTTAAAAGCCGTGGATTAGGAACAGGCGAGAAGTTTCCAGCTGGTAGAGGCACTGCCCTCTTGTGGCTGGATACTCGAAATACAGGCAAACCTCCTGCTGAGCTGCTCAGCAGAGCTCGGCTTTGCTGATAAACATTGACGTTATCGCTGTAAAAAAAGTTGAATGAGAGGTCCTTCCCATAGTGATTCACAGGAGGGCTCGGCTTTAGGTTTTAAAAAGTCAAATAACAATCTTATTGCAAATGAAAAAGCTTAAAAAAGAAACTAACCCTCTACACTTGAGAAGTAATACATTTCCCAGAAAAATTTCACAAGTGCGTAAGTATTTGCAGTAAGATTTTTAGAGTACTTAAATTGACAGCATTCCTTTTACGGGTAGGAGTTTTTCATCATCATTATCAATAATTATTTTTAACGATACTCAGGAAATTAAAAAAAAATTAACCTAGAAATACTGGATAGGATTTTTTTTAGCTAGAGAATGCACGTGAACTTGGTGTGCAGGACTTCTAAATGGGAGCAATGGAAGCAGCACTGAGGCTGCAGCTGCATCCCAGGAGGAGCTGCTCATCTAGGATCAGTAAGGCAGTGTATTAAGCACTGAAAACTAATTTTTTTCACAAACTACAGTTCGCTACAGCAGCTTTTCACTGTTTTTTTCATTATATTGATTGGCAAGACACAGGTAATAGACTTGAAACAATACAGCAATTCCCACGCTTCCTAGAAATGCTGAAATTGAACGACTACCAAAAAAAAAAATTCCTTGTGCACATGTACAGAACAAGGTAGTTCAGCATTGCCTTAATTATTGTTCCTAACATTCCCAAATATCCACACCCCCACAAGAAATAAATAGAGCCATAGGGATAACATTTTTAATTAACACAGGAAGAGCACATGGTACATTCCTTTCCAGCAGCAGCTAATTCTGGTCTACCATGGAAGGGGGTGCGTTGGAAATTAAGGCTAGTTGAGGGCAACCTGATACAATGGTTTGTTTCCTTAGCTCACTCTTGGAGACAGCCTTTCTAACTTTATCTGTGCACAAACCACGGGATGTTTATTTAGCAAAACATCAAGAACAGAGGAGAACATGCTTTGTTACAGTGGTAAAAAATACACAAAGCTTTCAAGCTGCTTTTTACACCAGCTCAGTTCTGAAACCATAAAGTTCTGATCTGTGGCACGTTGTGCCTTCGCACATATTAAATGGGCTATCGCTAGGGAGTGTGGTGAGCAAGCTCATCTCTTCAGTGGAGTACAAAGTGCACAAGTAAAATAAGTGCATTGAAATGAGTAATTTATGATTATGAGCAATTCCTGTTACACATGAAAAGTTCTTGCTTAACATGGAAATCTCATAGGCCAGTTACTGGAACACAGTACTACAGTTTCAAGAGCACAGACTCTGTACCCCAGATATTAGAAAGATCTTTACTGAACATGCGCATTTTTGTGTTTTTCCCTCCAGTTATCTCCCACAGCAAAAGACAGGCGTTCCGATGTAGTTTACTGGAGATCTGGGGTTGGTTTGTTTGAGGTTGGGTTTTCTTTGTTTGTTTTAGCAATGTGTAAGGCATCACCTTTAATATCTTTTTTTTACCCTCTATGTTCAAAATAAGCACGCATTTAATTTGTTCAATTTTCTACTGATTTGAACCTCTATTTCTCAAAATTAACAACGTAGGAGCAGTTTTTCTCCCCAGTTAGCAAAGTTTCATGTTTTTACAGGCTGTCAGGAACCATATTTTTTTATGTGTTTCCCCACTCACAGCATAAGGCCATTGTTAGCAATACTTAAGAGCCAAACCATGAAGCAATCATCTAAGTGGACACATTCACCCTATTAAAAAATAAAAATTAAAAAAAAGGACAGCACTAATTGGGAAGGTCCCAAATGAATTAAACAAATCAAGGTTTGGTGCTTAGTCACTGGCATCTTTGGGCATTACATTTAACAGCAGTAGATGCTTTAAAACACGAGTTGTTTCTTCAAAACAACTTATTCACTTCCCCTACAATATATGCTGAAGGCTAAGACCAGTTTCTTACTCTTGTACATATTTTACAAGTTTCCTTTCACAGTGAAATCACTTTTTGGTCTGTATACTCCCGAGAAAGGAAATAACATTTAGGGTTAGTTTCCATAACACTTCATTTGCATTGCCAGATTGTCTCCAGCTCAATGCAGTACATCATAAAGCAATACTTTTTGGATTAACAGACTCAGTACGTTTAATGCTATAGAAGACATCTCTGCCCTTTCATTTGATAAGCAATAAACTAACCGTGTAATCATATACTGTTTGCAAAATGATGTAGTTTTGAAATTATATCAAGTAGTACAAAATCCAGGCTGTAACATACTGCCCGAGTGTCAAAGCATGGTATTTGTCACCAACAAGTGCACAATAATGCATTTAAACTCCCCGTTTTTGCTTATGTTCTCTATGTGTACCACAGTAGGAGTTCACAGTTCTTTTCCATTTCCAGTTGAAGGCCAGAAGAGGCAAGAAGCCAAGTAGTCAATTTACACCCAGCTATTTAACTTGCTTCTTCTAATAGAATATGCATCCTGAAAAAAAACAGGGTTCTTGGATATTTGAAGTTTTTTTTTAAAAAAAAAAGTGGCTATTTTCACGCAAGTTCATTCATGCATGAGACTTAAATATGATTGGCAAGTCCACGTGTACTCTCTGGCCAGAGCAGTTCCAAGGTTGTCCTCAGAGTTCAGGCAGGAAGAGGTAAGGTCACTGTAACTTTAGATAGTATGTAGTCAAGGGAGGGGGGAGGGAAGGGAGAAAGGTAACACAAATGCAAGAACATACACAAGTTAATGCATTGGGAACGCTACAAAATAAATCTAGGGCATGGGAAGAGGAAGAACCCAGACATTCAAATTGGTCTCATTCGTACATGGGTTTGTGCTTCATTTTGTAAAGCCTTTAAAGCAAACGCTCCTTGGTTAGAAGGGGACACTATTTGCAATTACTCTCAGGCTGAGTTGCTGAGTCGCGGTGGGGCTAGAGGAGTAAGAGTATCAAATGTTGCAGAGAGAGCCGAGAGGCTGTTGTATTATTACTGGGGAATTTTTGTTGTTTTTTTCTTTTTTTCTTTTTTGGAGGTCCCCTCTTGCCTTTGCTTTGCAAACAACTCCCTTTAAAATCTTCACTTGAGGTACCTGGAGGCTTCCAAATCCAGAGGCCAGCCTTCCTCTTCAGTACGCAGCCAAGGGGGGTTAGGACACCTTCTCCTCAGACAGCTCAGTGCTGTCTAGTCCATTGTAATAAATTCAAGCTGCTGAGCCAAGACCTATAGCTACTCTTTTTACCTTGTATTACCTGTGAGATGCTTCTGTGGCATCTTTGCAGACACATCTGAGCCACTGCAGCGGCTGTCCCAGAGCACAACGGTATGTAGCCAAGGGACAATAACCCAACCCTTGACAGATGGTTATAGAAGCTATCACCTAAAGCCTCACTGCAATTTCTTCGGGACAGAAAGAGTTCAAGAACAGGCAGCAGTACTGAAATTAAAGAGAGCTTTGTTAAGTATAGACTAGGTCAAGTACAGGCTGTGGAAGTCAAGAGACTGTTAGAGGCAAAAGCAACAGTGACACTTTTAATAACTTTCTTGCTCTTGAGAGTGCAAAATTAGGGGACACTTCATGCAGCAGCTAATGGAGCAGCTCCACTCCCTCAGCACCCCTTGCTTTAGACAGATTTGTCCTTCAAGCACAGTTTTCAAAACTCTCTCTAGTACAGCTCTGTGGTAGCGCGTCCCAAAGAAAGATTTTTTAGGTTTTCCGAGAACGAAGTAACCACAGTTTCTACAGGAAGGGATCAGTCTCTGTTGTCTTTAAAACAGTGGCTTTTTCAAAGGGGCTTTTCACCTGTTGTATTTTGTTATGGCTCCTTCTATTGACTTGATCCCAAAAAGAAAGTTTTCCATATAAAACACCTTAGAGTTGAAAATGTAAAGTTCATATATATATACAACCAGATTTTACTATATATATATATATATAGTTGCACGTTTGCTAGTCAGTATAGACAGAAGTAGCTAAAAAGCAACCAAAACAACAGTATTTCATTGCAAACAGGAGCCATTAGACTTCAGAGTATAAGATTTGACATCAACACAGGTTGCGTAGCTTTTCAAGTTTTTCATTAGGTACTTGGTATACAGTAAAACTCTGATCTACTTCTATTTATAAAGTTTCATCTTTCCAGGTGGAGATTTTTAATATTCCTTAGTAATCCTGAAATGAAAAGTCGGATATATAACATATTCCCAGGTAGAAGCTTAATGTACTGTAGAAAAGTCAGTTTTGTTTTACCAAGGACTAGAATCCACTTCAGTAACATTCCCTGAGGCAATCCGCTATTTTATTGTTTTGTCCTCGCATCATTTGTATATAGTTGCTGTTCTGTTCCAGACTGCTTTGTTTCCTTAAAAACAGACACTTCAAAAAAAGACATCTGTTAATTTTCATTGCTAATTTTATATTTCAGCTTCCCCTTAATTTATATGCTTCCCCTTAATACCCTCTTCTCCTCCTCTTTTCCCCTCCAAAAATCGCAAATTAACACATCGCAAATCTGTGTGCTTGATTTTCACAAGATAAGAATTCAGATCTTTAAATGAACATTAATTTTTGAAGATGCAAATATGTGAACTGAAAAGAATGTAGTAGACAGATAACAGAACATACTTAATATGCTACGAACAGTCTAAAATTTATCTTTCTAAAACTGAAGTTATTCTCTCTTCAAGAAAGAGAATCTATGGTGGAAAAAGATCAAGGGTAGGGGTGGAAGGTAGAGAAACACAGGAGAATCATCATCCGGGGTCCACAGAAATGCACTGAGCAAGAACAATGTGCATCTTTACATTCTCAGTGGACTAAGGAGACTTCTCCAGATATTGTTCCTCCTTTAACATTTCAAAAAAGCCTGTGTAAAAATCAATGCACTTCAAGGTTTAAGTTTTAGTAACTTCACTTAGACTTTGTTTATAAAACAAACACACGCAAGCACACTTCCTAGAGTGCAAAATGCTTAAATACTTCAGTTACAGAATTCCACATGTAGTTTTTGGAACGATAAACCTTTTGCTCTCATAGTCGATTTTTTGTCATCGCATCCATTGCCAGCAACGGTTGCATTAAAACTAACAAAAAAAACGCAGCAAATGCAACAGTCGATAACTCTATACTTCTTCTCCAGATTTCCAGAGGCCACTGTTCATTTGTATAAACTCATTGTTGGACTTTGATACATGCACATGTAAGCATCACAAAGTAGTCTTCGTGCACAACCTTGAATTTTCCTGGAATCCAGTGAGTGCAATTCTTCTAGAGACATCTTCAGGTATTCAGCAACTTCTGGACATGGGGTAACTTGTGGAATGTTAAAGCCATTCTGACCTCCTTTTAACCATAAGGAAAGAAAGAAAAATAGATTAGGATAGATCTACATAACATTTGCTCTTTTCACTTTATTTTTTTCTTTAATTATGATAACATCACCAGTTCTTGAAAATGGCTTCTAATAAAAAAAAAGAAACAAAACAAAACAAAAAAGCCCCACAACTAAAAAAAACCTCCAACACGCCTAATTATGCCACTCTGGATTACTGCAGGGTAAACTTATATGAAAAGTGTATTGTTGAAGAAAAATTGCAAGTAGTGTCAGGGTATCTTGTAGTGTTTACTATCAAACAAACATGCCCACAAACACCGCACAAAAACCTCACCAGTACAAGAACTTTTCGTTTTCATTAACACTAAAAACTTCTGTATGACTTTGGGAGAGTGACCTGAATACATACTCTACCTCAAATGCTACTGAATTTGCTACTAATGTGACAACTGGCAACGGTTAATGAATTTATAAACCATGAGTATCTGCACCTGACTTGCAAGACTAAGGTAGAGTTTGCTCCAGACCATTTTCCATGTGAAAAATTCTAATGAGTATGGACATTCATGACACTGTTCCTCAGCAAAGATTTTATCTCATAGCACTAGCTGAAGAGAAATATTTGTGACACAAAGCCCCCTAATATGAGCAGGAGATACATCCAGTGAGTATCTCCGGTGATCTACCTTCCTGAAATAAAGTAGTTTTTTACAGACTTCAGCTGTACACATTTCAAGCACCCTGGAACAAATCTTGAACGCTTTCTGGTTGTTAGAAGAAAGAGACTTCAGTACTGCAGCAGTTTCCTTTTCAACAGGAGGCAAGATTCCTCTCTCCCTGCCAAATCACACTCTAACAGAAGGGTCCAATAATTCTTCATGCAAAGAACTTCTTTACTATGCGTTTGACACTTGCATCTATTTCCATTTTTCTCAGGCACCAGAATTGAACAGTGTCCTTATTTCAACACTATTTAATGCAGCAGTATCTATGAGAACACTTGTTTTACCGACATTTGTACTAAGTTTTTGTCTGATAACTAAAGAGATTCAAAGGAATGACATAGATGTACTGGGCCAAGATTAGCGTACCAGCAGCAAGTACATCAAATTAAACAATATTAATAGCCCCCAAATAAGGCACTGAAATTTAAAATAGTAATACACATAAAACATTTGAGAGAGTATTAGTAAGGATAAATCAAAGATCTACCATCCCGATCTGCCATGCTGTCAAAGAAAAGCCAGGCGGAGTCATCTCTCCCGTATTTAACGAAAGCTACATAGTGGCTGGTTTCTATGCAGAGAACAGCAAACAACTCCATCTTCTGGTACGGGATGCAGCCATGTCGCCAATCCCAGTCCGGCAGATCTTTAGGGAGTGACAATGGATTGAATTTATGACTCTGTCTCTTGGGATGAAGATGAACCTGCAATTGAAGTGATATTTCAGAATAGAAAACATACCCCATAATCTTATTTGTTCCAGTGGCAAAGCTAAAAAGAACATTGCTGCCCTACTGAAGATCAATCGCGTTACAGAAGAAACTGCAATAACAATAGCAGACTAAATGTTTCTTCTATTTTTCCCCAAGAGTGTAGTTCAATATTGCCCAGAAAGTCAAATCTAAAGTTAGAAGGGCGCTCAGATGTAGTGTAACAATTTGCTACTATGCTTACCCTTGAAAACAAGCCACAACTGACAGCTTCATGCAAGTTACCAAACAACTTTCACAATTAAGCGGTTCTATGTCACGAATTTATCAATTCGAAAAAGGCAGAATATATGTAAAATTAGGATTTAAAGCAATAGACAGGAAACAGACTCCAAGCTGCCTACGATTGCTACTTATCCACTGTATGCAGTCCTGCATTTGGCAGTTGCCATGTCTTTAGTAAGAAACTATTGATGCGCTAACGGAGTGCAGGATCAAGCACCTTTCCCGATTTGCCACTGGCAGCTGCGCTTCACTTGGTGGGCGCGGTTACACTGGGGATGCTGAGGTCTCACTACGCTCTCATGCCCTCCTTCTGATTATCACAGCATACATCACTGGGGTTAAACCCACGTCGAACAACAAAGCCAACAGCTTACTTGCGTATTGCACATTTTGCAGAACTGCTTGATTTTCCCAGCAGAGATATCAGTATCTTCGTAACACTCTCTGCACTCATACATAGCGAGTCCTCCACATATACGGCACTGCCTGGGAGCTGCGTTTTTAACAAAGACATTAGTCTGCAGTTGGGGGAGGTTTCCTTTTGCTTTTTAAGACAAGGGGCTATGGAAAGGAGGGAGGATTACTGCTTCAAACAGAGGAAAACACTGCATGAAACTAGCTAAAACCAGATTGCCAGTCAAAGCAGAAATGTACCACTGTATTTAACTTCTTCCCTTCGCCATAATGTGGAGTAAGAGAACAAAAACATTTAGAGGGGTTAAGCTGTAAAACATGAGATAATAAAAATTAAGTTCTATCAACTGTATAAACAAGTAAAAACAGACTTTTAAAGCAAGTTAGTTCTCTCTCGTGTCTTTCAACACCAGAAAAAACAAACCAACCAATAAACAGTGGAAGCTGGTGGCCATGACAGTGAAAGAAAAGGCCATGACAGTTTCAGAGATTATTCTTCTAATAAATTTTAGCAGTTTCATCCATTCTTATTGTCAAATTTAAAACAGGGTGCTTTTCCTTAGGTAATGCAAGCAAAAATTCAGTGGATGACAAATGTTACCAAAAAAGCGCTTAGATTCATAGGTGATAAACGCACTGTAACTGCATGCTGCAGTTACACACTGACCTCAGGCTCCCTCCTTCCACTTTGATAAAGCTAATGACAAAGTTTAGAAACAAAGAAGCACACACCAATGAATACTAAAGAAATGTAGTTAACATTGTAAATACCTGTTAATCAATCTCCATGCTACACTGAGCTTTTAAGATTTCCTGCCTGCCATATTAATGAATTGTTTTGCTGCTAATCAATTTTAAGAACACCGTCTTGAAATACGAAGTTTAGTTGTACAGATATTGAAGGATTAAATGAACAATCAAGTTATATTCTATACATTCTTCTGAATTACAGATTTTGACATGAGAAGAAACAAGTATTCTAGCCAGTAAACTTTCCTTTCTCCTCAGCCTAAGCATCTCACACCACCTTGTTAAATATTTAACAAAAAAAACCCAAAACCACAAATACCAAAAGTACCAGGAGCACATACTTGCACTGTTAGTCACTCTGAACACCTCTCTTTCATTACACAACACAATGTCATATACTTACTGTCTTCAAGTAAGTCTGTTATATTTAATTCCAAGGATGGAAAGATTTTATTGAACATTTTGAAGTCTTTTCCAAACCGAGGCATTTGGATAATCAGGCAAGAGGGTGCCTAGGTAAAATGCCAGAATATAATGTGATGAGCTTGAGACAGATAATTACCTAAATTTAGACACACACTTCTAATGCTGTAAATGTATTCATGTTTTTCAAACTTGCAGCCCACTGACTTCAAACAGCAAAATAAAATTAAGCCTTTGAGAGAAACTACAACTGAAAAAAAAAAAAAACCAACAAGAAAGCAGCATCTAAATCATCATCAAATGCCGTAAGTCCCACTCATGCTCAAGTATGATATTAATCAGACTGGGCTACACTCCCCCATCTTGGGGAGGAGAGATAAGAAGAAAAAATCTTCCCTTTGTAAAGTTTTTTTAAAAACAGAGATATTTCAAAATAGTAGTCCTTAAGACAATTTACTGGCAGTAATTAAGAAGTTTGCTTTTAGTAATTCTTCACCTAAATTAATTTGGTCTGTTCAGCCAAAGGACACATGTCTACATTTCTGAAATGCAGGCTACATGTATCACTGACCTAGTGCTCCCCTTTCCAACATGTCTGCATTTTGTTTTCACACCGAATCCTACTTTTGTCCCATCTCTGAATGGGCAAACATCTAGGTATCATCATTCTAACAAAGCAATAGCTGTCACCAACCTCTGCAAACTTCAAGTTGCTGTTGATGAATGACCACTCAAGTAACTGCTGAATTGTTGGGACACCAACTTTCTCATTTTTGTCCATAAAAATTTGATAGAAGTAACAGTCTTGTACTTTCTGACCTGCTGATCTAAAAACAGATTAAAAAAACCCCTGACTCTGAAGCTCTGCTGTAATGGTGACTGTATTTTATTAGGAAAGAAACATGTACCAGAAAACAGTCTATACAACATTTTCTCTCAGCATTGAAATGTATTGTCCTTAGAAAAAAAAACCCCAAACCAAAACCAAACCCACAAAAACCAAATACACCCCACAGCAACAAAGTGTCTTAGATGACAGGTGATCAAGTATTGTGTGGACTGATTTTAGAAAAACTTATTTAAGAAAGGCAAACCACTGAAGTATTTTCACTAGCCTTCAAGAAGAAATGCAAATCGGCTTCCACGGCTCAACACCGCTTCAGCAATCTCTGCAGCTTCTCCCAGAAACAAGTGGCCATAAGCCGCGGGGCACGTTAAGCGGCGCTGTCGGGCCGAGCCCTCTTAGAGCAGCCCTGCTCCATCCAGCCAACTGATGGGAAGACAGTAACACTCTGGAGTAGACAGCACTAGCACAGGGGGTCTTTGTGCAGCTCTCATCAAACTATGTTCACAAGCTTTTGCAACAAAAGCCCAGTGGGATGAAACACACCGACCAAAAAAGGTAGGAAATAGTGTCAAATTTGTCAATATAACTTTACTATATGGGAACTTAATAGAAATATGAATCGCAAGTGAAAGGTGTGCTAAGAGCCACCTCAATTTGAAAGGCAGCAGACACGCCTCATTAGCCTCTACAAATAGATACGTTCAACAAAGAAAAAAGATTCACCTTATTTTCAGTAGCGGCTCAACTCTCAGAATATGGTGAAATAAAATATTCAAAAATTCTTCTGGATCTGGGGGGAGGGGAGAAAAAAAAAAAGTCTTGTTAGTATGCAAAACCAGAGACAATATTCAAGATCAATTTTAAATCAAAGTTTTCAAAATGGTAACAGGAAAAAAGTAAAGGTTCAGCTTCACAGCTTTATTAACACAATAAGATTATGACAATTATGAACATTTTCATGTCTATTTACTCTATTGGTGTCAAATGGCCCTAATAAAAGGCAGAGGCTCAACAGGGTAACAAAGCTTTCTAGTAAAGATCAAAAAGATGTTCTGTATTTCAGAGGAATCACTTGGCGCCACACAACTTTTCCAGGAGAAATAAAACCTTTCAAAAGACAACAAAGAAACTGTGGCAAAGCCGTGAGGAACAGTGACAGTAACACATCAAAACTACACAATAATACAAAGTTCATCTAAGCCAGAGACTGAGTTCTCTAATTGAGTTCTCTAATCAAGAATGAAGCCAACACTTGCTTCCCAGAGGTCTTATTCTCCCCTGGAGAATAAGGGAGGAGAATTTTCAGGTGTATTTCTCTTCCTGCCACTAACTGCAGTAAATACTGGGTTTCAGCATGTTCTCCCAAATAGAATCAAAACAGCTACATAATACGATGCTAATTAAACATTATATGCAGCAGAAGATTAAAAAGTTGGAAATTGATTTTTCTAACATGATTGACACAACCTGTTTCTTAAAATACTACATAACCATTATGGCAATGAAACGTTGTAGTGGAAAGATCACTCCTTAGGGACCGAAGCGACACTTTGAAAGAGAACAAAGACCCCAGCCTTACCACAGTCTTCATTTCTGAAGATCTCCCCTAACTACTGGACTTACAGGGGCACAGAAAGGCAAGGGGAAAAAAGTCAGTGAAAGACTGTTAGGGCTGAAACCATTCAGCTAGGGCTCCTTACAGACCCAAGGAAGCCAAAACAACCTTCTTCCTCCCAATGGTCAATCAAACTACTGGTTAAGATATTGTTGCTACAGAGAAATCTTTGTGTGTCCTGTTGTGGTATATTGATATAGCAAGGTATTTCAGTTCCTTCATATTATGATTCTTACAAATCTCAAAGAAAGGGAAACCTCCTCAGTTACCTTTTTCCTCTGAAGTGAATCCTGACGCAGCCTCAACTTTTTCAAGTATTTTCCTCAGTTTCATTATTTTTGTAGCACATACGTATCCATATCTAAGATAAATGGGTTTAATAAACTATTAGCTAGTTTGTGGTCAAGAGAAGCAGAAAAACACACCTATTAAATGCTGAAATACAGACTCTCAGATCCTTCTTCAACTGTGTACAGTATTCCTTCAAAACTTTTAGGAACTCTTTTTAAACATTAACTTACCAGGATAACTCTTTTCTGATTCGTCAGTCAATTACTTTTGTTTTCACTCTAATTTGCACTGCTTAATATGTCACATTCTGAAAATGATGTAACAACAGCATTGTGGGAGTTGCAACGTAACAAAATTTTTCAATATTTGACTAAAAGATACAGAACTGCATTGCTGACTTAAGAAGCTGAAGTTCTGACCATTCAATATTTTTCTCTAAAACTTTACAAAAAGCACAAAGAGAGTTTTAAGCATGGAAGAAAGGCTCTCAATCTTTTCAGCCAGTTGGGATTTCAGCTACTTGGTGTGTATCCCAGTAGCGATACCACCAGGTAAAGTACACACACCCTTAACAAGAACGAGTGATCAGAAGCCATCAGTTTATTCAAGGAATCAAAAGAGAAAAAAATTATGATAAATTGCTCAGTGACAATCGGCAGAATTTCAGAATTACAATTGTATGATTTGCGCATTAAAAAAAAAAACCTAGCAGACATTTCATGCAGATTTTTGTCATATTCCCTTTACTCATTGTGCTTAAGAAATTGCAAAGCTTAAGTTCTTTTTATTAAAGCATTTTGACCACTTGCAGACCACATGTAAAGATCGATGAAGCTTCTAAAGCTCCACCAAATCTACAAAATTATGAAACTCCACACACTTGTCCTGTCACGAACAGCAGCATTAAACACATGCAAATACGATTGCTGTGAACAAGCAGTGGATTCGTATTCATACCTGTACAAATTCTACAATAGCTTTATGTTGATCACATTTCCAAATGGAGACTGGTGAAAATATTTTATCATCAAACAATAACTATTTCCAGTTAGCACTGACGAAATTTACCTCGAAGAACAAGTAAAAATACTCAAAAGAAAAAATTTGAACAGACTGGCAGCAGCAGCAAGCCAGACTTTCAGGTTTGCAAGCAGCAAGATCTAGTATAAAATTTATATTAGACCAGAGACCAGTTCATGCATTTACTTACATTCTCAGAGGATTCACAATCTCTGTCCGCAACAGCTCTTGAGTCTCACTGTAATACTCTACATCATTCTTTTCTTTAGGTCTGAGTAACACAGTGTCCAATACAGAGCTAAAAGAAAACAGGCTACAAAGGAAAAAAGAAGATTGTTTTGATTCTGGAAGACACAACCTTTCAGATGTCTGAGCAACATAAGACAAACCAAGCAAAGCCACACGAAGAATTAAAGAATTAAACTCATAAAAGATAATTATGGACAGAGGACAACATGGCTGAACTAAATAGTAAAAGCCCACTCTAACCCAGTATCCTTTCTGCAAAAAAGTACAAAACCAGTTGCCCGGGCAGGTTTCTGCAAATTAGTTACAAGAGGTATTTCCCTCCCTCCTCCCCCAGCCTGTGCGCTCTTTCATCCTTCAGCTATTTACAGACCAGGGGCTCACTCACTCAAAAAGAGTACCGATACGGAAGGGCCAATACATGTGGTCATGATGAGCACTTTGTGTTATGCAGCAAACCCTGCAGAACGTGTTCAGACTGGAAGAGCACAGTAATGTGTCAAAAACTGTTGTGCACAACTTTGTGAGCTGCACAGTAATACAGACAGACAGTTACTACAACGACAACATGTTCTGCATCTCTAGCATGGGATGCCACTATACAAATTGTGAACTTACCAGAATAAGGTGGAGTCTAGGTAACAGGAGTTGTAATGACCTTGGATACCTTTCTTCTTTCCAATCATTGTCTCTAAACCTTCTTTTTCCATTTTTGGAGGAGTGTTTTCTTCTACCACTTCACTTAAGTAACCTCCAAAGGCTGCAATTTTTTTTTTTTCAAAAGACACTTTAAATCCTCAAATTTTATCCCCCTTGAGATTTCCCTATGAATGTTTTACAGCTAAGTTGCTGCCTTAGAGTAAGCATTTCTCCTCTGGACTAGAGCACCATTTTATTATAGCTGAAACTCACTGTCTTCCAGAGAGTGAACAAGGCCTTACATTCCACTGACAATGCCCATTACAGCACTTCAGGAAGCCTGCAGCACTGAATTAATTTTATCCAGTAGGAATGAAGTTCTCATTATAAATGCCCTGTTCACACTATTTTACAACTATTAGGCACTTATTTCTTTACTGTTGTCCCAGGCAATACAACATGACCCAAGAAATCCGAAATATCTGTTGGGTTTTTATAGAAAAAAAAAGGTTTTCACTACCAATTTCGAGCATAAAAATACAAATTTTTCTATGTTAATATTTATAAAATAAAAATAATAATTTGACCTTATAGACTGTATTTCTGATAATACAATCCCACATTGCTGGAGTTGCAAATACCATTTTCAAAAAGATTCCTTTACAACTTCTAAAATAAAAAATGTACAGCAGAACAAAAAAATCCCTTAACAAAAGTTCTCTATATATATGAACATGAGCATAAAACAAATAACCCATAGAAGCGTTATGTTCTGTACAGACTGATCTTTTGTTCATTGATCTCATTTAAGTAATACCTGTACAGAACTGCAAGTGTTCAATACAAAGAACATACTGCAGCAATAACTGAAACCAAGACCCAGGTCAGTTCCCAGCTGATAATTAAGAAGCAGGAGCTCAGTACCTAGAGAGTTGCAGCGTTCAATCTGGTTGGAAACGGGCTGTAGCGAGGCAAACCTGGAATCTGGCCTGCAGCTTTTGAGTTTAACAAAAAGAGCTTTCTTTGGAGCACAGGTGAAGTATCGAGTTCCTTTAAATGTTCCATCTGTACAACCTGCACATTCATCTTCCTGAAAATTCAAGTGAGAATTTGCTATTTTTTTCTTATTTCTAGAATTCTGCAGTAAGACATTTGATAAAGTATCTACCCACAAGTCATTCTTCAGGTGCCCTCAAGCCTGATATATAACATTCCTGAATTTTAGTACACAAAGCTTCAGCTGAGGTGTGTGGAAATAAAGAGCTGCACTTTCTTAATGCTTAAACTTTCACTCCATCAGAAGCAATTCAGGCAAGGTGGGAGAAAAAAGCAAGAATTAAATGTAGTCAATGTTAGGAACTTAACTAAGCTAGCTAGTCACTCCAGATTCCTTTTGTTGTTAGAAAGAGCACACATGCACCACCTAGCACCTTTTAAAATTCAATTAAAATCATAGAGCACTGGGTAGGGTGAATACTTTCAGGGTGACTGTGGCCTGCACAAGAAAAATATCTGCTTCAGAACGCATAAAATGTACATCAAGGAAAGACAACACAAAGTAACCATTATTTATCTTTGATAAAATGGTTTAAGGTATACTGTAGGCTTACTAACAATTGCTAGGTTTGAATGCAGAAACACCTGCCAGGCAAGTCCAGTACACCAGGTTAACACAAGGCATCCCAAGATGCAGTCTCGGAACACCTGGGGCAAACTAGAGCTTGCATTTCACCCAAAAAGCCCATAAACATTGGGATTTTTTGTAACAGCTGGAATTCCAGTCGCATTCTCACCCACTTAGTAAAACAATGCAAGTCTTAGCAAACTGTACACTGCTTTATCCGAATTTTTATTGGACATTACCCCAAAATGAGGAATGCAAAAACAAAGAAACAATTGATATTCAGTAATGACTCTTAGAGCCAGGGCATTTTATGTAAATCTGCATTTCAAAGAACCTTTAAATACCATTGTCTTTTTTTCACAGAATCATGGAAAGTTTGGAGTTGGAAGGGACCTTAAAGATCATCTCTTCCAAGCCCTTTGCCATGGGCAGAGACACCTTCTACTAGACCAGGTTGCTCCAAGCCCCATCCAGTCTGTCCCTGAACACTTCCAGGGAGTGAGCATCTCCAGTCAATTTTTAAAATTAATTTACTTTTATTTATTTTGTAATTTTCAATTAAAATCTCCATAACATAAGCAAAGGGCAGTCCTTTAAAGTAAGTGGCCAGTCGTACACATTCAGTTACCCCTTGTGACACAAAGACAGCTCAAAGCCTATTAAGAGGGGAAGGCCTAGGGCAACCACAAAAGACAAGTTGATTGAAGAATTTAGTTATGAGAAGATCACAAGGCAACCTGTTGGGGGAAATTTCTCCATACTGTGTGCTTTTTGCAAAGTATACAGACACCAACTCTCTCAGAAACAAATCTAGTAACATGTAACTAATATTAAAATGAGCTACAATTTATATTTACCAGTTCCAGTCCAGCTAATACTTCGTTCACTCCAGGGGGCTGGCCAATCCAGCGGATTACTCCGTAGAAAGGAGGATTTTCTTTAACTTCAGCCAAGGAACCTGCTTCAAGACCATGTGAGTTCCCAACTGGGCCTGCTGTTGATGGACTCTCCTGGTTAGCTGTAGTATTGACATCACCAATGACTGACTGAACAGACAGAGAGAGAGGACTATGTCCAATGGTACCGTTAGTACTTGATGCTTTTGTCAAGCTGAAGGGGAGGGAGTGAAATCTGTTCTCTGTCGACACAGAGTTTGTTAAAGGCGGTTGTAGTGGTGGTGAAGAATGCCCAAATCCAGGTGATGAATCAGTAAGTGATTTTGCAGGGTCTTCAGCAACTGTTAAAATCAAAACCAAGACATTAGTAAGTGTCGGGGTTTTCCTCCCCTCCTCTTACAAAACGACAGACTTAGCTATCAAACCAACACGGTCTATCTGCAACCACATCCGACTGGATGGGTGTCCTGCATCGCAAGCACTAACACGTGGGGACATGTAGGAAGATGTTTGTCACTTGGCAACACTGGAGAGACAGAACTGGCTGAGGAGACATGGCTGCAGCCCTATCACTGCTACCACAACCAACAGAAACGAACGGCACAGAGAAAGGAGATGTTAGTCAGAAACTACAAGAAGGTTTAGATGGAAAACTTTTTTATGATATAGTATGTCTTCCACTAAGACAACATATTCCAACTGTTTTAAATTTAAACTCATACTTGTTTTATTTGAAGAACAACACACTCTAGTTTTGTTTTTTAAATAAAGTTTATGCCTGCATGAGATGCTATTGTCTCTCTTTACCTTCATCAATATACCATGGGGGTTTTGTTTTCGTCTGAGGCTGAGAATCAACTGATGAGCCATTTAATGTGTAGAAGACTTCAGATCTGCTTCTACTTCCAGGTTCAGAGGTAGATCCTGGAAAACAACGCATTTTACCGAAGAGATTAATCTCTATTTAGAAAAGGTTAGCTACGCTCTTATTTCATAGTATAAATTTGTTACTATACTTTCAAGAAGACGTCACCACCCTTCCACAAAGCGGCAAACTCTCCCATCAAAGCTCAAAACAGTTCTAAGCTTGCAACAAGGCAGCAGTTTATCCCAAACCAACTTAACCCTCCAAGCTGAAATTTCAAGTCACCAACCTGGAAAGAAGGCAGAAAATAACCCTCAAGTGCAAATTTTTCATTACTATAAGTAAGTTACCTAAGAAAGTATTTGAGCTACAGTGTGCAGCAGGTATTTTTTGGTTTTAAAGCAAAAGAAATTCAGAGTATGCAAATAAATTACCGATCCAATTCCACCCAGTTGTTACTACACTGCAGTTAAGTTACTTCAGTGAAGATCATCTCTGCCAACATCCAGTGCCAGGCAGAATGAAAGCTTACAGAATATACTGCCATTAGTGTTCTACCACCCAAAACAGCCACTAGTAAACGCAAAGAGATACTGAATTTTTATTTCTGCCTTAAAAAAAACAACAAAACAAAACAAAACCAACCAACCAACCAACAAAACTATCTCCCTTTAATCTGAGAGGATTTTCAGAGCTAGTCAAAAATCAGAGTCAGAAGAAATTTATATGTTGGAAATTCATTTTTGGTTTTGAATCACAGCAAAATTAACGTATTAACTATGAAGCACATCTGCTCCTGGGCTAAAGATTTTCTAGTCCTGTAGAAGGAAAACAATAGCAAACAACATTTATCTGAAAATAACAGCAAACACACACCACACTTCCAGAAAAAAAAAGCAGATTGCAGCCCTGAACTGGTTATACTGGACAACTAGGTAATATGCTCTTGAATTTCTGCTAAACCTCAAACTTTCTCAAGAAAGTGAAGGTATTTTGAGCAGTCTTAACTCAAATTGTCTACAATTTTCATTATGGTTAAATAAACTTATACTAGTACTCCAGAGAAATTGAACTTTATGTGTAACTGAAATAACTGAAAACACAAGGCAGCACTTTTTCTTCCCCAAGCAACAGGAATTTGTAATCTTTCATAGGTAAAGAAAGTCACTTCCCAAACGTACCTGTAGATTTTGGCTTACTGTGATTGAATAAGCTTTTGTCACCACCACCTCTTGAGGTATAAGCAAGCTTGGGAGGTCTCCTGTCCTGTGACACAGTCTCTAAGACATGGTATTGGAAGAGAATATTAGCTTCTCTTTTCTACGCTTTTACTACATCACAGAAAAGTTCAACCTGAAATGTCACTGAACCAAGGTCCAGCATTGTCAGTCTTAAAACTGAGTTGGAGCAAAACCTTGTCTGATACATAACCAACATTTTACGTATATAACATTTGCTTCTATCACATCAGCAATTACTTTACTCTGAAGCCTACCATTATTTTTTGAAGACATCCGATAGATTGACGTCACGCTCTTCAATGTACGTACATGCTTCCATTATGGGAACCAGATGCATGAAATTCTAAACTTTGTTTTCTACCAGCACATCTACAACAAATGCTCTTTTCCCAAACATGGAGAAGTCCCCATGAATTCTCCAGAGAATAGAGGAGAATTCATGCATCTCAACTAAACCAACAAGTAGTTGAAGAGAAGGGGCGAGGGCTGTACACGACTGCACACTCAGTAGTACCTGTCTTCAGACACAGCACAGAAGTTTCATATAAAACTTTTTTCTTTCTTCACAGAAGGAATCGGGGGACTGTAGTCGTTACGAGCGACCAATATTCGGTGAATTAGCGCAGATACTGATTTTTTTCACAATCTTGCTACAAATTTTCAAGTATTTACTCACAGAATGCATAAATAATACTATCAACATACTTCAAGCACAGAAAGAACAGCTTTCCGATCCAAGATATTTAAACTCCAGTAAGCATCCAATAAAAAGATTCCTGCTCTGGACACTCACATACTCATGAGTCCTATACAATTCAACATCAATTTTGTTCAATATTAAACCCTTCCTAATAGCGAGACTGTAACCAAAAGGAGAAGGATACCAGAAAGAAGTGTAGCACAGAAGCCTAAACTAATTCAAGTGAATTTAGGATATTAATTCTGCAGTACTCTTTTAATCCTATAACTGTACCTAGATTGTTGAGATGTTATCAAAGTCTGCCTTCTAGTTAAGAAAGCAGAGCATACCTGGAATAACATCATTGATATGCAAAAGAAGTGTACTTTCAACACTTGCAAAACTGCACAGCTGTATTCCATTATATCTTCCATCCCAGTTTCCAATCGGATTATCCTAAAAATAGAAAAGCACGTTACATGTATCCCAAGAGAAGATTTACATAGTATGGAATACACATCTAAGTCTTTAGGAACACAGAAAGTAGGAAAAAGAAAGTTTTGACAACATCTCCTTTTCCTGTAACAAGCTTTACATTTAGACCGATGAAACATTACAGTCTTCACAGACAAAAGCAGACTTAAAAACTGTTCTTTTCAGAAATGCTTCTTATTTGAACAAGCATTCCTCTACTAAAGTCCATTATTTATAAACAAGTTAGAACGATTCCAGTGCACTGTTAGGCAACAGCTACTGCAATCAAGGAAACAGAAGCACCTGATCTACAAAAACAAAACACCCTTTAACTGCCAAAACCTTGAAAGCTGTTCTTTTTTTGAAAAATTCAGTTGCTAGCAATGATTTTTAATGACAAGCTTCACATCTTCTTGAAAGATCAACTTTTGTACTGAAAACTCACTATTTTTAAGACAGAAAAAGTCAAAGAAATCAAACTCACACGAAAGAAGCTTTTAAAAATAGCTAACAAAGGCATCCAGCCTACTTTTTAACAGGCAGAACAAAGCCAGTCTCACAAGACAAACACTCAACTCTTATTAGTTCAAGACTGACATCCAACATGGCAAGTAACTCAGTGGAGGCTCCTCGGAATAATCAGAGTATTTCTCCTGAACTATTCAGAATCTAATAAGATACTATTTACCTGATGCCAAAAAAACCCAGTTACCAGCAAGGGGCATCTTTGAACACAAGTGTTTATCTCCCATTTTAGGTCAGCCTCCGCTGAAGTAGCTTGTGGATAATGTTTCTTCTTCTATGTTGCATGTAATTTACTAGCTAACACACATGCAAAAGTTATTAAAGTCAGATTATTTTCTTACCATGTCCACTCCAACAACGTATCCTAAACTTTCGTTTCCTGGTAAGACATCACAGAATATAACTGTCCCATACTCTATACTCTCTCCTATCTTCAGAGAAACTCTGGAGTTGATCTCCAGAGGAGGAAGTTCTACCTGCATTGCGTCAACTGGAGCTGCATAGTCACTTTCCAGTTCATTGTCATCATCTTCCACCAGCTCCAGTTTGTCCAAAGCAACAAAAACCCCACAATCCTCATCACATCTGAAAAGCTGCTTGCCTTGGTACTGTCCATCAGTAAAGCCCTGACCGCGACCTTCTTCCTAAGTGTCAGAGAAGGAGAGGAGGAGGGAAAAAGAGAAAATTAAAACACAAAAAAGTGCATTTTGTGGAAAAGCAGACTACTACCAAAGCAGTAACATACTGCAGTGTTTTGAGAAATGCAGTGTGAATTTGCCTGATGAATTATTGGTACACTGGGAGAATTCTATTGCTGGAATGTGTGACAAATACACACACACTGTCTTATCGTGGGGGAATGAACAGTCAAATGTCATTAAAGTGTAGCTGCAGGCAGAAGCCGTTTTATTCAGAGAAGCATGTTTTCTTCAGGGACAAATCTTCCTTCCATCATCAAATTTTTGCCATGCCAAGACAAGACTACTCCATACCAGACGTAATGCTAAGCATTCAAAATTTCCACTTAGATGCCAAATAAAGAGCTCATTTTCAGAAGTGCTTGGGCCTGATATTCCTTAAGGTTCTTATCGGGAACTGAAACGAATTTGGGAAAAGTTTGAAGAGGACTTTGAAAAATATACTTCAAAGGCAAATAGTGGCATCTCCTGAATCTAGTCCTTCAAAAGCTTATGGTTGACATTAATTTTTGCAGAAATATCTCACTAGGAGCCACAACAGTAATATTCTCTATCTTTTAAGGCTCTACGAAACCAGCAGCCCTAAAATCCAAGCCTGCATTTATGGACTGTATCCTGCCACATGCAGGGAAAAACTAAATACTCAACAGGAATCTGATATTTGCCAAGACATGGATGTAAATAATTATATTTTTTTCTAGGCTGGAAGAGTCAAGTCTTTTGCCAGCCCATGAACCTCATCAAGCTTCACTTAACAAGTAGAGCACAAGGCTGAAGTGATACGGTGTGTTTAATAATAATAATACTTATGACAAGACTGAAGAGCACAGCACACTTAGTGGTACTGATGCTTCTAGAAAAAAACCAAACCAACATATTATGACTGCCTCTTTAAATAGAAGATTTTTAGTTCATCTTATAAAATATATATGATGCTCCCCCTAGTGAGAAACTTACCAGCAACTCTACTCCAAAGTATATCCCTGTTAGGGACCTTTCTTGCATTAAGGGCCCTCTGAAGCGGACAACTCCAGGAAATTTATCTTCTCCTGATCTCAGCTGTACTCTAACAGGTGAGCCAATATCTATTTGGATGCCTTTGGTTAACCTGCTTTTGCTCTTAAACAGACTGTATCTTTCCTCACAGTTAGTAATGGCCAAAAGCAACTCAGCTAGTTTTTCATTTATTTCTATAACGTCCTTCTCATCTACAAACAGGATTGCATGAGGTTGTTCCAGAATCTTTAATCCAATCTGCAGTTTCTTGCCTTTACAAGGAATATTTCTGGAGTGTCCCACAGAAGAACGGTCTTGAAAAAACTGCCCAATGCTACCTTTGGGCACTTTCAAGAGCTTTTGAGTCTGCTTGTCTATGACACTGCATTCTTGGAGAAGCAAGTAAAAGATCCGCTCTTCCCAATAGGACGAACTTGCTTTTTCTTGACTCCATAAGCCCGAATTCATTGTGATTAAAACTTTAAAAGCTGCACAGAAGTCTTCAAGAAAAATAAGCTGTTGATTTATGTGCACTGATCTTGACAAATTCTACTGGAGGGTCCAACCTTTGTGAAACAATGCAATATTCATTTTGTAAAGAACCAAATCCAGAGCAGAAAGCCTAGAATTTTAAAAAAAAAAAAAAAAGTGTGAAATTAAATTGGGGAACTACAGTTAGTCTTAGGTAAAATAATAGAAAAAAATCATTTAAATATGTGACGAGCCCCACTCCTCCTACAGAGTAAAAATAGTTCAGCAAAACTGGAGACAGTGAACACAGCCTCAAAACAGCTGCTGATCATGGACATACCCATTTCTACTTGTTATTGCTGTGTATTTCCTTTCCTTCTCTAGTTCCCTGAAGCAAGGGGCTATGAAAAAGTGTAATGAAACAGAAAATATACATAAGTGAAAGGAAAAGGATATCTTAATTTCATATGAACAGGAATAAACATACTGCTCAAGTTTACAAACAATATTTTATGAAAGTTTTCCACTATGAAGATCTTTTCCCATGCTTAGTGACTGCTTATTTCTGACCAAGTGTACTGCATCTGTCATCCTGCATAACATTTTGATTTAGTGAAGCTGAAAATTGTGTCAACATAATAGAGCAACAAAAAATGGAAACTTTATGCTAAATTTAAAACAGCCTTTTCTTTAAATAATAGAAATTAACAGTTCCAATAAGCAATAAACAACATACAAAAAATGCAATGGCACCAGCACTGCAACACGCAATTCTGACGGAAAACCTGGAGGCTTTTCTTTTTATCAGTTTAGAAAGATAATTGACTTCAGCAAAGTAGGAAACATATCACTTTCAGTTATTAAAATACTCTGGAAGAAAGCACCTTAGTTAATCATCATCCTAAGAATTGTAGTTTGCAATCAATAAAAAAAGAACAATTTGAAATTACTTCATGGCAGCAGATACAATAGTAAAACACATACAGACGTATATATGTCTGCTGTTTAGCTCATACTTGACACATGAAGATCTGCAGTACCTGAACAGGATTTGGTCTTCTAAAAATGACAGAAAAGGCAAGCACACAAGTCAAGAACACATTGTCACGTAAATTTTCCCGTTAGTAATCTGTGATGCCACAGTTTGCATTCAATTAAAGGCGAATCTTGATTATTTTATGGATTTAATTTTAGCAACTAAAAAGCAAACACTCTTTGTCGATGTGCCTCGTCTTGCTATCTTTTGCCTGCAAATCTTCTTTGATGGCATTCACATACCACAAAATCTACTGCTACTTCTCCAACTCAGTTTGATCCCAGCTTCAGAAGCTATCTGAAAGCAACGGAATCCAGTAGCACTGTATTTGTTTTCATCATCTCTTTTTAAACAAAGAATATTTAACAAAACGCTTTCCTCTGAAGAAAATAACCACAGAGGACCTTAAATTTATGCAAGGTAGCATCTTTCGGTTACCAGGAATTCACACGTCTCTGCGTTGACTTGCTGAGCCTCCTAGGGAGGCTCTTGTACCACACAGCCATGCCAACTGAACACAGCAAGCTCCTCATCCTCACACGTGTTCCACGTGGGTGTCAGGGTCACCACCACACTTGGACACGGCTGCTGCAGCAGCTTACAAGAATTACATGCTTTAAAGTGTTTCCAACTGCAAAGTAATTAACCTCTGAGGGACAGAATCTGGCCAATTTCAGACATCACTGGGATAAAGTCTCCTAGACTGTCAATCTGTTTCCAAATTAAAAAATATTTTTTTCGCATTTTCATTTGATAATATAGAAAAGAGCTTTAATGCTTGTTAACAATTTACAAAAATGTGTGGTATCAGTGTCAGCTTGAAATAGTAAAGTTTTATGCAGGAGTTGATAAAGAGAACAACAGGATCAGCCCCTGCCCCTCGCCAAAGGGAACATGATAAATTTTATAAGTCTACTTAGATATTAAAATAGAGTTCTATCAAAGTTCTGTCTAGTTCCCTCCCCTTACTTTTTCCAGACACAGGAAAAATGTAGATACCGTCTGGTTCTCCACAGTCCCATTTTATGTTCTCAGCTTTCACAGACTCATGCACTTACTTAACTTTCCTTTACAAGAGCCACTCCACAAACTTAATCAACTCCCAACACACTACAAACAAGTATCTCTGACATTACGCTTATTTAACTTAAATAAATATTTCACTTATATAAATAACAGATTTTAACAAGTATGTATGGAAACAACATATTAAAAGACAAGTCTGTTCAAGAGCTTTAAAAGGGTAAGTTTTGACATTTATTAAGAATATTATTTACCGTATCTGTTAGTAAGTATACTCCACTTGCAGATGTATTGTTGCAATATTACACAATATTCACATATTTAGTAGTAAAGAATTCGGTGTAGAAGTACCTTAACAGCTGCATTTAAATTATATGATAACATCATATGCTGAATGATCAGTCTTTCAAAGTTGTGGTCACCCACAGAGACGTTATTAAGGCACTGAATACAGTACCAGAAGGTTTTCCATTTTGAAAAAGTTCACTGCCACTACATTAAATGTATAAATATATATAAATACACAGCTCTAAAACCCAAATTCCCTTCTTTTAGAATAATCAAAAATTGACAAAAGTACAATTTCAACAATGCAGAAAAGCCTGCTAAAAAGGATGTCAAGTTCTGCGAACAGAACAGAAATACAAGTACATAAAACACTGATTTTTTTTTTTAAGCCATTTTCTGTGGAACCGACTATTCTGCGAGTAAGGTATACTTGCTGAATAAACAATGCACACATATCAGACTAAGACCAGAGAAAACTATCAGACCTCAGTATGAACTAATCTGGGAGCCAAATGAATTACCCTTGGCAACAAGTCATCATTACACTGCACAACATACCAGCAACCATAAAATTTGGTGCGTACCACAGAGTACTTGACCATCACCAACAACATTTAAATGTCAAAGCCTGTTCAATCATGTTTTATTTCACTCACTACCTGAATTGTTTTCATGCCCAAAGGATTTTGGGAAGCAACAGGCAAAACACAGTTATGACTGTAATTCTATACACTTGAAAAAAACATATTCTAAGCTACCTAACTTCAAATCTTCACTAACTTCCTTTTTTTCCCACCTGTCTTGACTCACTGTTGTCACTAGAGACATTTCAGCATAAACACAGTTTGCTCTGAAATAGGAGAACTTTGTTTCTACCCTGCAGTAGCCTTGGATGAACTATACAGAGATGCTTGAATCGGCTATCAGGTTTCAGAATGAACACACATCTGTAGCTCTGAGGCAGTGTATAAAAGGAAGAGGCTAAAATAGGTTGTAGGGTTTCTTACAGAACTTTCCCTTTAAATACGTAAGTTTTATACAGCTGAGATGCAGTTATGGTCTTCAACAGTGCAAAAATCATTTTCAAGGAAAGGTTAAAACTAGGAGCAGGTAAATTTAGTCACAGCTCAATATACACAGAATTACATTACCAAAACACGAGTCATGGCTGGAGAAAACAGAAACTGTTTCTTCAAAATAGCAGCTGAAATATTGTCTGACACAAATAAGTTCATACAGGTAACATGATTTCCAAAAGAAAATGCAGCTGGAAATCTCCACTAAAATTTGTTAGGCGTTGTAAATTTGACACAAATATTCTACTTGAGAGGAAGAACAAAAATCATTACCAACTACCGGAATACTATGCCATTACTGGATTCGGCAAGGGTGCACCAACACCACTGCTCTGCAGACAACCCCTCTGCCAACAGCACCCGCAAGTCCTCACAACAGCACGAAATGCCTACGTTCAGATCTTGACACGAGAGCCAAATAACACCTAACTCCGTTCACCACCGGAGAGCCGAGCGGCAGGAGCCACGTCCCGGCGGGTCGCCCAGCCAGGCCAGAGCGACACACGGCGGGGGCGACTCGGGAGGCTCGAAGCGAGCCCAAGTTTGCGACAACAACCGCTTCCCGCCCCTCCCCAAGTCTGAGGACTCTCTGGCGTTACGCCCAGGAGAGGGAAGGAAAGCCCCGAAGCACTTGTTAAGTCGGAGGAGCCGGCGGCCCGGGGCTAGGCGCGGAGCTACTGGCAGCGCCCAGTGGGGCCCGCGCTCGGCGCCCCCGCACAGCTCTGACGGCAGCCGCTGCCACCGCCTCCCTCCCGGCCCGGCCCGGCCCCGCCGCCGGGCCTCGCCCCGCCGCAGGGGTGGCCCGGCCGGCAACCATGGCCGCGGGAAGGGCCTGGAGGAGCGGCGCAGGGCGGCGGGGCCTGGCCGGGCCGCGCAGCCGCCTCGCCCCTACCCGAGGTCGCCGAGCAACGTCCCGCGGCAGCGCCCGCCCCCCCCTCGCCTCACTCGCCTCTTCATCCCCGGCCCCGGGCCTCGGCGCCCGCCCCGCCCGCTCGCGGGACTTTTCCGGCGCCGGCTCACAGCCCCGCGGCTCCCGCCGCGGCAGCCCGGCCCGCTCCCCGCTCCCCCATGGTCGTCACAGCCGCCCGACGCTGCGGCCGGCGAAACGCTCCCTTGCTGCCCCGGCGGGCCCACCCCCTCGCCCGCCGGTCTCGCTCCCAGCCAATCACAGCCCGGCCGGGGGCCACCGCTTCGTAGCGCTATTGGCGAAGAGCGCTGCCAGGTTACGAGGCGATTCGGGGGTTTCCACTCCGTCAAGATTGTATGAGCGGAAGGGAAAGGGGCGGGGAGTTCAGGAAAGAGGTTGGCGCGACGCTCCCTGTTGAGGGCGCTGATTGGCCGTTGGGGGCGCGGAGGCGGGACGTCAGTAGCTACGGCGGAGCTGATTTGACGGCGCTTGCGCGTGCCCTTGTCAGCGGCGGGGCGGTGGGCGGAGCGGGCTCGCGCGCCGGGCAGCCGCCGCTCGCGAGTGAGCCGGCCACGGGCGCGTGCGTGCGTCGGGCTGCGGCGCCGCGGGGGGTTCCCGTAGCGGCCTCGCGCCCGCGGCGGGTGGAGCGAGCCCGCGCCCTGGCGCCCTGGCTGCGCGGGGCCCGTCGGCGGCTCCGCGGGGCGCGGCCCGCCCGGACAGCCCGGCCCGCGTTGGGAGGCGCGCGGTGCGATTCGCCGTTCGCGGGAGCAGGTGGCGGGAGCAGGTGGCGGGAGCGGTTTTCGCGGCGCGGTTACGCAACGTGCTCCTTCCCCGGTAGCCGGCGCGCGGAACCGCTCCGTAACGCCGGGGTGGTGCCCGGTGCCCCTCCGGGAGCGGGCGACTGTCGAGTTACCGAGAAAACGGCTCACGAATCTCAGACTTGATCTGGCTTCAATATCCAGTTTTGGAATATTTTTACTGTCAAGAAGTGCCGGCAATGCTACCGAATGCTTGAATCGATAAGAGCCAAATGCAGCTGCTCTTTAAGCGACCTGCTCTGGGCTGTGGCTGTCATCGGGATGCTGTTCTGTTGTACCCACGTAGCATCGGTGGGTTTGATATAGAGTGAGCTCCTCTTCAGTAATGGACGAGAGAATGAGCTCCAGAATAGAAAGAGTTGATTATGTTCAAAGGCTCTACGCAGTCATTCTGCATTTCCGGAAGACATTTTTAGAAAAAAATCTGTTGATCACGTAGCATTCTAAACACCCTTCTGAGATTTTGTACTGCTAGAAATGGGCTTCCTACAAATAAGCATCTTTGAAAGAAATAGCATGTGACCACGTGCCTAAGGTGACAATAGCGCTGACAACTAAATCTAAATAATAAACACCTTCCTGGTTTTTTTAGCATTTTCAACATTCCGCTAATACATTTTTCTGTAATTTAGTAACATGCAGTTCAACATCAGCTAAAGTAAAGGCTCTTGTTAGCGTGGGTTTGTGCGAGAGGGAGAGGAACCGTCCGAGTGCCAGAAACCAGCGGGAGTTTATAGGAAAGTTCCGAGGAAAGGGTGGAGGATTCCACCTACTATGGAAAGAATGCTCACACTAGCCCTTTTATTCAGCCACTGAAGAGCAAAATTGCATTTTAAAGTCATATTTAATTTTTAAAGAAAAAAATGGTAGTGAAAAGATACTAAGATCTATGCATCACGTCTCTTCATTTTGCGGAAGGGCGCACAGTAAACCCGAGCTATGCTCCGCTGATCCTCAAGGTGGCTATCGACACCCAGCAGCTGCATTTTCCTCCATTTGTACAGCTGCCTCTTACGCTACTACAAAATGCATTAGCATGTCTGCTCTAAACCTTGTTATCCCAAATTTCGTTATGGTTACGTTTTGGGTATAAATAAATTGCACATGGAACGTCACTGTGAGTACTAGCCTAAGAACACCGTAATTATGCTTGAGGGGAAAAGGAGATGGACACATTTTAAGAATAAAATATCAAAATGCCAGATTTTAATGACTACAAGTGGCATACCTAATAACTCAAAATCAAATATTTAAAAATATTCCTCTAGTCCACGTAATTATGTGCTTAACCCTTTATGGTTTCAGCAGGAGAAATGACCGACGTAGCCCTTTCAGAAAGCCCGTCGTTCTGCAGGCAGAACAGTGCCTGTGAAATTCAACCCAAGTTAATATCCTGTTGACCCACTGGGCTGGCGTTACAGCTGTGTCACTGACACACCGCAGATGAAAGGCAGGCCAAGACTGTTGTTTACTCTAAAGCTCCTTCATACTCCTTTAGAAGTATAAAGGAGTTGTAAAGTGGGAACAGGGCTTTGGCAGTGTAAAATGGGCCTGTTACGTTTCTTTCATGTGGAGAACCCTGTCAGTAACACCAGCACGAGATACTTGCCGTTAAACGGTGAATTATTTCTTTAAACCTTGCTCTTGTTAAAAGAAAGGTGTTTCGTAATAATGAAGTACGGTAAACAACTTCCACTTTGAAATGACACAACGCTATACAATTAAACATTATATAAATAGCATGGAACAGAATTATGTACTGTGCCAGGATAGGAGTATGGTATTCATTTAGCACAGGATCACCCCACAAGTGCAGAATATTCAAGCAGAAAGCTAAATTTTTCTGCTACTTCAGACACAGTGATGGTAATTATTTATCCAGCTGCATTTAAAAAAAAATAAAAGAGAGGAAAGGTTCTTGCATAAGCATCAAAGACAACATTACAGCACTTTCTAAATATTAATTATGGATAAAAGGGGACTTGGTAAGTGTGTTAGGTATTTCTGCATCCTCTTGGTATTTTTTTCTCATTATCTACAGTTCTAATGAATGATTTGATAAAGTTTGGTTGCATAGCTTGGGGCCTGAGACAGAAAAGCAGCACAGACTCTGAGGTTGCCTGAAACTGTATTTCTTAGGACAGAAGCTGAAGAGTATTTTGTAATAGGGCTATTACAGCTACATTCTTTATCAAGAGTAAGACCTTGCTATACCTATAATAACTTGCAAATAAAATCTATCAGTAAACTGTGGTTTGTACATAACATTGGTTTATCTCACAATCTTTCAGGTTGACACCAGCTTTGTATTCCATGGTTAAACACTGTGTGTCTGTCTGGGTTTACGTAATCTACCTGATTCGGAAAATGTGAACTGCCCAAATCAGTATAAATAACAGCAGGATGTTTTACACTATTGCAGCAGTCCTTTCTGGTTCTTTAACTATCAAAAGCACAAACACAGTCTTTCTGCGTGGGCATTGCAAGGCTAGCTCCTCTGGTGGCTGGTTACCACATTTTAGGCATAAGCTTTCAGGCTGGTCTTCCTAAAACGAGTACTTTCATCTTAAATTAGTATGGAGGACCTAATTCCTATGATAACCACTTTTCTGCACTGCAGTGTTACGATTTTAACCTTGCCTCACTCCAATGTTATTGCAGAGCACTCCTTTTCCATATCCCTTGCTAGATGCATTTTAACACTGCACTCCTTATGCAAACCAGACAAAGTCAGTGCTTTCACAGAATACAAACTCTGAGTGAGCCAGTGCACAGGAATCCCTTTTCCATCACTATGTCAGAACATGCTTTTCCATTAAAATTTACCACAGTTTTAGGAATAGTCAGATAAATTGATGGTGTAAGTGCACTTGCCTGTCTCTCAGAACAGCATGCTACCATTGTAAAAAATTCCCTTTGTCCACTGCTTAAGGTTTTACACAGTATTTGATTGTTGGAAGTTGAACTCAGAAGACGGAAAGAAAGATAGTATGTTACGCATTCTGCTAGCAACCACCACTGTGTACTGTAGACTTTTTTTGAATGTGCTAATCAAGCATTTAGGAACGTAAAATGCTGCCAGAGTAACAACACTGGGTCCCAGTGAAGGACCAAACCTGAGCTCTTGGGAGCAGGAAGAGGAGAGGCTGCCTGATAAACCCACTGTGGATGTCACAGCTCTCAGGCACACGAAACCCATTCAGGGACCAGCCGCGACCTTAACTCCATGGCTCTACTGAGGCAGGCAGAATTCTTGCAGAACACCCTTGATCTGTAAATTATTTTATATCAGCCAGTCACGCACATAATAACAGATTTCACTTTTTTAAAGTCGCCCAGGTTAGTTTGACTAGGACTTAACTTATTCTGAAATAACTGCAAATAGAGGTCATACTCCATATACTGAAAAATATTCTTTCCTCTTTCCTTTTAGCTTTACCAAGAGCAGGACAATAGCACTAAGCACCACAAAATGGTACGTTGCTTTTTTGGCAAGACATAAATTAACAGATTCAGAATTCAAAGCTTAGATACATCTGTAAGCTGTCAGCGTGAGTGGAATACACTGAAATCCCTCTTGCTTTTTGCTCACAATTGTAACCAAGCCCATAAACCTAACTTTAAAGGCCTGAGACTTGAGCCAGACACCCATGCCTTGTCTGCACTTAAAAGAGTTGGCTGGTATAGCTATACCTTAGAGCTGTATTGGCAAGCACACATTTCGGTGTAACTTAAATCACTTTCTGCACAGAACATGCTAAACTGGCTAAAGGACTTGGCCAATACAACGGCATCTACACCAGGGCCTTTGCCAGCGTGGCTCTAGCTGCATGGGAGTGATTCTTCATCATTCTGACAGCTATTTTGGCAAAACTTCCACATCTAGACTGAGTCCAAATTAAAGTTGGCATTGTTTTATGTTGCAAATAAAGCTGAAGAGAAGCATTGCCAGTTTATGGCCCTGCTTTTAAATTATTTTAAATTGTTTGCTCTAAAGGAATGTGTGGGGCAGGATCTATGTAGTCCTTTGGATGTTTGCCTCCCACATTTGTGCTGCATTAAAATTGCTTTGGTGAATGAGCTTTGGCAATGGGGAAACTTACACAATGAAAAAATGATAGCATCCATGTTATTTACCGCAGAAACAGCTATCCTGATGCTTTAAAGTAAATTTCCAAAGTGAAATGAACTGCAAAAGGAAGTGTCTGGGCCAAAGGACATGTGGATTAATGTGTTATTCTTCTCCACTTTGTCCTCAGTTCTACAAAGAATTTAAGCATAGGATTAATTTTAGGCTCACACGTAAGCCCATTTCAAGTTTAGTAGTCATATCAGACAGGATAATGCTTCCTTCTGAACTTAAATTAGGCAGATATTTGAATTTAATCATATGTCTAAACACTGTGTGGAATCAGGATTTCTGTCAGAAGTGCAAGTTTACATCGAGTGAGTCTATTTGTTGTGGTACCATCTGCATTTTCTTTTCTGAACTGGATGTTAAGTCTGTATTTTAAAGATATCCCATGGGGCATATTTTTCCACATAAGTACATTTACTTATTTGGCTCTTTTTTATCTAATCTCTCTTTCGCTAAGTGTTTTGGGGTTTTTTTAAAAAAAAAAAAAAAACAAAAAAAAAACGCATGCAGAGACAATTTCATTGTATAATTGTATTTACTTCTGAGCTCCTTCCTCTGCCAGATTTTGTGTTTGCGTGCGTAATCCTGACACTCCGGTTTGCAAACCTGCGCTCGGTCCTGGAGCTGCACTGCGGGCAGGAGGCCGAGCCTCACCCACAGGCAGCGCAAGGGCTATTCGAGGCAGATAGGAAATTCAATGCGTAATCAGTCAGCGCTGAGCCAGTGAGCCAATTGGGTGAGGAAGTGCGATTTAATCAAGGCTTCTTCCTTCCTTTTTGTAAAACACAGAATGTGCCTGTTAGAAGAAAACAGAGACACTTTTTTTCTGTGTTTTGAAAATGCAAAGCGATCTTTTCGTGACTACTTACAGACTACACCTGCACCACAACTAAAAGCTCTTCAGCAGTTCCCAGGTGAGTGTTCTGCGCACTTTGGTTTCTAGTATTACTCACCACTCCGTGAAGCCCCTGGAGTGGCACATACCCTGGAACAGAACAGGATGAGTGTCTGTTTGAAGTAAAGTTGTGCAATATGTTGCAGGGGTTTTGTGTTGTTTTAGGTTTAATATGTAAAAATCAATAGTAGCTTAGTTAAAGGAGCTTGCAATCATCTTTAGCTGTGAAAATGAAAGTTTACATGAAGTACAAATAGTTTTCAAGGCAGATATATTCAAGGCAGAAGATGTGTATATAATAATATTCATTTCTGCATTCTTCTATTTACAAGTGTGCTGTGTTTCTCTGGTAATCATGTTTTAAAGTGGTATCTTAACATATATACATATTTTATGTATATAAAGTTACACACATACAAATATAAAATACATATAAATATAAATACATATAAATATACATATAAATATACATATAAATATAAATACAATTTTGCTTATAAGGTTATACCAACTCACCGCCAAGAAAAAAGTTGTCATTTAAATTTGGCCATTTTCAGATTCCTCATTTAAACTACTATATTTGAGATTATCTTTGCGTTGAAACAAAGTATTTGCAAGTTTATGCTCTTGAGATAAAATGTCATGATTTTCAAAAGACTGAGCAGTTAGACAACAATTGGCTACTCTTCATGTTCAAAAAGTACATCTTAAAGAAGACTAGAAAAGCAGTGAGAACTTTCACCTCCTGGTCTGAAGTCCAGAAATAAGGGCTTCTATGATGCTCTTATTGAGGAGGATGACAGTATATATCCAAGTCAGGCAAAGGAAGGGTTTCTGTTAGGGGAAAGTGGTTTGCACTTCCATTATTTCCAGTGGGGAAAATAATTGCCCTACAGGTTGCAATTAAGAACACATTGCAAGTTTTGGAGTCTTGAGAACAGTAAATTCCTGGCAGTGTAAGAGAGCCAGGCTGCTAGTTATACTAGTTATTTCCAACATTTTAGTTCATCACACTTGCAAGCTTGAGGGAAAAAAATAGAAGGAGAAAAAAAAAATCTCCCCCCACTGAACTTTATAATAAAAATTCTCATAGATAAGAATGGAGTTCACTACTTAGTCTGCCAAAAAAGTAGCCACTTTCACTGAGAACAGTAATAAGAATGGTATCTATGTAGATATTTCTATTTATTACTTTAGTTTTTATGGAATTACAGTTGCCTTCATACAAGTTCACAGAGAATAATGAGTAAATCAATAAAAAAGATTACCAGACCAGATCCTCTAAAGGCACGCTACTAAGAAATGTCCTGGGTTTTTGTAATCTTTCAGTGATAGCTTGAAATGGACCAGGACTCGTACTGCACAGCAGAAGGGGAACTGCTGGAAGCTGTAAGCAGGATTACTACATTTTCTACCACAAGTCTATCTGATGAGGAGCAAAATCAACCTAAAGCTGCCATTTCATGTCAAATGAGAAGAGAAAACCCAGAAAAAGAAGACCTGCAAGGTTAATGCTATCCTTTATTTTTCATGTATAGCATATATGCCATTAATCTTTTGTATAAAAAATTGGCTTTGTTTATTTCATCAATAGTCCAGATTTACACTGCTGTACAGGACTGAAAATAAGCCTTGATTAAGCTTGTTACAATAACGTAGCAACAGTGAAACAGATGCACATCCTGGTTTGTATATACACAGAGAGAATTTTCCTTTTAAATCCTTTGCACCTAAAATGTATTCCAGATTTAATTTATACACCAGGGACCACAACAGTGATAATCAGATGGTCTGTTTTGGGAGTACCCTTTCTGTACATTACAAAATCTGAACTTCTTGGCAGTATCAGCAAGGACACCAAGATTGAAGCTAATCTCAAGCAGTAGTCTCTCACATGCCTTACAAAGAGGCAGCAGTGAACTGTTACTATGCCTAAGACTACTGTCATCTGTTATTAAATAAAATGTTATATCTAATCCAAAACATATATAATTTCATCAAGATTTTTAGCCTGCAAAGTTGTCATAAACACCACCTCTCTTAGGAAATAAATGCTTTGTAGAGGTTGAGCCAAAATCTAAAGGCCTTGATAATTGAAACTGTATGGCCAAATGATTAAGAACATGTAAAAGTGGGGCCACTGAAGGAGCACTGAAGTGCCTTTACAATTCTGTTTCTGCATCAAGCTGTTATAATCCCATTCATTTGTGGTTATTCACCTCCATTGTCTGAAAGTTAGATACATTGCACATTGACTTCGGCTGATTGCATTACAGAAGCATTGACTCGGAATTGGGACTGGTGTGCCCACTGAAACATGAATTTTCCATTTTTTTATCCACTTTGCTATCCTGTATGCCACCTGATGAAAGTTGTTGTGAGTAGATTTCAAAGACACAGAAATCATCCTTTTTGAGAAGGTTCATCAAATTCCCCTGTAAGCAAACTCTTCAATCAGCTGTCCTACATTTTTGTAAATGCATATGTGTATATGTTTGTATGTGTGTGCGCATGTCACTATGGGGAGAGGTAGAGGAAGGGAGGGAGGTATATAAACTATTTGTAGCTGAACTGTGGTATCAGTTCAGCCACAAAAGAAAAAGAGGATGTGAGAATTTCCTGTTCAGCTGAGCTGCTTATCCAAGTTTCTCCCTTAAGGTTAAGATATTCATGTTTTCTCAGCTTTTGTCTGTTACTGCACAAGCCCAATGTTTGAACAGGGTCAGTATTTGAATATATTCTGAATTTGAAACTACATTGTATTACCTCCTTTTAGCAACAAAGAAGTCTGGAGAAACATCTGATTCAGAAGTCTGAGCTGGCATTTCTTAGGGCTGCTTCTGGGATGGTGAAGTATATCTCCTGCTCAGACTGCGCCTGAGATTACAACTTAGACATACAACTTCTTGTCAGTATTTTTTTCTATAATTTTGTATTCTACAGCCATTTGGTGTCCTTCAAAATTTCACACCACAATAGCTTTCCTCCAGGAATCTTGACCTGTGAAATCACTTATTTTGTCAGTCTTTAGGTCTTGCTGTTACTACAGCAGTAACTCTAGGCTCTTCTTTTAAAAAAAAAAAAAAAAGCATAACAGTTTTCTTTTCAAATGCAAAGGCTTTAATCTGAAACACTAAATGTATTGCTTTTAGATTCTAGCACATCCCTAAGTTCCAACTCTTCAATGACCACTAAGGAGCTTCAGGAATATTGGAGGAATGAAAAACGCCAGTGCAGACAAGTCAAACTCCTTTTTGAAATCCCATCAACCAGAATTGTAGAGCACCACTTCTCTAAATATGTGGTAAGCTAAGAAATTAACATGCAAGATCATTAGTTTTTATTCACTCTACAGGCATCTGCACAGCACACAGCGCACCTCACTACATGGACGCCTGACCAAGGGCCGAGTTCTGCAAGCCATGATCATACCGAGTAGAACCTGTTCTCACTGATTGTATGGGCATAGCTGGTGCAATCTACCCCTAAAAAAACTTCTGACAATCAGTTCACAAAATCTGCAGCCCTGGAAAAGTGAGATCAAATAAATTAGTAGCTCAAGTATCCTTAATACCAGGAAATTCACACTATGTCGGTATAGTTACACTTCCACCGAGCTAGCCTGCTCTAGCAGCTGTATTGCATTTCTATAACTTTCACGTCAGAGATTTAGCTTAGCACAAGTGCAAAATTGTTTGATGCTGACCAAGTCTAAGACATCCTCCAGCAACATTCCTTGCGATTCTTCCCCTTCTCTACCTAGAGCTCCATTAGATCACATACTTCTGTTGTATTTTAAAGTTGAGACATGAGTATGAGAGACAGGAACAACAGAACAGGATGGATTTTTGTATCTTTATTCACAGGACTGACACTTGGGTTCTGTTTCTGATTCTGCTCCTAGCCTTGAGAAAGACTGAGGCAAGTCTCTTTCAGTACTCCTGTGAAATTTGAAAAGGGATGTTTTCCTTGTTTGAAACAACCTCTGAGACCATAAATTCATTTAGGCTGGGAAAGACCTTTACATTCCTTGAATCCAACCATTAACACAGTGACGTCAGGTCCACCACTAAACCGTGTCTCTAAGCACCACACCTACATGTCGCTTAAATACCTCCGTGGATGGGGACTCCGTCACTTCCCTGGGCGAGAATCATACTAGTGTTGGTGATACTGGGTGAGGCTCCTTGGTGGAATTTGAAACAGGAAAATGTTCTGGAGACTGTCTTAAGGTCTTGCTACATGCTATACACAACTGCTTAGGTGCTACCCTTCTTGCATACACTCAGTAGTATCCAGCTCGTTGAATAGTTAAAAATTATTTTAGTATAGCTAATAAAAGTATCATTCAGCATATGTGCAACTGGTTAAACATAGTCCTAAGTTATATGCCTAGGCAAAAAGGTTTACATTACAACAAAGTTGAGCCAGTTTGAATGAGCCTACTTAAATGGTGTTTCTTCTCCTTTTTCATGCACATTCCACAAAAAAAAAACCCCACAAGCATTTGTAAATTATTCACTCAGATGCCCCTGATAAAATGATAACTTTAAAAATTGCACTTATGATTATTTTGGATATGCATCAGGCATGTAAACACTTTTCAGCAAGGAGCAGGACAAAAGATAGGAAAATGTCACAGTGTTTACAAATGAAAAACCATCAGAGAAGTTAGCTCAAATTTACAAACTTTCAGGGAGATACTGTAAAGATCATTTATGAAGATTAAAAGAGATATTTTTTCTTTAAGGAAAAACAAGGAAGAAAATCAACAAACACTAGTGCTAGTACTGGTTTACACCCTTCAATGGCAGCAAAGGAAACTACTAGCATGAGTAAAACTGCTCTGGTTCCTCTACAATTCAATGGAAACGGGGTTAAGTTGAATGTGAAACTAGTCAGCATCCAAAAGCCAGCAAGGTCAACAGTCTGTGTCCGTAGCTGGTGCGTGCTGACACAGTTAAGCTGGCCTCAGTGGAGCTCCACTGGTCTATGCACATTAGGGTTTTGGCCCTTCCTCAACATCATTGTGCTTGGATCAGGACCAAAAGAGAATCTGTTTGTACAATGCATAACACACAATTTTATTTTGCAGCTATTTTTCTAATATCGCATTTTTTATAGTCATTTTGAGGCTAGTGAAGAACTGAGCAAGACATACACTTGACTAGTGTTAATGTGGGACAGCGTTGTTAGCTGTTAGTGAAGGATTTTGGATAGCAAACAGATTGCTGTAGGAATGTCACTTTTTTTTTGCATTATTTATATGCCAAGTAAGTATGAATAACAGGACAATGATTTAGAGGGGGAAAAAAGCTTTGGAGTTGCTCCATCTTATTTTTGCACACACCAAATATTACTGCCAAATACCCCCTCTTCTTTCCCAGCGTTAATAATACCCCCAAATCCCTAGAAATGTCTGATACAAACAATGTTTCTGAGTACTCTGACCAATGTAAAATAGATTACGTTCAATATGAAGTCTTGAAAATCCATTCAGTTCACTGAAGATTATTGATTGCAGCAGCCGTGGCTGTTATAAACAAAGTGCAGCTACAGAAATGCTTTGTAAGTGATTTTATGTGCTTCAGTCTGCTGCTAGTTCACCATTCCCAGCACCTTGCGGGATGGGATCTGTTAGTGCATTGTTTTTTTAAAACTTAGTTACATGCAAAGACTGAGTCTGGTACAAAAGCGCAAAACAGCAGGAGGTGGGAGTGATTAATTTGGTGGCTGCTGGTTCCAAAGATCAGGCCTTTTCAAAGCAGTAACAGACAAAACCTGACTGCACTAGGGCTAGAATGCTCCTTCTCATGCTTATTTTTCTGCTTTATTGTGTTTAGATGTACAAAATCATCATTTTGCAAACAGGGAGTTTTGACAGCAACAAGTCTGTAATTGAAAGACGTTATTCAGATTTTGAGAAACTGCACAGAAATCTGCTGGAGGACTTTAGTGAAGAAATGGAAGATGTGACCTTTCCCAAAAAAACTCTGACAGGGAACTTCACAGAAGAAATAATCAATGAGAGAAAATTAGCCTTCAAGGACTACCTGAGACTTCTATATTCTATGGAATATATCCGAAGATCCAAAAAATTTATTGACTTTTTAACAAGGGCAGAGCTTCGGGAAGCATATGGGTGCCTGCGGGGTGGCCAGTACACCAAAGCGTTGGAAATCCTTTTGGGAGTCATCGGTTTGCAGGAAAGGCTGATGAGAGGCAACCCCGTGTCCATTGTCCCTACTCTTTGTGCTATCGTGGTGTGCCACAAGGACCTGGAAAATCCGGCAAGTGCCTTTGAATATGGAGAAAAAGCCCTATCGTGCCTTCGTGTGCATACCAGCCACAGGTATTATATTCCATTGTTAGACACAATGATCACTTTGGCCTATGAACTTGGCAAGGATTTTCTGTCTTTGCAAGAAAAATTGGAAGAATGGAAGGCAAAAAAAGATCCCATACGGGTTTTTACCCTGAAAGAACTTGCGGTTCAGGAGTACGTACAGTGAACACAAGAAACAATTCCATTAAAGAGCAAAGCTGTCAGCTCTTTTTCCCAAACACAAACTCTTGAAAGAGTAAGAACTGGAAATTACCTGTTTGGCTAACGTAACTTTATATTAATAGCAAAAAAAAATAAATATCTTCTATGTTCAAGAGGGACGTTAACATTTGTTTTGGAAAATACATTTACTCGACAGATATGAGGAGCACTTAAGCTTATTAAGGATATTTGCAAAGAAATTTGCAACAAAAAGTCATTTATGCTTTGCTTATTTTGAACATAGCCTATTTCATGTGAAATATCAGAATAGGAAAAAGCAATGAATGAAGCACTTAAGAATCTGCAGAATGAGGCATTGCTTATGTAGAAACTACTTCCTTTCAAGAAGAGAAATATCTTCTCAGTTGATGCAACCTAAAGAATGCGGCTTCAGACACTGAATATAGTTTTTTACTCATGCAGCTGAAGCCTGGTCAAAAAGCACTTTGCTATATTTGTGAATGATGGGATTGGCCCTGTTCCCATTGAAGTCAACTGCTGTGGGCAGGAGGAACTGAAGGGGAAAGGTTTACAATCAACTTCAGTAGGAGCAACAAATACAAGTGGTGATCACTCCATCAGAGATGAGGGAATATGCTTCATTTCCCTTCTGTAGCTGACACGGTTTATGACTTGCATTGAAGGCACATTCTTGTTTGGGATGATCTTTAAATACAGCTCTGACCAGGACAGAAAAATTCGTACCACATGTGCTATATGCGTAATGGAAAGGAACCGCAGAAGGGTGCTGTTGGGGAGAACATCTGGCTAATATAATGCTAGCATTTAATTCTGATTATCAAGCTGTGAGACACATGGTTAACAGATAGTCTGTGTTACACATGCTTCCCTGTTGCCGGTCAGAGGTTTATGTAAATATGGTATTGCCTTAGTTTCACTGCCTCGTACAAAAAGCAGATATCGTCTTGGTGGCACTGCAATATTATAGCTAATTCTTTCAGAGATCCAACCCACATATACAAATACTGCTCCTAGGAAAGCTTCCTAAGAGCTGAAGAAGTCTTTATTTACCTGCTTCTGTAATATCCCTCAACTCTGTTATCTCTTCCATGCATTGTTTTTAATAACCTAGTAAATGAATTCTCATAAATATTGAAATTAACATGTCACATGAGTCATTATTCTCTGCTGAATGTAGCCCACTGAGTACTTTCAGGTCTGTGCTCCAGGCACGGATGGATACTACACACTCTACAATGATGCTGTCTGTAAATTAGGAATAACTGTATTAACTTTCCTCCACATAAAAGAATCAACTAATTGAAAGTGAACTGAACCTGGAAAACATTGTTGTAAGAAGAGTGGCTTGGAAAAAATACAGAATAATAGGAAGGTCTAGGGTGGCAAGTTAATATTTTAAGTAGCTATTAACTCAAAATATGTGGATTATTTATTATTTGGCAATTATTATTTTTTTCTAGTTATACTAGAAGAGAATTAAGAGGAATTAGACTAATCTTCCTACAACATACCGTATTGCAGGAGAGTTAAAATGAAGAAGAAAGCCTATCTTGGGTCCACATCACACTCAGGCAACTCGAAGTTAAGGCAGAAAGGAAGTGTGGCCATCACACTGCTCTATCTCCACGGCAGTTTGTGGTGAAAGACTGAAAGTATAGGGACAAATAATTTCTGCCCTTTCGCTCCTTCCCATCATTGTGTGCAGTGTCCCAGGCACAGCTGCTTTAGACTCTCCTCAGGTTCCTGTGAGGCTGTACGTGAGTTGCTGATTTTGTCCACAGACCCTCACCTTACAGCTACTGTACAAGATTAGGGGGTGCATAAGTACATGCTGTCTAGCAAGGGCAAGTACCAGGAAAACAGTACCTCAGAGAGATCGTACTTAACCTTTACTTGTGGTAGTGCTACAATTTTACATCTCTGAAGGACTAACTGATCCAAAGCTAACCAGTTTTTTTTGGCGTGGCAGTGCACATCAGGAAGGTGAGGAAGTGCAATCTGACTAAGAGAAAAATGTAAATAACTCAAAAGGCCAAAAAAACCTCACTATTTTGTTGGTGTAAGCCAGATTTCTTCTGAGAATGCTTTTCTACATAATGTACTAGCAGAGTTTTGTCAGCAAAATGGTCCTAGAATAGGGCATTTCACCCCTATTCACCAGAAGGCAAAGGTAGTCTCCTTGTATAATGAAATAAACAAATACAGGAATGCCGTGAAGAAAGAACAATCTGTCGGATAATTCCTCTCCGCTGAACTTTTTTAATGGAGAGGCTTTTCAGTGGAGCATCTGTGGCAACCAGTCAGCCACAATGTCTTCAGAGCTACCCAGGAAGAATATAACATTTGCCTCACTCAAAGGTCTGGTTTCAATTTCTGCTGCACTGAGACTTCCAGTCCAGCCACTTCACATATGAATACTCAAAGCCCACAGCATGTGTCACCAAAGGGTCAAGTGAAGTGTTCATAAAATCAGTTTGTCATTTCATTACTATTAGAATACAACAAAATTAAAATCTCCAATCGTGTGTATTCCTTTCCTACAAACACAAAGCCTGTGACCTCTGGATTCATTAACCTCTTTGGAGATCATAGAATCATAGAATCATTTAGGCCGGAAAAGACCTTTAAGATCATTGAGTCCAGCCATTAACCTAACCATGCCAGGTCCACCACTAAGCCGTGTCACCAAGCACCACATCTACACATCTCTTAAATCCCTCCAGGGATGGGGACTCAACCACTGCTCTGGGGAGCCTGTTCCCACAACACTGAAAATCCTTGAAAAGAGAAATCTAGCACGGTGATGGCAACGAGCGGGGACCCACATGGTCTGGATTTCACCTGGAGCTCTGCCACAGACTTGGCCTGAACTTTGCACAAGTAATTTACCCTTTGTGCCCCTATTTCCTCATCCAGCACTTTCCCAGTAAAGTTTCCTCATTCAGGCCTTCAATACCCACTGAACAAAGGAGCTGTGAAACTTAACCAAGCAAATTAACTCCAACATTTAACCTAGAAATGCGCATTACAATGGAGGCAACTTTGATTTATACAAACCTATTTAACTGCTTGAAGATGTCTTGAAATGGAAGACAATTTAAAGGCAGTAGTTTCCAAACCTGGTTGCTTATTATTGATTGCATAGTTTCTTATAATGCAATCTTGTTTTAGAGTCAGGCATTACTTTTCTTATGCACTGGACAAGTTACAAAACTATCTATTTTTTGCGTTGGACCATAGTGAGACCTCTCTGGCTCATCAGCTCCATAGGCAATTGGCCAGCTCTGACTTCTTAACTGTGTACTGGTTGGACCTGCCAAAAGAATTCTGCTTTCATTTAGTCACACTTCCAAAGTCAACTTCTGCATATTCTCTTTCATTTGATTTTTACAACAGAGTGAGTATTCAGCAGTTGCATGTTACTAAACTAAAAAGTAATGTCAGTCTTGCTCCGATACTGACCCTGTATTCAGCTTGGAATGGGAGCCTGTGAGGACCGGGTTCCCTCTGCCTGTACACGTGACTTTATTTTCCATGCTTAAAAACATGTAGCCAGGTAGGGCAGATTTCCTGCAGGGAGTCAGAAAAGATCAGTCTCTTTCCCTGTTAATATTGCCCCGTGCAGGGATACAGTCATGGCTGCAGAGCGCCCATTCATAAATTGAATGTCCTGGCTTTTTCATAAGACATGTAAAAGTTAAACTGCTGCTCTCCACCTGCCACCACATCTTTTATTTTTCCTCTGAATACTTTCAAAAGGATGATTCAAAAGGGAAATAGCAAACATTTTTGTCCACGTCTACCTCTCTTGCTTATCTATTGCCCTTCCTTAACCCTTGTTAAGAAGCCACTGGAGACACAATGTGTGCACTCTCCGTGGGGTGTGCATGCTGTCCCGAGGGTACACATCCCACCGCTCCAGGTGCTGGGCCAGCAAAAGCGAATGGGCACTGCACCAGTGAATCTATTTTGAAAGAAGAAAACTCTGGCACTACCACATATGCAAGAATGGAACATAAATTAAGTAAGCAGGTGGTTCCTGCTTCCAGAGAGCCATTTTACTTCCACTTTTCATTGCTTCACAATATCTGAGTGATAAAAGGCTGTTTTATAAATAAATCCACTTCATCCATTTCCTGTCTCTGAAAGAATATGTGCTTTTTACAAAAAATTTCTTCAGTTTAATAAAATACATGGGAATGAGTAGTTGCTGGCATTTGTCCTGTTTGCATTATTAACATTGATCAGCCATCCTCCCTACCTGGAAGGTGGTTGGAGTCAACAGACAGAATGTCTGGAGACCCAGGCTCTGCTCTTGGCAATGTCGGAAGCCCACTGAGTGACCTTGACCAAGTCCAATCCAACCTCAGATTTCTTTTGAATACCAGTATCACTTTGCCCTCTTCTACAATGCTATGTTTTATTTATATTTTATCAGTACATTCTAATGTATCCTTTCCCCCTTTTTACAGCTGAGGAAATTGTGGTACAAATAAAAGAAAAGATTTTTCCCAAAGTCTAGTGTAGTGGCCTTGAGACCACACTAACCGTCTGGAGAAATAGTTCAGCAAAACTGGCATCACAGAGACACATCACCGTTGCCTATCCTTAAGCTCATCTCGCAGGGACAGCCACAACACAGCTTAACTTTTGCCTGATACCCGAGACAATTGCATGTGGTGTCTGTGGAAGAGAAAATAATCACGTCTGACTAATTCATATATTTGAAGAACTTATAAGTGGTTGAATAGAGAAAATATCTAAAATCTACTTTATAAAAACAACAAAGCAGCAAGTCTTGTATAAGAGACTTTTAGAATATGTAAAAAAAAATCTCCAGGTTTCAATATAATTTTCCACAAGAAGGAACAGAAAAATATTTTGAAATACATTTTTCCAGTTTTAAGGATTTCTTAGAACTCTACTATTTCCTTCCACCCCTCTTGTACTCTAAATTTAAAGACGAGTCACACAGCTGCAACAAGAGTACCATATACGTTAGCAATCTATTATTACCTATTTTCCTCACAACAGCACACAACACATCAGAGCTTTTCAGTATGATCTTAACTCTTCACATTTTCATTGGCACTGCTGGAGTATACTTACAACAGATAATAATCCAAGGATAAATTCGAAAACATTGAAAGAAAATACTGTCCAACCAAATTCTGCCTAGCATGTCTAACAAACCACAGACTGCATACGTACAAGCTAAAGGAAAATTTAAATAAAATCTGGGCAGATCATCTCCAAGAGTCCATGGAGAGTTGTATTACGATCTGTTGAGCTTTGCCCCATTTCCATATCAATTATTATATCATTTGGGGCATTAAGTAGATAATACTGTTTACACAAGTTTCTAAAATAACTAAAGAAGCCCATGAGGATGCCTCGTTACTTATGAAACATATGCAGACAAGATGCTCTCTGTGCAATGCAGCATCTTGTTTACAGGGAATCCTGTGATCTTTATCACATACTTGTTATTAACTCCTGTTATCTGCTGCATCACTGGAGGATAATATTTGCTTTCCTGAATCTTAATAAGGCTAAATACATTTATTGAATTCAACAGACTTGTACAAGCAGCACAGGAGTAGAGTTCAGGACACAAGATGAAATCTAGGTTTTGTGGCTCAGACAGCAGCTGAGCAAATCAAATCAAGAATGTTTATTTTCTGATTAGATCAAAGGCAGGAGCAAGATGTGTTGAAAAACTAAACACAGTCGTAATGGTGTAAAATACTGAATGTCAATTCCCATCTGGATGAGGTGAGAACCCCGAAGAACCAACCTGTTTACGCTGAGATCACATTACAACATATGTTCATCACACTTCATGAGTATGTACAGACACACAAGACACTAATTTTCATGTCACACCAGTGAGAGTTGAGAGTAACTACACTGAAATAAATTAAGTTACAATAGAATTGAGAGCTGAATAAGATCTACTGTCTGTAGACATATGCACAGTCTCTATACACGATGGATGGGGGGGATGGGCAGATGAATTGGTGAGTGGATAAAGCAAATAAATCTGAACATTTTGATGCTTAGTAAGTGTTTGTCAAGTGCTTTAAGAAATCCAGATCAAAGCTACTTTTAAGTACCACATGGTTATATATGCATACGTAGACTTAAACATACTACCTTCTTTCATTAGAAATAGGAGTACATCCGTAAGCCTGTGATTATTCAGGCAAGAAAAATACTAAAGAGAAATAGTCTGGATGGACTTTCATACACTAATCTCTCTAAACTAGCGTAATTTAAATATTGTTTCATTTCAGCTCTCGAGTAGGCTCTAGCTGTGATGACTGAAAGGAAATCTTAAAGAATTTTACTGAAAATACAGAATTTAAATCCTAGTATTTTTCCTCATCATTAGCACTTCCAAAAAGATCTGACAACAGGATGCAACGCCACTAGATGGAGCTGCAGCATTTGCAGGAGCACAAGACCTCAAGCTGAAGTGTGTGGAAAATAAACTATTTTTTTTAACGACATGAATTATTTAAAAAAAAATTACCCTGAAGTCTACCATTTACATTTTAATATGATTATATGATTTATATATATATATATATATATTATTTTTATATATATATAAATTCCATTGTGAGACTGTAGCACCTAGCTTTCCAGCTGTCCTTCAGGACGATTTAACATACCCCTTTATTAGGCAGCTCTATGAGCTGGCTAGAAAGCTGAAAGAGAAAATGTTCTTGCAGGCTTTTAGACCTGGTGAGTTCAAAGCCAGAGTCACTGCAGCGTCTCAGTTCCTACAGTACCTTTTGCTTCTGATCAAAAGGAACCAAGTAAAACTCACAACTCTTAAAAGAACTATCAAATAATGGGGGGAGGGAAGTAAAAATAAATGGACCCATAATGCCTTCTGAATGGTGCTGGGGAAAGTTCATTCACTCCATTTTAGATGGGTGCGCTCCCAAGCACAAAAACGAGAGCTGTTTTTGTTTTGAGTCCAACTACTATAAAAAAAAATTGAAGCTCCATCAGTTTGACTATATAAAAGCATATATATACCATATATGCTATACATGCACGATTGATTTTGAGCTTTGTTCCTTTATTGATAACGTGGAAGGGGAACACATAACGACTAAACCTGGACTCTAGTTGTCAGTTATCTCCTTCACCTGTGCTTTAAGAAGCAAAACATAGAAATATTTTTGGAAGCAGCTCCTGAAGAACACAGCAGATCTGGCTAGTGTAGGCCTACAACTCCCTGAGTTGTGCCAGTGATTTTTGTCAAATTGCTGGGATGGCCTGGATATGGAGACTGGCTTCTCACCCCACTGAGTGCCAGCTGCAGACCAGAGTTTGAAAGCAGCCTCACACTGCATCAAGATACTTTTTTTTTTTTCCCCCGAAAGGTTTCTGTAGAAACTGTTAGCTTTTAAAAGTACTTAGGAAACAGTACGAGGGGACTGGGTAGTATAGTGGCAGCAAGAAGCAGAAAGACTATGTCAAAGTCTTTGAAAGAATACTCTCAGGAGGTGAAATCTTTAAAGGAAGTCTAGCTCCTTCCTATTCAGTGTATTTAAGAAATCCTGGAAAATAAAAATAATTTTTAAAAAAGAGAGACAGAAAGAAAAGACAAAGAGATACCATTTCAGAAGACGAGACATGGATTTGGTTGTTTCTGTCACCACACCTCATCCCCAGGAACAACAGCTTAAATGTGTGCTCACTGAGCAGGGAGGGCCTTCCATGGCCTCAGTAATAACATACAGTGCCTTTATAGTGCTTCTCATGCTCAGAACATTTTATAAATACTGGCCCAGATTAATCCAGGCTTCAAATCTGCATAAACCTTGGCAAAGGACTCTGGTGCCCATGAGATTATGAAGTCTGCTATGAAACTAAATTGTGACGATCCAAATAGGAGACTCAAAAAAGGCACAGTCAGGAAGAAACATTTGTTATTTGTGAATCATGTAGAGAGAAAAGAAATCTGGGAAGAAGCAAATAAATGGTTGGTCAGTTGCGTAACAGATGGATGCATTTTTAGGGCTGATGTTAGAAAACTGAGAAGGAAAGGACATAAGTTTCTACTCATTTCATCTCCTCTGGGGAACAAAGATTCATGCAGATTTTTAAGGTAAAATTAGTAACTCTGAGAGACTGACAAGAAGAACTGGTTTTGGTTTATGCATTTATATTTTTCTTATCCTGAGGAGACAGCAGTGAGGATACTTGGTTGCAAGTAAACAGAAACAATGGTATAAATTATATAGTCTTCACAAGCAGCTGTAAACCCAACTAACTTATGCCTTGATTATTACACTCCATGTTCATCTGACTGGTCCACAAAGCAACAGTAAGAGGCTTGATTTGTACTGCATTAGAATGTATTTTAAATGTACTTGCATTTTAAAAGTATTTAAAATTATGATTTGTCCTACTGTGCAGTAGCTTAATGATAACTGACCTAATTTGCCATATGAATCTCTTGCAATGGAAGGGAACTCATTTCCCTTTGGGAAGGCAGAGCACTCTGAAACAACCTTTGTTTCCTGCTGCCATCCCCAAACCCCTCAGTACCCAAGTTAAGAGGCAGATCATAAAGGCAGTGCGAAGGAGACACTTCATCTGACCTCAGCATGTTTTCCCTATTTCTGCCACTGATGGTCACAGGAGAGAGGATGAGGCAGCGGCAAACACAATAAACAGCAACAAGTGAAATGCCGAGAGAAACAATTACACAGCTCATCACACTCAGAGGAAGCACATGGTAGAGTTGGGCAGATTATTTGTGCGTCAGCCCAGAGGTTCAGTCTTTCCACTGGATTTATTTATAGCTACTATTTTGCATCTGTTATCACAATATCCCCACACAGCTCCACAGACCTTGTCTCTGCTCCTCCCTCCTGTCCTGTTCTCTCTGCCCCAGACACTGCAATTGTATTTGGAGCAAAAGAGATCTACTAGCTACAGAGAAGTCTCTTAATCGGAAACAACGTACTTCAGAGATCATCTCTCAGCTCACCACTGCCACGTTTTGCAATTGATTCATCGCAACATAAAGGAGCGGCTGCAGCACGACGGGCTCCAGAGGTGCCCTCAGCTTCCTAATTGATCCGGTCTTTCCTCAGGCCCAGATGGAATTTATTCACTGAACACCAGCCTGAATGGACACCCTCTCCACATTTTATCTCCTGATTTTGGGAAAGTTCTTAATTTCACAAAAGCTCATATATCCTTAGAGACCTAAAATCTCAGCCTAAGATAAACTTTTCACACATACAGACTTCTCGCCCTTCCTGCTGTACTGCAGGACAGCTCAGCTGCAGTTTTCAGCTACAGTCTGGGGCCATGAAATGTTAGAACATCTCCACAGAAAATGTAACTTGCTTAATCTATTAGCTACTGTTACTTGTGTTTCCTGATACAGTTGTCTTTAAAACTCTGAATTTGCTCTGAAGATTTTTTCATTTTCTTTATAACAAATGCCAGACTTGACATACCATCTTGCCTAACCGTGTAGCTATAAAATTGCTCTTTCTTTTGTTCACTGCCATTTAAGACTCTCCTGCTGTTGCGTATGACGGTCAAGCATCTGCGCTGGTCACACAGTTGCCATGATTAGAGGTTGCCACTGATGCCCTTTGAGTCACTGCTCTGGAAAGAGCAGGGAAAAGCCATGAACCTGGACTTCCACCTTTGGTACAGGCAGAGCTGTTTAACAAACATGCATGACCATTAGTAAGAGCTAGTTATGATCAGTTCCCTTCTTGCAAATCCAGACCACCATCTCCTGTCTCAGACAGCAATCTCTCCTCTAATTTTCTCAGCAGGTTTGATGCATCTTTAGGCCCTACAGTTCTCTTCCATGAAAGAACAATGGTGATGATCAAATTACTGCCTTAAAGAAACATGTTATTTATTTAAGAGAAAAGGATCAAGAGAAAGTCTTACAATAATGCAAGGGATTGTATGCTAATCTGATCTTCATTAGGATCTCCGGGTCTAGGAAAAGGTCTAACTCTTTGCCTCGTTCTTCAGCACGTTGCCCTGCGTCAGCCTGGCCTTCCTGACAACTTCAGGCAACAATCTTTTTTTTAATCCTGAGAAACAAACTGAAGTTTGCTTTATCTTTAAGCCCCTCGCTCTGGCAAAAAAAAAAAAGATTTGAGATTCATGATTCATGTCCCTCAAAGCTCTTTGTTTATTCTTCCCACTGTTCTCCTCATGGATGACTGAGGGTACATATCACAAAGAATTGTGTGGCTTTCCCATTTCTTGTCAGAAGTGGCAAATATTAGAACAATGTGTACACAAAGGGAGATCTGATAACCCCCCTGTGTATTCATTCACCTGCCACCTCCGGGTCATTCACAGCATTCATGCAATTCCTTCTGGTCACGATTGTTAGAGTAATGCATCGCGCTAGGAGAATCACACTCCAAGCCTTTTATAAAGCAATACACCGAATTAGCTCCTCCTCTGCTACTCCGGTGTAAGGCAGAACTTGCGTGATTTAACTTTGAACTGAGTGCATGCATCGCTTCCTTTAGCTTTTTTTTTTTTTGTAAATTAATCTTTCAGGAATTTGTATGTAGTTCAGAGCTAATTTTAGCTTGATCAGAAAGTGCTCTGGGGATGCTTGCATAAAAGGTGCTATAGAAATGTACTACATCACATCGTACCCAAATCAAATTCAACACAGTTAAAAATTAGCTATGGTAGCAAAAAGTGCTGCAGGGACAAAGCTGGCACAGAGTCTATGCTGGGAGAAAATGCCCGAGTAGTTGTGGTCTCTGTATCTTCACAGGTTAAGACAAGGGCCTTCAAGGGCTATTTGAATCTGATGCTTTGAGATACGAGCTGATGACATGCAGAAATTGAGAAGGGATTTGTAAGCAGTGGATAACTGAGCTGCAGCCCTACAGAAAAGCACTAGTGGATACAGACTACATAACGCTCAATAGATGTGGGTAGGAGGGTATATTCACTTCTTTTTCTCCCTGCCCTGTTGGTAATAATGTAAGGCATACAACGAGGTCATCACATTAGGTGAATCAATACTCAACCACTGAGAAAAATCTTATTTTTCAATAGAATGAAGAAGCAGTGGCACTCTGAGGTCAGACGTAGGCAGTCAAGTATATACGGGTAATTGCAATCATTGCAGTTCCTACATGCAGTCTTCACAACTGTACACTGATTCACCACAGAATGCCTCCAAAAGAAAAGGAATTCTTAAGATTTCTTAACATTCTCCCATGAGAGCAAGTTTCAATCCATGGTGCCACTGTTAAAACCTTGTTTTTATTTTCAAGAATTTTCATTGAATCACAGAATTCCTTTCTGACATTACTCACCTTTTAGAGATATTTTCCAATTGATCTAATTCATCCATTCTACCTAAGAACTCCTTTGCCTTTTTAAGGAAAAAAAAAACACAAAACAAAACCAAAACAAAAACCTAAGGATGCATGTAAAATGTAGCATCATTAACAATTCTTTAATATATACAAGCAAATCTGGCAACTTTAAATCATGTTACTTCTTTGAAACATGCCACAGACTGTCTTTTCCACTTTCTACTTAGTGAATCTTCATAGGGTTTTTAATACTCTTTCTACTTTTGCCATGATCAAAGGAATTGCTCTCCGTTTGCTTGTTCCTCTGATAAGTGATAAAAGATGTCAGTGAGACTAATGAGAACTGCCTCTAGCTTCCTTCATAAAGCCCTGTAGAAAAGAAATCACAATGCACCGTCAAACCTGCTAGTCTTTTAGGAAACAAAGTGTGGAAAAATACCAAGCACAAAGACAACAGGGGGATGGGAGTGGGGAAGGAGGGGGGGGGGGAAAGAAACAAAAGAGGATATTGATGAGTAAGTAGAAATATTACTCCTGTCAATAATAGATGTTGGGTTAAATCCTGAAACAACTGCATATGCAAATGTGGAGCTTCATTTCTTTGTGCGATATCGTTTGCTTTTTTTTCCCACACATACTGCACATGCTGCAAAGGTAACATATATCTTCCCCCCTACCCCATGGTACAACAGTGTTAAAAATCAGAATCAAAACCCAGACTAGGCCTTTACCCTTCAGTGCTGAAGGACAGTTTGCATTACTTTTTTGGGGATCTGCCAGAACAAAACTCTTTGCAGTTTGAAAATGAATTTTGCACACTAGCACAAAGACTCTCATTCCAGGGAGGACTGAAGGCAGTTAGCACATCTTCAGGCCCTAAAACCATGGGTATGTTTTTATTTACTCACACTGAAAACAACTGGAATAAACCCCATGGATCAAATAAAGTATGTGCATTGAGACCAGTCCCAAACAAGTGGCAACGTCTTAATTTTCTCAGTCTTCTGACTCCTCAGATTGCTGTTTCTAATTTGTTCTTGCAGATTTTCCTGTCACTATCTCACCCACAGGGACTGCTTGTGTGCTTTCCTCAATCCATATCATGGTCAAATGGAGACAGGTACCTTGCTAAGGTAGGACAAGAGGCCTCAGTTCTTTGAACTAAACAGAAAGTGAAAATGCCCACAAATGAAACAGTAGGCTCGTTCCCTGCATAGCTGCCTCCTAACTACTGCACACACAGCCCCTTCAAAACCCGCTTTGTGGCAGATGCCTACAGAACACGCTCTTGCTTTTCAGGTCTGGCTTAGACATGCCAAAAGGTGGTAGCACTGGGATTTTTCCTGCGAATAACCTCTGCTGTCACATGTGCTTGGCTGAGTGCATACTGAACCCTGAAGAGATAGACCTGTGGGCTTTTTAGCAAGTTGTATGAAGAGTTAGAACAGAACAGCATGGTAGAGAGTCGTGGCCTTTAAGTCAGCAAGAAGAAAGCTTTGATTTTTTTTTGCCTTCTTTTGCATTGGTACTTCTTAATTATTTTCCTAAAGAAAGACTGATTATTGGTATTCTCAGGTGGCAAACGTAAAGTTACCAAAATATAGTTTGCTTTTCAAATTAATTATTTTAATCAACAAAGGACAGCTTATTAGAGTGACTTGCAATGGTTGCTTCTAAATATCATGTTATTCAAGATTTTAACACTAGTAGGTCTCATCTCACACTTAATTTTTAACCATAGAGGAATATAGGCATTTTTAACTGTAGAGGAAAATAGGCATTCTGCTTTTTCAGAGACTCAGTGCTGAGTGCCAGACATGGCAAAACAGATATATTTAAGTCCAAGGAAAAAAATCATATTACTGTCTTCTTTAGGAATATAGCTGGAGTACACATTAAAAAACATATCTCTCAATTTTCTTTGTGTTGACTTTAGTCACTGAGTGATTTTGAGTAGAACCTAGAACTATTTTCTCTTCACTGCTAAGAAACAGTGACTCACCAGCCTGATATGAAAACCTTGCCAGCAACACGTTTTGGGATTTTTTTCTTTAAACTTTGAATAATTTAATAGATTGCATGTAATATAGGTTTTAAACTTAATTTTAAATAGCTTTACTCAAGAAATAATTTTTTTTTTTAAAAAAATTTAATTTAGATTTAAGTCATGGATTTTTATTCATCCTGCTGTTCCTCTTCATTAAGGGAAGAATGACTCTGATGCCTCATCTAGGCTGGGGAGGGGAGGGATTAAGCCAGAGAAGTAGCCCAGGGGAGAGTGGAGCTACATAAACAGGCAGACACCCAGAGGCAGCTTCCACGGCCAATAGCTTCACTGGGTTGAACCACCAATTAACGCCAGCCCCGATTCCGGTCCATGCCTCCAAAGTCACAATCCCACACACTCTAAGGCTGTGTTCTTCTTCTAAAACAGCACTATTTGTAATCACCAAAGTACAATTACCATGTTAACCACCAAAAAACAGTAGATGTTGCTTTTGATTTCAATTCTGTCTGGTTTACTATTATGTTGTGAGGGAGTCAGAGAGTGCACTAATTAGCAAGGGAATAAGCTGATGTTTGAATTCAGTTTCCTTCATGATTATATTCGCTGGCAGAAGCACTGGCGGGGGAAGATACACAGTTCTGTGCTCATTATTTGAAGCTCAGAAATGCCATCCTTGCAGCTTTCCCTCGTGTGAAACACCTGCAGAGAAACAGTGCTTCTTGTATTAAAAACAATAGGTCTGTTATGGTGGGGTTTTTCACATGAACTGTCCACTTCATGCATTTTACTAAAGAAACAATATGGTCTCCAGAATAGCAGGACACATTTTTAGCCTATTTTTACAAATCTCTAAGTTATGGGAAAGGCATTTAGCAGCAACTTGCCAATAGAGGTTGAAATTCATGGAAGAATTTCAGCAACAGATGATGGTTATACCCTCCAGTCCTGCTCCAACTGAGAATCATTTCTCAGAGATTCCACAGGTGTCTGCCTGTACAGGAGTTAGTAAGGACATTAAGGTTGTAGCCTCAGAAGATTGAAACTGGAATCTCTAAACTGTTGGGGAAAAAGGGCTGCTCTTCAGTCTTTAGGACTGTGGAAAAAAATACTGATTCTGGTTTAGGGTCACGTCAGAAGGACATAGGTTTTCACTTGGTATTTAGCTTTATTTTATTTGTCAAAACTTTTCAGGGCATATCAAGTGAGCCCTAACACTGATGAAAATCTATGAGTAATTTCCATACCTACACAACAAAACTGACTGTCAGAGATGCATCAGGGAGGAAAGAGAATCTGCAAATGAAGGAAGGAAATGGCAGTAAGAATAGTGTTCTTCAGGAAGAGAAGAGAGAAAGCTGTTGAAATGCCTGGCTATGCGTGTTAACTCTGTCCAGCACTCAGACAGCTAAGTGCTTTGATGTCCACACGTTGGTTTGTCCCCCCACTTTCAGCACTTCCACATCTCTCCAGTTCTGCTAGCTACAGGCTGCAGTACTCACAAATACACAATAATAATTTCTGCTAAAAGAAAGAACCAAACCTTCAATATCTGTTAGCTGAGATAGCTGATAGGCTGCACACGAGGTAAATCGAAGCCTGCATTTTAGTACTCCCCAATCCCCTACAAAATGCAAGAATTTTCTATTTAAAAATGAATTTTTTTCAAGTGAAAATTGTACTGTGGCTCCATGTCACAATACTTTAGACAGCTCTAAGAACACCACCGACTTTCCTTTGTCAAAAGAAAGCAAAAAATCTCAGAGGTTTGCCTAGAAATTGCTTAAAGCTTATAGAGAGAATTGAGAGTTTTCCAAAGCTGGTTTTTTTTTTATCCTCAGCATAAAGGCAGCTGAACGGACACATCTGAAGTCTGGTAGAAATTAGATCCTAGGTCTCTGTACCATCTGACTAGTGCATTTCTGTTATTATTCATTCAGGTAACGTCTCCTTCCTTCAGTAATTTCTGTGGAAACCATTCTAAAAACCTATTCCAGAAACTATATTAAACTTAGAGAAACGTGAGGAATTGCTGCAGCGACATATATTAGTGCTTTTCCAGGGGAATCAATTGATTTTAATTTTGTTGTATCACTTCTGGGAAACATCTAAGCCAAAGCACCTTTTTATACTTGATCATTTATTATGAAGTTTCTTTCACTTAGTAGGCTTTTCAATAAATATAAAAGACTAGGGATTTACCTGTGTTATTTTCAGGATATAGAGGCAGGGAGTTCAAGGAAAAATATTAGTGATGAGGGCTTGTAACAGGAATGTCATAGAAATGCTTATTCTTTTAATAAGTTCCATTTTGGGCCTGTTAGCCAGACCTCTTGTAATAAATTTATGCTTTCCTAAACAGGAAACTTCAGAAAAATTTATTTGAATGAACTGTAGCTGTGAATTAACGTTCCCAAGTGCCTCTACACAGACATGCACTTAACAGGCCACAGGGCAGCAGAGGCACCTTCAGGATGTAACTGGGAGATCCACAACTTGTGCAGTAATTATTTTTTAACCACATAGTTCAAATTGGAAAGCTCATACTGCTTTTAGTATCTTCAGTCTTTCAGTTTCACTTCAGTTGTGCTCAGTTTTATCCTTGAGAAACCAAAGCTAATGCAGTGGAGCAGTAGTTTTGCTTAGTGCTGCATGGAAACGAGCAGTAAGATTCAGTTACCACAAAAATCAACAATGTAAAACCTGGAAGATGGAATCCTTGTCCCTTAAGGCTCTCCTTAAGGAGAGAAAATCTCATGTGGTGCATGAGATCTCATTAAGCTGCATGGACAGACATGGACACGGACACATATACCACCATGGACACAAGATCTAAGGACTGTATCAGTAACAGATCCTGTGGTTGTAGATATACATATATATGTATATATTTATAGTCTACCTTGCTCTTCAGTCCCTATGTCTTGCTCAATTTTGGTATAATTTTAGAAATCTAATGCTAGAGCTGCAGTCCGTAGTCCTGTACCACCTCAGAAGTGCCGTGCCCAGTGGCAAACATCCCTCTAACATAATTTCCCACGGCACTATTTCTGTCATACGTTCATTTGATTCTCCACTATGGTACCCAAACACATTTCACAGTATCTGATTGCACAATATCACTCTTAGTCAACAGGCATAGTTTGTAGTCCCAGTCACTTGATTTATTACTTTGCTTTGGATATATATTCTTCTGGTTACAGTCCTAGTTTGCAGTCCAAGTCACCTGGAAGGACAGGTTTGCCCTCAGCTGGCATTCTGCCACCAACAGTGTCATAGTAGCGATTAATGCCAGGCTTCCCATTGACATACACCATTCAGAGAAACGTGGCTATTTGATGAAAATTTATTTTTGACAGCTATTGTAAGACAAGTCCATCATCAAGGTCTTAATTATTTAATGTTTTCCATATAGACAAACTATAGTGTTCTTTAAGTAATAGTTATACAATTTACAGAGGCCTAAATATATTCCTTGTCTGGTTATCTTCCTTAAACAGATTTTAATTTCCTCAGATAATAAGTTAGGATTGTTTGAAAAGAATTGTTTTTCATGTTGATTGTGACTTAATTTATTCTCACCATTAGAATTAATTTGTTAAAGAAATACCACAACATCAATTTTAGCAGCTTACCACTATCAGCAAGAACATTAGAACTACTTGACTACTAATTTTCAGCTTGGGTGGGAATCCGGTCAGATTTCTGAAATGTTAATAATCTTGGTAAGAGTGAAAGTGAAGTTAATTTATAACCACCAGAAGTTCTCGGTGATTCATAAACAAAATTATAAACAAGAAGTCTTGACAGAGGGCAAATGGATCTGAAACAAAACCTGTAAGGGATTATTTTACTTATGTGGTCTATTCCCACCCATCTAACCAGCTCCCATTTCTATCATCAGTTTACTGGGAGACAAAAGTATGGTGAAGCAATCCATGCTTTATGATTAAGTAAATACACAAAGTATTATTAAATTAAAAGAAAAAACCCAAACATTTGCCTCTGCTGAATTGTAGCTTTATGTGAAATATAAACCGTTTTGCATCAGATTCAATCTCTATGGAGGCGGATTTTCATTGACTTCACTGGACTGCTAACATAACTATAAGCAGGTGCAACCTGTGGTATGTGTTTATTTCAGATATTTATATTTCAGGTTGAAACCTCCTCAAAATGATAATCACTACACAATAAGAAGATTTGAGACTGTAGAAACCAAAGCACAGAGGCTAGAAAGGTATTTAGGTCAGCATTTGTTCTCCACGCAGCATTCTGGGGCATGTAGTCTGAAGGGCCGGACTCCCACCCACAGAATGAACATGGACACAGCATTAGCTAAAAGGGGCTACTATCAGCATAAACCTGGGAGATTGTACTCTGCTTCTTTTTGGTACAGGGACATTTAGATCCAGTATGTTTTTCCTGCCCACGGCATTAATAATCTCATGCGTGAAAAGAAGTCTCCCCTAAAATGTTTTCAAAGCTGTTCTTAACTGTACAACCATTTAGTTGCGCTTAGTTTTGTTCAGCTCAGCAACAAAATTCTTATGGAATCCAACATGTTGAGGATGTTTCTTAGCAAGCTTTTCACAGGGAAAGGCTTCTACCAGTTAGCAAAACAGTAGTCTCAGCTGTGAGAACCGGGGTTTACTTTTCACTGTCCATTGTCCAGAAAGGCAAAAAAGAATTTAGGCCTTTCAAAACACTCACTCACTGCACAGAAGCTCTAGAGGATAGAAACACACACAGAATGGCAAGGCAAACGCCTCATGTGTTAAAACGTGTCTTGTACAGATGTACCTTATACACAAATTCCTCCAGAAAAATTAATACCCTCCATCTGGCAAAGGAGGGTGCTTGGAGCAATTTGGAGCAAAAAAGGCCATTATAGCTTTAAGCTCATTATATAAAATAAAACGTATTTTTAAAATTTATAAATAAAATTAATATGCTCAGAGAAGGGCAAATTATTAAATATTGAGAACAGATGGGGAAATGTCAGACCATGGCTACTTGTATTTCCTGCATTTTACAGCTGGTTTGCAAGTACGAAGCATGCGAAGCCTTAAGCCACTCAGATCAAATGATCGCAGTGGACCAAATTCTGTGCCCTTTATTCAGGCTATTTATTCTGCATTTGATTCAAGTGTTGTTTTGCCCCAAAGCTACACCTTCTTGTGCAAAGTGCTTTAATTTAGGACTGATTTTAAAACCTCTCTAAGACGTTTCAAGAACTAAACCAAGTTTCCAAACTCCTCCAGACCCTTGCCTCCTCCTGAACATCAAGGAGAGAGGACTGTCCAGGGCATTCTTAGTCTCACCTCAAACTACACATCTTTCCCTAAATGAACTGGTAGTTACAGCAGGTCTCTTCCTCTCTCCCATATGAAAGGCATCTTTATTTCTTTGGAGAAGAAAAACAGGAGCTGTTCAGTACTAAGAACATATTCCTCCTGTTTGGCAAATTGTAAATACAGTCCCTGTAAAAACAACAACAAAAACCAAACAAAAAAAAACCCCACAAAACATAAACAAAAACCTCCCTAAGAAAAAACCATTGGTGTCATTATATTTAAAACAAAAAAATTGAGATGACAGATGCAGCCAAACACTACAAGCGTGTTCCTTTTAACCTGAAACTCTGCCCGTGGGCCATATCATCCTAAAAACTCTTTGATACAGGATAGGAACTAATGCTAGGGGCGTATCCAGAACTGCACAGAGGTACCTGCTGATCTGCCAACTCATGGGTTTTAAAAGTCTCCTAACCTGCTCCTAGCGCCTCTTGTCAGTCACTGACAGGAAGATCTTCCTCTGTAAAGGGCGATTTGCACAGCAGGAGACCTGCAAAGCAGCTGCCGTAGGTACTGCAAAGAAAATATAAAAAGCAAATGATATAAAAATGAAATGGAAATAAAGGATCAGGAGAGGGAGGGGAGGAATTTGCTCTCATGAAAAATAGGGCATGGAGCAAAGAGGGCAGAAGAGAAGAAAAGGCAGACATGAAAATGTCATAAAAAAAGACATCTCAGAGTGCAATGAATGTAACTGATGAAAGATATTAAATGCCACGTGGTGAAGAAAGTTTCAGTTGCATGCACAGAGGCCCCAACGTGCCTGTGCGCACCACAGCTACTCACGAACTAGCTGCCTGGATGTCCTACTTTGTGACAGTCCAGGGAGGGCCAGTGCAGGAGCAGTCCCTGCTTTAAATTCTCGTGGGCTACAGCTGAACAGCTGGAGCTTTTGGCAGGATGGCAGAGCCCTGTGCGCTGAAGTCACATCACCTCGCCATGCTCTGGAAAACACTTCTATGGCAAGCAGAGGGACCATTTCTGCATCTACTCTATTCTCCTCCAGAGGCAAGCCTGAATTATTTAAAGGTGGAAGAGGGAATACTTTGGCTTCCATTTATCATATATGGAAAGGAGAAAGCATAAATTAATGCATGTAGTCTCTATAAGCCACAAATCTGAAACCAAAGGCTGGATTAAGCTTTCTGCTTTACAGAGCAATATTAGAGGTTTGGCCAGAACATGGCTTCTCTCTCCAATTCCCAAGCTCAGTTTTTTATTTTTCAGTAACCAGGTATCAATCTCTTCAGCACTTATCCCTTTTCCTGCCTCTTTCCACTTCCCTAGGTCTGCCATCACAAAGAATTCTCCTCACACACACATAAAAAAGAGGTCTGAAACACCTATTGTAACAATCATATCTTCATACTTTCTTCCTGAAAGGTTTAAAGATAGAAAAAGCTGGCTTTATTATGCCACTAAACAATATAAGCAGAAGATGAACAGAGTAAATCAAATAATAAAATACAGAGATAAAAATCTAAGTAACTACTTTTTTTTTTTTTTAAGTTAATTCAGCCTGCAGGATTGTAAAGTATTTGCCTGCTCCTGCTAGTTGGGGTGCTAATAGCTGTGACTTGTAAGGTACCTGGGAATTCAGTCAAAGCACATTGTAGAGATTTTTAGAACCGTCTTTCACCAGCTCTTGTGAAAGCAAGTGCTGGGGTGGGATCTGTGGCTACAGTGCCCTTAGCTATTTGGTGGACTGTTAAGAGAACACAGGCTAACCCTATGGCTGAGATAAATGTTTTACAGTGATGGAAAAGATAAGCGAGATAACATCCCTTGACTTATGCCTATGGAGAGGAAGAAATCCCCCCTTCAGAAAATCACCAGAAATATAACTATATACAGGACAATTTATATCTAAAGCATGGCTCCAAGGAGAAGCTGAAGGTAAACCAGATTTTCCCATCTAACAACACACAGATTTTGATATATTTAAGACCTCTATCCAGCCTTGACATTTACAGCTTTAAAATCCAAGTTTCTGGCCCGGTCCAGAGTTCCAGCTTCAGGGATGCCAACCTGCTGGCAGGTTCAAAAGAGAATTTTTCAACTTTTGCTAGAAATTTAAGTAGAGAACAAATTACCAAAAAACTAGAGGAGGAATCAGTTCTTACAAACTTGATATTCTAAAGATAAATTAGAGAACCTGCAGGGCTTTTTACATGGATATTCCAATCTGTCTCCAACAATGTGTACTAACACATTAAACCCGAGACTGTGTAATTTCATACAACTGCAGCTGCGTGCCAGCTCTTTAAACAATTCACCTAAACAGCTATAGTTAAACTGTCCCAATTTTCTAAACCAGCTTGGAAAGATATTTTATAGCAACACAGAATTAATATTGTCCAACTTGTTAGAATTAGTCATGACTGTAATTAAGAGCATACACAGGAGTAGCCAGAAGAAAAACAGACCTTTGAAAAGCATTTTTGGAGGTAAAATTACATATTGATCCCTAGTGATAATGGGATAATGCTTCAAGTTTGCAGGTAGAGCTAGATGTCTTTCGAACCACGAAAAATGAACACACCAGAAGATAATTAAGGAAGTTAATAAGTTACAGGTGAAGCTGTATATTTTTCTAGGTAGAAGAAGGACATCTTCAGAGACATAAAATTTTGTAAAAATAATTTGCATTTATTTTTGCACTAAATAAGTGGCTGTAGAAGACAGACAGATTATAATGCAGGCAATGCTGAGAGACTGCATTGTCTGTTCGTAAGGAGGCGGGTGCTAGAACTAAAATGATTTACTAAAAATTAGTTGATTGTTGAGCTCTACAAAATGCTTTAAGCTGAAGCATTCAAAATGATCTTAAAAGGAGGCAAGAAATAAAGCAGAGGTGGAATAAATTATCTGTCACTGGTTGTTGCAGTGACAAAAAAGAAAAAAACAGGCACTCTAGAAGAGAGAAAAAGTGCTGTTAAGTCAACAAACCCCAAAGAGTGGGATTGTTTTAAAGCAGGAATTTCAGTGTTGCCAGATGCAACATTGTACAGCTTGACTGCACACATTTCAAACCCACTCAGACTTGTGGGCTTAAAAATGTGCTCTTGTAAGTGAGCCTTCTGCATTCCACAGAGAAGCAGGACTCTCACAGCAGCATTAGAGGCTGGAGCTGACCTGGTAAACATATTTACTCTCATAGCTATGTACCAGAATACATGCAAAGCACTTCCTAAAGCTAGCATTTCTTGGTACCTCATGGCAGAGTGAAAAGCAGTTCAGAAACAAAATATGCCAGTAAGGTTTCCTAGTTTTGGCTGGGGTAAAGATAATTTTCTCCCTAGTAGCTGGCACAGCACTCTATTTTGGATTTAGTGTGGGAATAATGCTGATAACACACTGATACTTTATTTGCGCTTACCTTACGTTAAGGACTTTTCAGTTTCCCATGCTCTGCCAGCGTGCAAGTGCACAAGAGGCTGGGAGGGAGCATGGCCAGGACAGCTGAGCTACCCAAAGGGATATTGCATACCGCAGGACGTCATGCTCAGTACATCATCTGGGGGGAGCTGGCCAGGAAGGTGAATCGCTTCGTGGGCATCAGTTGGCGAGCAACTGCATTGTGCATCACTCGTGTTTTCTTTGGCTTTATGTCTCTTTTTTTTTTCTATATTCCTTATCATTAAAATAATTATTCTATTTTATTATTATATTGTACTTTAGTTACTAAACTGTTCTTATCTCAACCCATGACGTTAGTTGGGGTTTTTTCTCAATTCTCCTTCTCACCCCACTTGGAGTAGAGAGGAATGAGCGAACGGCTGCGCAATATTTAGCTGCTAGCTAGGGTTAAACCACAACACAAGACACCAAAAAGAGAAGGAGGAAGAGTAAGGCTCATACTGAAAACTCATACAAGAGCCTTGTCTCAAAAAGCAGAGAGAGAGAAGATCTGAAACACATTTGCATCTCTTCATTGATCCATTCTTTGCCCAGATCCCACGTGAATACATACATGGGTAGCACAACCAAATAAGATGCTTCATGCTACAAAACCAAAACAATCTTTACCTTAGAAAAGAGCACTCACTGCTTTCCCTCGCTGACAGAGGCTCCTTGGAGCAGGAAGTCCCCAAAGAACAAACCTTCCCAAGGCAAATGGGAAAAGGATGTTCACCTGTTTGCAGATCCTCAGCTGTTGCACATTGACAGAGCCACTGACTAAATTGTTTGCAGCTCCTCTCTCACAGAATAAAAGAAATCAGATCAGATTCAGGTGAGCCACTAGAATGTGAGTTACTAGCCCCGAAACAACAATTAGTAGTTTAATTTAAAAAAGCAGGTTTGTTTGTTGGTTTTTTTTTAACTGAGAGGAAGAAAGGTCAATACAAGCCTATAAAACCTAAAAACTTAAAGAACAGGGTTTTTGTTAATCCTTTAGAATCAGACATCTAGCTTCACCAACATTCCTCCTTTCTGAAATCCTAAGAACAATTATGATATATTAGAATATATTTGTGCATGTTAAAATACAAGAAATATATTTGATCTTTGTGTTTCCCACATTTTGTCTATGAACAAAAGTGTGATGTCACCTTTTGAGCTCTGAAAGATCTGCCTTCAGAGAGAGCCATTTTCACCCAAACGTCTATGTAGTTTGGAGACGTTTTGCAAGTCAATATGAGGCCATTTTCCTCCCCTTTGCTAATCACAGTAGTCCCCCATCCTTAACTTATCTAATTCAGAAACGCAGCAGTAACTAATCATAGTGTGCAGTTTTGGTATGAATGATGATTTACCCCAAATGTCTTCTTCCATAATTTGTAAGCACTGGTTATGAAATGCACAAGAGTCTCTGCAGGGTCCATTATTGTCCAGCCGAGCTCAAGTATTTCAGTTTTAAATTCTACTATATTGTCATTGGTCAGTATTTCTGCAATAGCACGACCAAGTCTATAACCACCCTTTCTTAACAGCATGTTGACTTATGCACTAGTACTGAAAAAATGTTGCCGAAAGCACTTTTTGGAAGACATTTTTCATTAGGGTTTCACTATTGGTAGGCATCTCACTGAATTATGGAGATCATTGTGTCTCGCCTCAGTATTATCACTGAATTTATGTCTGCTTCCTGTCTTCTTCCAGGCATCTTCATTTAGATTATGTGTGAAATCCTGGCCCTCTTAATCAATGGCAAAACTCCCATTGACTTCAACAGGGCTTGGATTTCAACCCCATGAATATTTGAATTAAGACCCTTATTTCATTCTAAGCTAAAAAATACTTGGAATACAATAGTTCTCTGCCAATTAACAAATGTATGACAGTTGTGAATGACTTTGGACTAGATGATCTTTCGAGGTCCCTTCCAACCCCTAATGTTCTATGATTCTAAGGCTCCTGTAATCTTCTGTCCCTTATTGTCCTTAATATGCTGGTTAAATTGTACAGTATTTTAACCTCTGGTACTTTCAGCTCAGGTAACACAAGCACTTCCAATGGATAGCCTATGGGACTGCTCATGCTTAAAAGTTAAATGTAAGTTTAAGTGATGAAATGTCAGGTTCATGCTTTCTATATAGCTTTTTCATTAGAGTGTATTTGATAGCTTTCTGCTGAATCAATCTAGAATACTGTTGCAATGAATAACTTCTACTATAAATTAAAAGAAATCAATAAAATGAGAGAAACAACATTTGTGGAATAAGTTATCACTCAATTGCTACAAGAAGTAAAATAAATAAATAAATAGATAGATAGATAAATAGATAAATAAATGAATGAATGAATGAATGAATGAATGAAAACCCCACTTGAATAGGCCTGAAGAGGCACTTGAAAAGAAACTGGCACGAAGGCAGACACAAGGGATAAGGAGGAAACCACTCAGAGAGGGACCGTATCGGAAGTCCCCCTACCAAGTTTCAATAACTGCGTACATGTCCAGCTCAAGATTACAAATAGTGTCACAGACTGTGAAGGGCCCAGTTCCTTTGTATATAAAATCCATGGCCAGGGAGATTCACATTTCTTTCACAGGCCTTTCGAGAAATGTGTCTCTGAGGCATCTCATTTGAGCCAACCAGCCAGGAAGCACTAGTTCTCTCCTCTGCCACACCATGTGGAAGAGTGAGATATCACCACTTAGAACTTCTGCTCTCGCCTGTCTGTAGTTATCATAAAGCTCATGTTTAAAATTACAAAATAAAGGTTAAAACAGTTATTTGTAAGACACTCTTCCTCTGTTCCATGTTAGTCTGTATAGAGTAAAAGTTCTGTTAAGGATGCAGCGTTTATTTTTAACAGTCTGCCCATAGCTCTAAGAATTTTGAAGCTCCTGCTCCTACAAACGAAATTGCAGCTGAATGTGGCAAGTACGATTTAAGCCAATAATTTGAGGGTACCTGCCAAAAAAACCCCAAAACCATGGCTTATTTTGCCTTTTCTTATAGCCAGGTCAAATTATGAGGGCATAACACATTAAAATGAGGTCATTTTTTGAAGAATGCTCCTGTGCAGAGGTGAATTGTCCAAATCATCCCTAATGCTGATGCAGTGATTTCATTCAGAATCAGTACTGTAAAGGAATCATAACGGGAAGTGGCTACCCCCGAACCTTGACAAAGCAGGGTTCTACCAAGTGCTGGCAAGATTCCTTCTTCCTTCCAAAGCACATATTCTCCAGGGCGCAGCCTGCACTGAGCTCGCTACTGTCCAAGCTAGAAGTTAGACACTTAGGACTGCTCTCAAAAAATCTCTAGTCTGTTTTGAGGCTTTTAAATTATTCTCATTTTGAAGTAAAAACACACTCTGAAAGGGGGGAAAAAGACTGAAACACAACAGGTGCCCTAAGGGCTCCATTGTGCCACTCTCTGACCGCAGACTGTCAATCACCACAACACTGCAGCACAAGCGAAAACTTGACACTCGCTTGGTCTCCTTTTTTATCACTGACCACAGAAAAGAATGGGGAGGATTTGATGGATCTTTCCCCACTATTCAATGCTGATTTGGATGTGCAAAACACAATCTGGCCCTGATTTTTAAAGAAAATAAAAAAGACATATGCGTACAGAACAATAGCAATTTCTTTGACTAAATGTTACCATATCCAAATAGTTCATTATTTGTCCTATAATATTTTAGTTATTTAAAGCTTCAGTTTCCTGCTTATCTCTCTCAGCTTTCCATGACAAAAAAAAAGTGTTCATACATGTCCTTCTTACTTGTAAGGCAAAACATAAACTCCAGAAGAAGGTAATGGGGAACCCAGTACGACTCATCTAGACTCAAAACCTCATGATCTTTATGGCCTACCTGTTTTGTTTGCTAAGGCTTACTGAAACTTGGAATCCACTCCGAGACTTTGAGTAGCACATACAAGATGTAATGAGGTGTTGTGACTGACGACTGACTGTTAGATGGGTGCCCAGGTGTCACGTGCATTGTACTAATACTGATGCAAAATAAAAATTCATGTATTTTATTTCCCACAACAGGGAAGACAGACATTCAAACACTGTTATAACCAACAGTTTTCAGGCTGGTTGTAAGTTTGCGTCTGAGCAGAGAACATGCCTACTGCAATTGTGGTGTTGTTTGGCAAGCAGCCAGGAAATACCTTGCGGATGTTATGATTTGCTCTACCTGCGTACACAGATTTTTAATTTGGTTTTTTTTAAAGCTTAGTAACACCTATAGCTGAAAGATTTTAAATTATCCATACAGATTTCATAGGTATTTGCAAACATTTGTCCAAAATGCTCAGAGGCATTGTCTTTGTGAGTATAACATGGTGCTGGCATGTATCCATAGATCAGGATATTCTGAATGACCAACCCTGTAATTACATTATTTATAATGTATTTCACAGAAAACATGGAGATTGTTTGTTAAGCCTCCTGTTTCTGTATGTGACTAGGCCGAGCTATGTCAAGAGAAAACAGTAGCGGGTTACAACATTTGCGGATGTTTTGCATGGAAGAGTAAGGAGATATTTGTTCACTAAGTTCTGAAATGCTTCAAGACTGCCCTGGGGATGAAAAAGAAGTTAAAAAACGAGAGTTATTTTTAGTTAAGAAAAACAGAACAGATATGTCTACACTGCTCTTTCTTTACTAGAAAGACAATGAGGCAATAAATTCAGCATTAACCTCAGCGCACCTGTCTCTTTCAGCTAGGAAAGCTTTGTCTGTATTAATCTGTATAAGGCTAACATACAGGGTCAGATTGTGACTACTGAAATAACAGAACATTACACAGATTATGGACTAAGATGCTGTGTAAGAGAAACCAGGTCTCACTTTTTCAAAACACTGTGAATGAAGGGTTGGTGGAAAATAGACCTTCAGCCTCTCAGTACTAATGTGCCAATCCAGCAAAGACTGAGCACACACTAAATTTCAGGCAATACTCATGGGCTGCAAGTTAAATAGCTGCACAGCATTTTCCTGCACCGAGAGCTCTCCCAGTTTTTATGCCCTTTGCAGTTCACAGACTATTCTCAGGCTGCCATTCTAAACTTTCCCAGATTTGCTGGTGATGTGCAAGAAGATGATATTCAGACATTCCTTCGTAACTTCAGTCGCTTTAGTTACTTTAGCTTTTCATAAATGAAGAGGTCATAAGCTTCTCTAGAACGTGTCTGTGTCGTGTTGGCTGTTACTTTGCAGTCCTCTGAGAAGCAGATGGAGCACTCAGGGTTCTCAATAATTCCTAACCCATTTCACAGTCTTGGCTATTAGTGGCCCATTTCCTTTCATTTTATAAATCCTGTTGCAGTAATTTGAGCAGTGTGCTGATCCAGGAACAGGAAATACACACAAAACTTTTGGACTCGGAGCCCAGCCCTACAGCTAACACTGAAACATAGTACCTACTTCAAATAAAGTACTGTTCCCATCTGCATATGTGTAAGTCCTGCCAGAGTCAGGTTTTCAACCTTGCTTTAACAGTCCACAAAATGAATTTGATAATATGCACCAAGTTAATGCAGCAATATTTGGAGGCTTACTTAATTTCTAGGACCACTGAGGGCCTCAGAGAACAGTTGAGCCCAAAGAATTTGCAGGAATCTCAGTGGATTCCGCTGAAGTAAGACGTCAGATTGGACAGAGATAGTCTTGCTCGGCTTTCAGTATCCAGCCATTAGAGGTGAGTGGCGATAACGCTGTTCTGACTAAGCTTTTGTAGACATGATATTTAACAGCACACAGTGTATGAAGCCTCACATTAATGAATGATACAATTCATTTCAATCAGAATTATTACCACAAGCACCGAGAAATGTAATTAATATTTTCAGTTGCACCTTGTCTTGTAACAGTTTTTGTTCAAGACAATGGATCATTAGGAGTTGTATCATTCCAAGAAGAACACTGCATCACAAATTCCTTGTGCTAAGCCCTACTTTAAGGACTTTGCATCATAAGAAAACCAATTATAAAATACTTATCACAGTGCTTTAAAATATGCTAAAATGAATGGTGCTATTAATCTCGGTGTGGCGAATACCTTTAAAAAGATTTTATGTTGCTATGAGCCAGCTCTCTGAAACTGATCAGTGAGCAGGTGGAGACATTTCTTCACCTGTAACTCCGCTGTCACAGGTTGCCATCCTACCACAGGCTGCCAAGCAATGCCCATCTCTGCCTTGGTGTAAAGCTGCAGAATGGAGTTAAATTCTTACACATCAGTGCCCACACACAGATTCTCAGGTATCCGATGTAAAACTACTTCCCTGGATATCGTGATGGAGAATATATAGGTTTTGCTATACAAGTGGTGACATTAATGTCTGAAGAAGCTGGTGCCAACTGAAACCAACGGAAATTGAATTTACTGCCTAGGATTTTTCCAGTGGGAAGAGTTTGAGCTGCCTGTGTGGGATTTTCTGAGTTTGGTACGACACTAGGTGGCAGTAGTTGTTTTAGAAGCTTGTTTTTTTTTTCTTTTAATTTTGATCCGTATAAGGGGAAAAGCATGTAACAAAATCAGTTCTGATTCCACTGCCAGTTGACAAGGTGGGGAAATTTACTCAATACCAGACAGCAACGTGTAGCTTGAGAACCAAGACAAAGATTCTAAAAAGAGTGATGGCCAGTCCCAAGATTTTGTTAAGAAACTTCTGGGAAGGACAAGAGAAACCCAAGGAATCATACAGCCTTTCATGGGAAGGTTTCTTCTAAGGCATTCCCAGAACTAGACGTGTAATTTCTTTCCCTTCTAGGGCTAGTTAATACATCACCAAAAGATATGTGCTCTTTTATCATATGTGAGAAAACCACTGAAAAAATCGCCTTTTTTTTTTCATTCCTCCTTTGGAGATAAGTTATCTTAGGACAAGAAGAAGTATGTGAATTAATAGTGAATTGAAAGATCCACCTTCTAAATTGCATGCAATCAGATATTTCTTAATTAACTATCAAAAAGGAATATGATGTACTTGCATCACATCATTTTTCTAACAAGTAATAAAACAACAATTTATCTTTTTGGAATTTCAGCCCTCCAAATTCTTTAAATATTAAACAAAGTGGATTCAAACAGCACTGTCTCATGAAATAGTTTACAAAGAAATAATTTTTAATTTCTACACTTTCAGTATGCAAACCCAAACTTAAAAACAGGTGGGTGAGGTCTAAAAACTCAAGAGTGTTCTAAAAACATAATACATTCGGTTTCTTCTAAGCCTGATATTTCCTGATTGTATAAAAATATATATAATTGATTTTTCTTTATATCTCTCTTCCTAAAATGAGGTGCTTACTCTTTTATGAAAACTAAGATTTCCACCTAATCACTGAGTCAAGGACCTGAAGCTTCAAAAAAATGTTAAAAGGTTTGCATTTAACTTGCAGGAGTTGGCGATTCTGCATTTTAGGAACTGCTTGAATGGTACTTTCTGAGACCGTGTACATCAGCTGTTCAGTGGGACGTAACAATCCTCTATAACGCTCTGGGAAAGCAAGAGAAGCAAGTAGTAGCTTGGTCAGCAGAGGAGATTTAACAATGACATTATCTATATTGGAATCGGGTTCAAGAAGGCCCTACTTTTAGAAAAATACTAAGAGATTTTTAATAAGAAGTTATTGGAAATTTGTTTTGTCATCATATTCAAAAGCACACTGCATCCCCTCACCAACTGAGCTCCTGCTCGGGTCATATTGGGCTGTTGGCTGTGAGCAAGCACTAGCTTGGAACTGGGTTGTTAAAGGCTGAGCACTGACTCTAAATAATGAAAGCAGTTGCAGTCATAGTACAAAATATTCTGGTTTAAAGGGGGGGGCATCTCTCCAGAAGATTTCACTTCTGAAAGCTCTCCCATGTCCTAAGAGGAGTGAACAATCAGGGCAGCACCAAGGATCAGAGCATCCCAGTAGAGAAAAAGAGCACTACTGGATTTCTAGTAAATGTGGAATTTCTGGCCAGAGTTCATAAAGCATTTTCATGTCTCTGATCCCAATGTTATTTGCCATCAGATCAGATATTTGAACTAATCTATCCTAATCTAGTTCTTGCATTCTTCTGTCCTCAAAGAAAAAAGAAAACAGCACATTGATTTTTTTTGTCTTCAGACTGACAATGACACTGTGCAGACTAATAGTGATACAGTTATGAACTCCAGCTGTCTTTGGTAAGGAAAAGCCATTAACATTGACTTTCCCTTTATCCCTTTCTTTTATATCTATTTGCTTGTTAGCTGAACTTTCTTTGTACCTCTTGGAATCCACTGTAATAATTCATACTGATTGCAAAAGACATGCTAGAAGAAAAGGCTGAGAAGCCACTTATTTGTAGTTATCTCAGTTGTTGATCTTAGCCAATAAACTGCTGACTGATCACTGCAAATGTTTCTGCTTATAGCAGAGATGCAATGGGCTGATACTTAATTCATTTTAGCTTCTGTTGCTGCCAGTCCTTTCGTATGACAGCTACAATGCTCTGCGATGCCCCAGTGCAGGCCACAGCACAAGGGAGGAACCATGTCTCCAGAGTGGAGCGGTGCCTGCGCTGTTCTGAAACACCCTGTGCTGGACCGTCTGACACTGGTACCCTTCCAGAGCACACAGCGATCTCCTCATCCGCCTGTTCCAGCTGCAGGTGGTGGGGGAAATCCACAGCCGCACTTCTAGGCTTGTCCATCATAGCTAGCGTACTTTAAAGGAGATGTGGAAAGCAACAGAGAGTCACAAGCGTGTGTACGCAGAGCGTGGGAAGGAAATGGATATCTTAGGCATTGCTCTGATTTCTATCGGCAGCTCTGTTCTGTCTACAGAGCACCCCGGGCTTTCCTCTGTTTCAATTTTACCTCTACAGGGCTGCCTGTGATGTCCCTTCCCCATCGGGACGACAGGTTGCGCTGTGTCTCGCACTCCAGGGGCTCGAGTGTCAGCAGCAGAACGGGGCTCTTCTGGCGTTTCGCAGACAACGTGTGGTGCATCGCTCTGCTGCAGGCTGGGCTCTGTATTTATCTGCAGGATTCCAACATATAAAAATTAAGAAAGCTGAGTAGGTAGAATCTGGATGTTAAAAACACTTCTTATGTGCTTCTCCCTCATCTCAAGACAGACACTGCTAGATACCCACAGGCACTTTCATTTCTTCAACCCAAGCGGGAATTTTATCCTTCATATGCTCTCAGTTTTGAGCCTGCTAATCCAGTGAAAAACAAGGCAGCCTGCATGAAGATACCCTCACCATAGCCCTCACTGACTGGGAAGGAGACAGCTAAGCACAACATAGCCCAGTGCTCAGTCGTACAAATAAATACTGTCACTGTTTCTCTTCAGGAGGGAATGGATGCAAACTGCAAAAAGGGTAGGTTTAGACTGGACATTAGGAAAAAAAATTCACAGAAGGAGTTGTCAGACATCGGAACGGGCTGCTCAGGGAGGTGGTTGAGTCACCATCCCTGGTTGTGTTTAAAGGTCATTTAGATGTGGTGTTGGGGGAGATGGTTTAGGGGTGAGCTTTGTAGGGTAGGGTTAATGGTTGGACTCTGTGATCCCAATGGTCTTTTCCAACCCGAATGATTCTGTGATTCTATCATTTCCTGCCTGTCCACAACAATCTACTTTTTCTTGTCTTAGAAACGGCAGCTTTTGGCAAATGGACTGACTTTTTGCTCTTTCTTTGAACTCGATCTGAGGTTACCAGCCCACAGTTAGACCTCCTACACACTACGGTACTGCAGGTGACAAGCAGCAGCCCTGAGAAGCACAGAGAGGTTCACGCACAAGTGCCTGCCGTCGTGCAGAGGGCCCACGCAAGGCAGCTTCGTCGCACAACATAAGAGGGCAAGTGATGCCGGTCCAGAGTGAAGGGATAGATTTCAGACTCATGGAGAATGTCTAATATAAGTAAAGTAAACTGTATGAATCAAATATTTAGCTTTTGAAATGCTAGTTGTTCCAAATGTAAAAATCTAAACAATTATCCCTGAGATAAGCATCACAAAGTATATTTATACTTCCCTCTAGGTTTTATTTTGTGTTCATTAATATAGACAACATTTTCCTTTTTAAAAATACTTTATGAGCCACATGGTCTCTCTGTGTACTTTTATGGAATTGTTATTGGAGTTGGATGAAACTGCGTTTGCATTCAGGGCAGCACTCAACTCCCTATAATCATGCGTAATTTGTTGGAGCACTGAGTATTTAAATCAGATTATTATAATGTTTACACTTCCCACAACCCCCAAATTGCATGGTAATTGTCATGTCATGCAATTTATAGCTATGCAGACTCTGCATTAAGACTGACAGTACCATTGTGTGCATTATTAGTGAAACATTTGTTAATCTGAAGAAATTATGAGGAAACTGAAAGAAATCTTAGTAGCAGATTCTTACTACCCTGCATAGAGCGCAGTTTAAAGTAAACCCGCTCCATTTCATGACTGAGTTGTGCAGTCTTTCTGCCATTTGATTTCCTAGTAGAAGGCTTTAGAGGTTCTGGTGGTAAGCAGCCCCAGCATAAATAAAGACTGGCGAAAGCTGAAACACTCTGCAAGCTCATATTCTTCTAGCACACTTAATTCCTCAAGTTTATTCCTAATATCAGTCAAAAATATAAGGACAGGATTGTGAAGTATTCAGAAAGAAAGAAACTACTAAGTATGTAGACAACAACCTGCACAACTTTCCGCTTTTCTTTCTCTGTAGAAGCAGCTCTATGCATACTTCAGCAGCTGATTTGCAAACTTGCAAGCAAATACATGATGCTAAAAGAGACATATTTTGCTCATTTTACAGCACTTGGCATGGTGTGGTAATGCTTCTTGATTAAGTTCATAGATGTCACTGTAAAATCATTATGAATAGTACATTTTCATTAAGAGAGGGGAGTGAAAAGAAATGACAAAACAGCTATGGTTTATGGCCCCAAACTCTATTTCTCACCTCTAGAAAATGAACACAGCTGCTAAAAACTCAGTGGTGATGCCACTGCTAAAATTCTCTCCTAGAAAGCTGGGAGAAATGTGGTCCCTGTTTTCCATTTCTCAAAGGCAGATCCCACTCCATGGTGCAATAGCTGCTGCTCACTTCTCAAGACGTGTGGCCAGTGGTAACTCCATGTTCTCCTCTTTTAAGTGAGTAATGGCAAGTTAGTGGGGAAGAAAAAATGAAGGCACTGTAATGATCAAAGAGGAATTTTTGCAAAAAGGCACGTGTGGTTGGTCGCTAACTGAAACACAATGTCAAGTGGTTCTTTTTAAACAGGAAGCAGATTCTCCCGTTACTTATGGAAATGCTGACGGAAATTTGCACAGCCTTTGAGAACAGTTGTTTTGGAACATCCTCTTTGCAGGATTGCAGGCACACTGCTGGCAACAAGACAGGGCAGTGGCGAAAGGGACTTCCTTGTGGCTTGTAAGGGAATCAGTTACTAGTAAACCCCTGGATGGAGGCAAGTTCTGTACTATCTACATAACATTGTGGCAAGCATATGGGGCCAACGAGCTGAAAAACTGGTGGTCGGCAGCAGCTGCCAAATCACCATCTTGACCTCATCAATAGCCAATAAAGAAATAGAAGAGAACAAGATACAGATGGCAAATAGCTAAATAAAAAGACATTAAGCTGCCAAGAGGAACTCTTCTGGGGAGTAAATTGGCCCTAATACCACCAGTTCTGACTAAGAAAAAGACATGAAATTGTTTGCATAATTTACCCTACGTATACAGTGCATAAACACAATTCATGTGCCCTAGCATTCAGGAGAGAAATAGTTTCAAGTATTTGGATTGTCAATGGTTATCAGTGAGGCAAATATTATTTATAAAAATGTGAAGATATTTCCATTCAAGAAGACATAGTCAGGGAGAGAGAAAAAGAAATAGAATCTAGAGATCAGGTTCTAGCAGAAGCTGATTTTAAAACAAAATTCAGAGTGGGAAAACAGTAAACTAAAATTCACAGTCTTAGATTACTTTAAGAATCAAGAATGCAAGGAAAGCAACTGTACACTTTTTTAGAATTGAAAAAACCTCAAGTTCAAATGCATCTGCCATAGATTCAAAATTTAAATTAAATTGTGGAACAGAAGCAGCAGACAAGCATGATCATTGGGATATGTTACAGGAAAAAAGGGCAAGATAAATGAAACACAGCAGCTAAAAAATCCATGGCTCTTGTGAGCCATGTTAGACATCAGCATGAATATGGTGGACAGTGATACCCAACGAGGCCAGAAGCTCCAAAGGACAAGGACAAAACATTTGGTTAAAAACAGCCATTTGCAAAAGGGCAGAGTCTAATTGTCCAGCTGGCACAGAGGAAGTTTTTCGATGAACACATTACTGCAACATGAAAGAAAAGAAAGATGGGAGATAATGAAGGAGAAGGTGGTAACAAGAGTTATGATCATATTCTTTGTTAAAATTTATTTGTAAGACAGAATTAAGCACTGCATGCTACACTCTTTAAATACAGCAATCTAGACAGAAGAGGAGTGGAGGTCAGTAGGATTTTGTGCGTCCACAGTGCCTTAGGGTAGCTACATCAAACAGCAAATGGAAGCAGCATCCAACAGGATTCCCAGGTGCTGAGGCAGAAATACCAGATCTGGAAAAGTATCTATGTATATAAACTCTGTTATTACCATAACACACAAGATAACAAGTCTTCAGAACTGCTTCATGCATAGAAAAGGTGAAGACTTACCTGGCCTGTCAACCTTACTAGGATATCTCTTCCTTCAAAAATCTCTGAAATAATAAGATGCATTAAACTTTTCTGTTAACATTGTTTTTCTTGCTAGCTTGTGCTTTTTTGTTTGTTTTACCATTCAGCACAAACAAGACAAGTCTGGTGACTGAGTTGAGGGGCACTGTTAAATTTCATTGGAAAGTGAGAGCAAGTCTCAAGAGAAAAAAAAAAGAACCAAACCAGAAGCAGGAATCAGTGTACAGCATTCTGCACTCGGCCATTTGCCCCAGGGCTCCGCTACGCCTTACAGCGATGGGCAGATTCCCTGTGGGAAATGCCGGACTGGAGCAGTCCCCCCCATCTCTATACATTTCTGTGATGGAGAACAGAGCAGTACTACCCCCATTAAATCACACAGTTGAGTCTCGCTGCCCTCCGCCCAGCCTGGTGTTGCAGGAGCAGGTTCCTTCCAACAATGAGCAACCACACCCCGGATGTGTATCTGAGCAGCCACCACAGCACTGCCTACAGTTCTTCTTTTGCATTTTAGCGGTGACGTGACAGATCTACAACACTCCTAAACTGAACTTAGCAGTTGAAGGAGGCCATTTGTGATTGCAGGCGTGCCGCGGCTTTCAGGTCTCTTGTGAACATCGCTGCCGGCCTGGGCTGAGGCTAGAACAGCAGCCATACAGAAAGACCTCATGATTTATAGAGATTCCAAAGCAGACCCTTGCCTGCAGCATGTAATCTCTGGTTCCATGATGCTTCTACGTAGTCAAATGTTACTATGCACAAAAGTTCTCTGATTTTCTTTTAAAAACAGGCAACTAATCATTAAAGGTAATTATTAAACTTTAAGTTTCAGCAAATGTTTAAAATACAATGTGCTGTAGAAGCTCATATAAACTCCACCTGTAAGTGACATCTTTGCAATATTCCTGTGCATAGGAGGCTCAAAGCTATTTCTTGCCAGCAGCAGTGATCCGCAGACTTTAGATGTTGTTAAAAAGCTTACAATATCAGCAGGGCAACTGCTGCCTCCATTAGAAACATGATACTAAGATGCTGATTAATACCAGGAGAGGGCTTTAATCAGCCAAAGCCATATGCTATTTAACTTAAGATGAAAGTGCAAATGATAATCATTATTTCAGAAAGGATGTATTTAAAAGAAGAGCAGAACAGCAAGTGGCATCTTTTTATCATTAGAGCTTCTTCATGCAGCCCTTTTTTTCTAAAGCTTTATAAGCTTTTATGAACATCTGGATCGTTTCTTCATTATATAGGCTTCCAATATCATTATGTTTTATGTAGCATTTTCAGTGGAGCTATGCTAAACTTCTAAATATACAATTAATACCTATTAATTATAGTTTTCAAACTGGTGAAATTATCCATCATTAACTTAATCACTTGTATTTTATCTTAAAATTGTGTTCACTCTTTTATAATCCCTACATCTAAAGCTGTTTCTTCCCTAGGCTTTGTGTGATGTTTTGCATGCTGTTTGTATAAAGGTTTGCCAGCCATTTTCAACCGCTTGTACAACTGAAGCTGTCAGCGGCAGACCATTTTAAAATAGAACCTAATTCAGCTTCAGTTGTTTTACCAAGAAGTGCTTCAGAGAGAAGGGGAAAAAGAGAGGTGAATTTGGACCTGCAAAGGGCAAGACTTCATTAGACCTGATGAAAGCTTAGTGCTGTATTCCTTACACCAAGGTGGGGAGTGAGGGGGGCTTAGTAAGAGGAGAGTAAAGGAAGAGAGTTATTCACTGGCTTCCACTCCATGTGGCAGTAATTCAGCGTGAATAGAGACAAGTGATTTGGAAGTCTGCATCCACTCTGCTTGAAGAATTAGGAGCATCTTTAATATCAAGTTACAACGCATCTAAAGAAAGAAAATGTCTCCAACATTTTTCTGAACACTCTGGCCTCATTTTAGGTTTATTCTATGACTTGAAGTAGAATTTAAATTACATCACCTTCATTAAATGCCTCCCCCACTTTTCGAGCCTAAAGTTGGACGGATGTTTCCTTTTCTTTGTCATGATATTTGCAGAATGAAAAGAGAAAGAATCAGAGGGTTAAAAGCACTAGAACAGACCTGCTCAGTTCTTGTCAGCCTGCTCTCAGACACCGGAAGTCAAAAAGAGTGCAAGGAGCCAGAAATGCTCTTAGTACTGATGAGAGACAAGTATCAGCTTTGTGAGTTGTGGTATGTCCAATATGCAACAACTCAGTTATTATCATTGTCAGATATTTAGTTCTGAGCACTCCTCCTTCCCGCAGAAATACCTGGAGTGGGCGATCAGGCTGAAAACAGGCCACTGTTTTCACCCCAATCAAGACATCCTTAAGCTCTTAAGCCCAGACTCACAGAATCATTGGAGTTGGAAGGGACCCCTAGAGATCATTTAGTCCAACCCCGCTAGGGCTCCCTCCACCCAGAGTCATGGACCCTCCACAGAACACCAGAGCATGGTGACTTGGAGTTACACAGGCTCCAACAGGGCACAGAGTCTATGCAGCACTGCAGTCCATCTTGCCAACCCAAACTTCCTTGACAGCATCATTTTGGTTGGAGCTGAGGCCTACAGAAAGGTGCTTACCTTCTGGACTCTCACCCCATGGCTCTGGTGCCTGGTTTGTGTGCACCTTAAGGAATGAGGCCACTGGAAAAGACAAGTCACTTAAATGTTCATCATCCTGAGCAGGTGTTTTCTAAGTCACTCACACTTCTCCACTACCGCAGCTTTTTCTCTGCTGGACCTGAAGGAATTTAAAAGACATTCACATGAATCTTTTACAGGTAATGTAGAATTACCCTGGTTTTGTACTAAGGGCTCACAAAATGCCTTCCTGCTTGATTTTACCTAAGAACTGTTAAATACATCAAGATCATGAAGACCTCTAATTCTTACAAATAAAGTTGCCTTTATCTTTGTTTTCACTAGCATTCTGTAATAGTAAATAATTTCTGTAACTTCAGTTCTTTAATTCAATTTACTATAATTTCAGAGACCTCTAGTCACAGGTCTGGGTGTCTCTGTCTTCTAGTCACGTTAATTAAGGTATTCTTTATTCATGATACAATGTGATATCAAACAATCATTTTGAGGTCAACGTTCCCTAACATAATGGTTTCTATTTACAGTTCCAGCTCCCTCGTTATTACAGAACCATGTGCTCCTGCTCTGCTTCTCTCCCAGGGCCCCATTTTGGGAGGCTAACATCCTTAAAAATATAGCGCCTCCGATGACAAGGAAGCTGATTCTACCTTACTCCCCCTCTCTTCCATCACGTTGGAAAAATCTTGCTTCTGTCAAAAAAACCCCAGCTTGACTGACACTAAGAATTCTTGTTCTGAGAGAGAGACTAGGCGGGAGCTAAAGTTTGTTTTATTCCTGCTGTAGTGAGACAAGGTTTTTGTTGGTTTTGAAAACTTGTGGCAGCATGTGAGTCCCAGCAGCAAAGCTGCACCGACTGGGGATGGAATCCCTTGGTCTGTTTTAATCACAACTATTTCCTTTCAGTTCCTGCCCCTCCTTTGTCTCTGCTCTCTTTTTCACTCCTCTCCTCTAAACGGAAATTTAAAAAAAATAAGACTCAGGCATCCGACCCATGGCTTACCTCCAGGTGTGCCACAATATGCTGGCTCATCACAGGGGCTGCTTTTCCTCTGGAGGGCAAAGCTTTTACCTTTGATGTATTTTCTCCTCATAATAAATTGAAAATTATAATCACTCCTTTTGGGTCTCCAACAGCTCATTTGCCCACTATTTCTTCAGTAAGGCATACAACGAATACAGCGGTAAAAAAACTACACAGTCTTAATGCAATTCTCAATCAAAACTCAGAAACAGTGAAAATGAACTATCGCTCCACAAGTAAATTAGCTGCCAGGTGCTCCAAGATCAAGAAAGCAACATCCAGGTCCAACAGGGCTGGAACTCACAGTTTACTTCAGAAATTTCTAAGTTAGACTGACAAGGATGGCCCAAAGTTAGCTCTTTCTAGTTCTGTATAATGTACATACTTCTCCTTTGTAAATCACACCTGACAAAATGCAGAGAGCGGAACACTCCCAGCTGCTTCTAGGTAACACAGAAGACTTTCGTGTGGCCGCTTTACAAATTTATCCTGAAAAAGAGCCTGTGGCTGATTCAAGAACATAAGAAATACTGGATTAGGCCAGCAGTGCATCTAGACTCACACTCTATCTCCAGTAGTGGAGAAGTAACATTTAAGCTCAACCCTTTTTCTTCTGTCTTTTAATCAATTTTCAATAAAATAACCTGTCCACTAACCTCTTGGCAGTGTGGTTTCCTCAACAACCTTTTGTGTGGAATCTTGAAAAAGGTTTTTTGAAAAGTCAGATTTTTTACATGCTTGACACCTCATTGAGCTGCAACAGGTTAGGGACAGGATTTCCCCTTCCAGAAGCTCTTGCCCAATGCACCACATTTCTCTATGGACTCACTGAACCTTTTCTGTATGACAGGCTCTGCCCTCATGGCCCTGTTTTTCCCAGGATTCCCTTGAGAGCTCATTTTCTGTTTCACTTATACACCAACTGAGGAAGCTCGGACAGAGGCACTCAGATGGAGTCTGGAATTTCTCATGTGCTTCAGGCTTAGTATACTCACTGAATGTCATAGCTTGAGTTTGAATGGTCTCTGAGCATTAGTATATGCAGTGCAACGGGTGTCAAAAAGCTTGCAGCTCTACTTGGCTGCACGATACAAACCCAAAGACTTGTACCTTCACTGCTGCTCCAAATCAGTCCCTCTTGAAGATGTTTTTACTAATACACAGAACACTTACAAGATTAAGGTGACTGGCTCCTATTGTCCCTTTCCTTATAGAAGGGGCTGTGGCTTGCAGGCGAGGGGATCCAGGGCAAATAAACAAAACAGTCCATTTAGTCAACAGCACCAAAGACTAATGACTAAGAGGCTCAGTTTGTACTGAGATGCCTTCAGCTGGAATCCCAGTTCTGCCTCTGACAGGCCGCAGGGCCCCTGAAAATCTATATCCACCGCACTCTGTAATTATCTTGCCTGTTTAGCTTGTGATCTCTTCATGTCAGTGATTGGCATGATACATTTGTACAGTGCCAGTAAAACAGGAGTCATAGCACAGCCCAGGTTAGGACCCTGAGGTGCTGCTTTAGTAACAACATGCACTCTCCTCTTCTGGCATTCCGGTAACCCATAGCTACTAATATCCACCTGCTTTGGGCCATCTGGTATACATAAATGTCTCTATGTCTTCTTACATGTAAATATAACTCTTTGAAGACTCTTCTTATTGTTACCAGTCATTGCTTGTTAAGTGCTGTCAGAGTTTTCTGCACCATCTGAGAGAGAGGTGGATCCAAGGAGTCTTACAGTCCAAGCGGAGCAGCGAACCATTTGGAGGCAGCGTGTGGCGGATGAGCCAGGAGCTGGTTCCTGATCAAAGTGTTCCCCAGGAGCCGACTGGATTGGAGCTGCAGCAGGTTTCCAGGGAACTGGCAAAGGGGACAGTGTCCATACACTCAGTTAACAGGCATGCTTTTGAGCACAGAGGGAAGCTGCAGGTTCAGGAAGCACAACACATGACACTGTGCTGAACAAGAAAGGAGATATAAAGACAGAAGGGTGTGAAGCGGGCAGAAGGAACAAGAGCAGGGACAGGACAAAACCGTAACTGTCCTCTAGGGAGGGATGAAACAGATTAAAGCTTTCAGGGGTAAAAATTTAAAATCAATATAAAAGGGATTAAACAGATGGAAAGTTTCAAAATGGAGGTGGGGAAGCTTTGATTGTCACATACCTTCTATTGTTCATCATCTCGTAATTGTCACAAGACGTAAGAAAGGTCCATTTGAGACCCCACCTTTCTCTCTGTTGCACAGACATCTGCCTTCATGTGACAACAGCCCAGAATTTCAGAGCTAGAGTATGACAGAAAACTGATTCTGTAACAGATCCATTCTACTAAGCAGGGATTATCTCTGCACAAGATTTGTATGAAGTGTTTCGCACAAGTGAAGCTGAATAGAGCTTTTAAGTCCAACTACAGTACACACAATAAAAAAAAAGTCATCACTATCACAACTGTAAGCTGAAGCAGTGTGGCACCCCGTTGAAGAATACTGCAGTCCAACAGTCCGAGAGAGAACAAATTCATCCACTGGTTCTTCTGTCTTTTCAAGATTCAAATGCCAAGATCATCCTCTTCCTGACAGTTTTATTTAAATTCCGTGTGTCTGGAGAAATTGAACGGAGAGATCTTAACAAAATGAAGTGATTAAGCCTCCTAGAACAAATACAGTTCCTTCTCCACAAGTGCTGAGGGGTAAAACTTCCTGGCTTCCAAAGCCTTTTGAGAGTCCTGAAATTCTTTTCGTCTGTGTTGCATTTTGAAGTTACTCCCTATGAATATCCTTGTCAGACAATACTACCTCTCTACCTACTGACTGTCAGTAGTTCTCACAGAGATCACATTTAAAAGACTCAGAGCTTGAAAGCTAATCTCTCTTCTCAAAAGTTTTATTTCCCAGCAAATATTTGGATATTTACGAGACAAATAAAGTGAGTGTGGATGTCTCTTTGTAACAGTTTGATGACAGGGGTAAAGAATGCATAAGACTGGGACTTAATTTGACTAAAATGATACTTGAAATAAATTAGTGTCAGTTTCTGCACAGAGTTATATGTAACTGCAATTCTTTAAACAAACAAAAAATCTGAATTAAAAATTCACTTCTGTAAATGCAATATTAACGTTCATGCTGTTGTCTGCTGGAATAAGAGTTTCTATGAATCACAGAATCCTAGAATGGCCCAGGCTGGAAGGAACCTCAGAGATCATCTAATCCAACCTCCCTGTCATGGGCAGGGACGCCTCTCAACTAGATCAGGCTACTCAAGGCTCTGTCCAACCTGGCCTTGAACACCTCCAGGGAGGGGGGTAGCCACAATTTCTCTGGGCAATTTATTCCAAAGTCTTGCCACCCTTGTACTGAAGAATTTCTTCCAAAGATCTAATCTAAATCTATTCTCCTTCAGCTTAAACCCATTTCCCCCTGTCCTATCAGTGGACGCTCTTGTAAAAAGTCCCTCCCCAGCCTTCCCGTAGGATCCCTTCAGGTATTGGAAGGCAGCTATTAGGTCCCCCCGAAGTCTTCTCTTTTCAAGACTGAACCATCCTAGCTCCCTCAGCCTGTCCTCGTAGCAGAGGTGCTCCAGCCTGTGGATCATCTTTGTGGCTCTACTCTGAACATGCTCCAACAGTTCTATGTCCCTCTTATAGTGGGGACACCAGAACTGGACGCAGTATTCGAGGTGGGGTCTCACAAGAGCAGAGTAAAGGGGGAGAATCACCTCTCTTGACCTGCTGGCTACGCTTCTCCTGATACGTAGCCAGCAGGTCAAGAGAGGTGATTCTCACCCTTTGCTCTTGTGAGATAAAATCTGACAGCAATTTAGCAGGGTTTACAGAAAAGAAAATATTTACAATGCCACCACGAGAGGTGTGACGGCTGTGTTCAGACCACCAAATTATCCTTAATCCAGTCTGGCTACAGTCGAATGCTTTTATGACAGCATAGATTTGAGTAGGCTCAGTGGCCCAGGTGGGTTTTACAGGCTGAGCTGGACTCCACTCTGTGACAGTTTCCCTGCTACCTGCACCAGAGGTAGCTAAAGTGAATTCGAGGGTATGTGGGATCTCATCACTGCACATATCTCTGAAGTCCTAGAAAATATCTTGTGAATACTTTTGTCATCTCTTTTCTAATACATTTTTATTCTATTTTAGAACTGTCCAATCCAATTTCACTTCAAATTAAGCCTAAGTTTTGCGTGGCAACAAGACACTCACCCATTTTAGATATTAAGGAGAAGGATCTCGGATGTTGCACACTGCCTTAGCTCAGGACACATTATTTCAGCTGCTCCTAATGCTGTGGGGAGTCTGTTTGGCCTAATGAGTCAGATTATTAAAAAAAGCAACAACAACAAAACACACACAAAAGCCCCTCACAAAACAACAAAAAAAAGTATTTCTTTCACTGTGCAGCTGCAAGTAAATCTGAAAGCATGAGATTTGATTACCGAACTTTGGGAGAATAAAGAAGCCAACCTCTATCTTTCAGTTCATATACAGAAAACATGTCCTGGTACCCAAGGCTGCACAAGGATCTTCTTTCATGCTCCCATGATCTGCTCAAACCTTAAAACAAGGTCCTGGAGCTTTGGAAGGGGAGAGCTCAGTGAAGCTGTATCTGTGCACAGCGACATTCAGCAGGAATTTTTCCAAGAGCTCTCCAAAGGCTAGTGCAGTTGCACACCATCCTCAGGGAAGCTTCCCCATTCTTGAACTTTTCCAAGGCACTTCTTTAAGGGATGTGAAATCCACAAGTTTATGATAAAACTCAAGCCAAACCTAGAGAAAATATTTGACAGCTTAGTCTTAAAATGACGTCCATGAACCTGTAAATCAGTATGTATTATAGCGAGCTCACACTACTCACAATCGGATAATCTCTGTTCACTTTCATCCCATATTAACCAGGAAAAAAATTTCAGGCTGTTGACTTTGGACTTTCCCTGAGCCTCTTCCACACCTAATTCTCTTGAGCCAAAAAAAAGTCTGAATCTGGCAGGGAGATCTGAATGAAAGAAAAAGTCCTCTTTTATCCAGATTTTATTTTTTGTCTCTGCACATTATTTTCTTAAAGTAGAATAGAGAGGGAGAAAAATTAAAGAAATGCAAGAGATTATTCTAAAGAGTCATAGACAGTTTTCCAGAGAAAGTGTAGGCATCCTCTCATATTATCTTCTCACAAGATATCCCACATATAAGAATGAAAACAGATAAGGTACCAATGTTCCCATGCATTATAACCCACATTTTTCTTTTATAAGTTAGCATCCCAAGCCTGTAAAGTTTCCAGAGAATTCTGGGCATCTCTGAATGATACTTTTTCTTAAACAGACAAAGTCACTCCATGTTTATGCTTGTCTCTTCTCCATCTTCAAAGTGCTAATAAATATTATTTTCTTTTAATCATTCCCAACTAACAGAAGAAAAGACTAATAAGAATTTAAGTGCCTTGATGAAAGCTATGGAGTTTTACCTCCTGTTTCCTTGGATTCCTGTGGATACCCATCCTCAGCTATCACACATCAAACATCCAGTCTGCTGTATTTTCTGACAAATATTTCTGATCTTAATGGGCAAGGTTCATTTCAGTGTCACACAGGTTAATACACACAAAGGGAGCCTGGCTATGTCTGGAAACTCATCTTTATGCATTACTCAGATACACCCACTGCAACAGGCATCCATTGCAGGGTTTTTATGCCCTGTTAATTACTCAAAACTATTCTGTAGTCTCAGTCCAGCTTCTAGTAGACAGATGGTAATGTTAAGACATTAATATATTTCAGACTGGATCCCTGCAGAGCTGTCTCAGCAAAGAAAGAAGAGTGACTTGCACAGAGCCCGAGCTCCCATCGCAGCCCCCATGGGTGCTCCCTTTTCCGGGGCAGCATGCCTGGTGCACTTGCTCGGTGAGTAAATCAAGCAAAGCACACAGGGTTCATCAAACCAACCTCTTCACCAGTTTCAGGAATAATGAACAGGAAACATAAATTCGGTGCAAGCAGCAGGATGACACAGTAGTAATAGTCTCTTCCACAGCGAAGTTTCTCGTCATATCATGAGACATTCTGTGATTGAAAAATGTGGGGTTTGAGTCCAGAAAGTCCCTTCCCTTTCATCCCAAACCTGCTTAGCCTCCCCAAGTGACTCTCACTCCATTACACTCTCTAGATGATAGGCATGGAGTTAAATAATTGACACTATCCTTTGTTGAATTCAGCATACAACTTTTGCCAGCATTGAGACATTAGATGCCACAAAGCAACCACTATAAATTCCAAAATATACTGTGCTGGTTTATACTTTTGTCTCTGACGCTTTTCCCAGTATTAACTCTGCATCTTTTCAAAATTACACATTGTCAAATTAAGCACAGTGGGTGGCACATTTATGATTGTTAACTAAAATCACTAAAAGAACAGTCATTTCTCATAAAACAACACAGATTTTTACAGAATTCCTGCCCTGGTTCCACACTTTAAAAAAAAAAAAAAAAAAAAAAAAAAATCCACTTTTTCTTAATCTCTTAAACTTGGGCTAAGCAGAGTTTTAAGGTTTGCAGAACTGTTCTCCAGCTGAGTGTTTCCTTTTAGATATGCACACCTCCTTGTTGGACATTCATTATCAAACCTTGTGTTTGCCTTTTATCTACAAGTCCTCTTCAGTGTTCAGCATAAACTACATGGACACCTTGCAGATTGACATTTCTTCATTCATGCTTTACCTTAAACAGCATGCGAAGACATCAAAGAAGAGGAGCTGACTTTGATGTTACAAAATGAAAAACGCCTCATGATTTGCCAAGACCAGGGGAACTTGTAGTTTGCTCTTTTCTCCCTTAAAGAAACACTACTCCTTTCCCCATGAATATGTGAAAATCTTTGCCATTTTCATCAATCTTGTGTAAACATTTTGTTCCCAGTTTAAAAACATCTCATTGCAGCCTGCTAAATATGGGCCCCAGTGCCTAAACTACAATGGCTTGAAGGAACATACACTCTTTATTTAAAGAGCGTATTTGTTTCACACCTGTGACTTTTACACACTCCAGGTGTCATGACCCTCAGTGTCACCTCACTAATACTGGTAATAATAGAGCATGTGCTGTGTTTTTAATTCACAGGTCACTGAGAGGGATTTAGAAAAGCATGTCATTCCCATGCTGTGGATGAAGAAATTGTGCAATACGAGATGTTATTTGGTTTGGCCATGATAGCAAATAGCCGGGAATGAAACAGAGCAGTCTTGATTTCTGTGTGAATGCTGGACTCCGGTCATGAAATCAAAGGCGATGGCGCTCAGCACCGTAACAGACACAAAAGGTGCCAATAACCCTGGGAGGAAGCCAGCCACACCTTATCAGAAGGTGCAGCACATCACAATCGGGAACACTTGATTTACTTCAAAATTTATGCTCCTATTGTTTTGAATACTATGAAGGGAGGTTTTCTTGGGGTGTTTTCTTTCATGGTTTGAAGTGCAGAGCTACCCTGTCCTTATAAGGACAGTAGGAATGTGCATAATTAGTCCAAGGCTAGAGAATAGAGACATTCAAAATGAACATTTGTTATTGATTTCCAACACTGCAGTGGAACTGAGAAGAATATCATGCGAGGAAAAGATATGTAATTAAATGTGATTTTTTTAGAATGTTGCCTCACTAGGTCATTGCATATGTATTATTCTACTGCATTGCTTCAATGTAAAACGCGCGGTTCCTCTCCCTGGTACAAAATCCTTTGATTAACCAGCCTCCCTTCACCGGTGGAAGGGGCCAGCCCTTTTGTTGTTTTGCTGCCAGCAATGTTGCTTCTGCTATTTCTTTAAGACTCTTCATCAGATGTGATTTGTCAGGAACATGCCTAGACTGTAAGTCAGAGTAGAGCTCATTTTCTTTGATGTGCATTTGTAATGTGCCTGCTCCAAAAGGAGGGGAATGAAAACTTTGGTCACACTGTTAATCTGCAGGAACTACAATTTTAAGCAACTGTATGTGATTAGAGTCTGCACATACCATAGTGTTGGCTACTCCTTTCAAAAAGAATTTTATCAATAATTGGTGCCAACAAGAGACCATAATGTCAAACATTCACCACAGCTGATTCAGCAAGAGCGTGTCTAGCCCAAAGTTTCTGTTGTAGAGACCTTTTATCTTCAGTTTAGGGCCTGAAATTTTCCAAAACTACTTTACAGAGCCACTTTACCTCATTTCTTGCTGTATTGCACTTAGAGACCAGCAGAGATCAGTGTGACTGTTTAGCTCCAGTGTTACAAATTTTGCACTCAAGGCTTTTGCCCTCGAGCAAGTGTTTTGCATACTGAGGAAGTCTGAAAGGGTTACACTTCCTTGAAGGTCCACTTGAATGACTGTGAGAAGAGAGCCAAAGCGGTAATCAGATCCCCATGAGATCATATTGAAAGCAGCCATGCCTATTTCACAGAGTCTTCTGATGTTGCAGGGGTCTGCAAAACATTTAATCACTGGAGTTCCAATAAGTTGAAATTTGTTTTGAGTACTGTAGAGAGCACTCGTCTTAGATAAAATGCTGCCTCGTAATGCTCTTACTGCTACATGAGCCGGAATGCAACCGAATATCCATGGTGATTTAGCCTTGCGCCATCATCCCTGTGAAGGGATGTGAGATTTTCAGAGCTACATAGCAGTGGATTAATATAACACTTCATTACAATTCATGGGAGGCCTGATCCAGCTTCTGTCAGAGTCGAAGGAAAGATGCCATTTGATTTTACTAGGACTTTGGATGGGGTTTAGTGTGTCTAATCCAGTAACTGCCCTTCACTACCACAGAAGCTTTCCCTCTGTAACTCTGCTACCCAGCTGGCACCTGCGTGGCTGTTGGCCTGCTCTAATTACCCAGTGAAGGCCAGGTGATCCTAATGCTGTCAGACAACCAAGCATTGGTACAGCGAGGTTTAATAGCTAAACCTTGTCTATCTTGCTTTTATTTCATGCAACCCTGTGAAGTGCTCAATGACCTAGAAAACTAAGTTTGGCATAAACCGCATTGATGCCTGTCTCTGAAAGAAGTGAATGAGAGGGGTTTTGAAGATGGTTGTGCAAAAACTCACAGATTTGATTGTGTGTGGACAAAACCAAAGTAACTTAGCCCACAACATACCATCTCATCTGGCTCAAAGTTTGCAGAGAGCAGAGAGAAAATCCTTGCTAGCCTATCTGCATTAAACAGAGAACAACAGTATTAGCTATTATCCAGTTAAGCTTGTGTGTGGACAAAACCAAAGTAGCTTAGCTCACAACGTACCATCTCATCTGGCTCAAAGTTTGCAGGGAGCAGAGAGAAAATCCTTGCTAGCCTATCTTCATTAAACAGAGAACAACCAAGCTAAAAATGGACCAAGATTAAAGAGCAAACTACTGACACAGGTCAGTCCAGGTAACCCCTTCCACTTTCTTGCGAAAATCCAAACCTGTGGACTGTTAGTAGACTTCATAGTGCTTAAGAAATCTGAAATGTATTTTACATCTCTCGAGCGGTTAAAAACAAAACATAACAAACATCTGAGCCCATTTTATGCTAAAGTTTTTATGCTAAAGTTTTATGCTAAAGTTTAAACTAAAATTTTATGCTAAAGTTTTGAGAGCTGGTTTAGCTCAGTGGGTTGAGCGTGGTGCTTGAAACATCAAAGGTCGCGGGTTTGATTCCCGTTCGGTTCTCACGTGTTGCCGGACCTGGTCCAGAGGTGGCGTCCCTGCCCACAACAGGGAGGCTGGATTAAAATGATCTCTAAGGTCCCTTCCAGCCCAGGCCATTCTATGATTCTATTTCCGCCTTTGCTACCACCACTACTACTAAGGCTAAAAGCCAGTCAGGTCATGGTGGTTATAATGTGTTCTTTCTGCCTATACAAACAAAATACTCATTAGATTTATTTTTTTTTTTTAGAAATAAAAAGAGACAGAAAAACACAATGTGGCTAAAGATGCCTCTTTTTCTAATGTAGTCTAGACCTTATAACGACCAAATAGGAAAAATTATCAGGATAATTATCTGGGCTGCTAGAACCCACCAAATAAAATGGATGTGTCTGATCAAAGCGCACTGAGTTTTCAGAGGTGGATCTTGAAATATGCCAGGTTTGAAAATGGAAGCCTCAAAGCATCAGTCCTTTCCCCTTGGCTGACAGGCACTTGCTGAAGAATGGAAGAGGTTTTCCAGCAGATGAGTGTCAGGAAAAAAAACCCTAAAGAATTAATGTGGATTTTGAGGAGAATGATATTGCCTAAAAATATCATTGTTAGCACAGGGGGGTTTTTTTGACAGATTTGGCAGGTTTCTGCAGCATCTTCTGACTGTATAAAAGTTGTGTGTGTGACTTAACCTTTTCATTTCTGCCTTTTGGAGTTCAGTCTCCGTCATTGTTGCCCTCTGCATTCAACTCTTCTGTAGACTCAGTGCTCCTGATACTCATTGTTATTCTGCTCTTTGCTTTCAACATTATTCCAGTGAGATTCCCTCCTTGTCAAAGCACTGACTCAGTCTACCTTAGAGGACTATATGTTGATCTCTAAGACACATACGAATCCTTCTGTTTCACTATCATTATTAGCTGGCCGAGAGTGCCAGGAATAAAATGTTTAACAGAAAAAAATATTCACAATTTTATGTCGCTTAGATTAATAGAAATATCACAACAATTTAGCATTCTGCTGTGCTTGAAGGTGGCGTGTTATTGAGAACTGTTTAGCAGCATCATATACACCCCTTTTCACCTGTCCTTGCTGCTACTGCACAAGAACCATACAGCACTTTTTCAGGCTACCTATCATATGTTGATGAAAGGAACTGTTGAGAGGCATAAGGATTAGGCAGGTGAAATCCTGGTGCTCCTTTTGCTCTGCAGGGCAAACACTGAAAAGCACACCACCAAAGAGCCATAGAACCTCTTTTTTTTTTTGAGCACAAGATTAGGCCTGGTCAAATCACAAATAACCATAAATATTCTCATTAAGCATTAGCCTATTCTTAAAGAAATAGTTGTCAGTACCAACTCAGCTGTAAGAAACCCTTTTTAGTTTTGTAAAAGCTGTGTAGCAGCAGACTAGAGATGGAAAGGTAAAGAAAGCAGATCAAATTCTGAAGTAGCAGTTATGGCAGTTTAATATGCCTTCATCCTGAAACAAATGACGCCTTTGTCTGCAGCAGCAGCAGCAGTACACTTCTCTACCAGTATCAATGCATTCAAGCTAGGGAACTTTCCCAGTCTGAATGAGCCCTATTTCCAGGCATGGTTTCAGCCAGTCCCAGGACTTTCTGAGCTGCAGCCCCCTGAAGGTAGAGGCTGCAGATTCTGCTGCTGCTGCACTCCTTGCAGCCCTGCCAGGACCTCTGAGACCCCAGCATCTTGCTTGAGCACACTTGACAGCTCCCCGAGAGAACGAGCAATTCCCACCTCCCTCCCTGAAATTCCACCTGCCTACTAAAATACAGAGTAAAATACAACCACGAACAAAAGTGTAAGACTGTGCATGAACAAGGGCACATTCAGAATTATAACAGCAGGAATTATAATAGCAAGACCATCACCCAGCACAAGGGACTGGGAGTTTTGGAAAGGACAGGATTACCTGTTTGCTGCAGGTCTCAAGACAAGCTCTGACTGCTGAGAAGCCTTGGGACATAATTGCTCAATGCTCAGGGTTTTTTATTCCATTCCTTAAATGCATGCAGCATGGGCTGCTGTCAAAATGACAATGCTAAGCTAACGGACCTGCTAGCATTGCCTATTTTGGCAATATTTATCTAGTGCAGATTTTGGACCTTTAGGAGGCATCATAACTTCTGGAAATTTTGTAAATAAACCAGTTCATTACTAGCCTAATTAACTGATCTCATGTAGCTGTAAACCCTGGTTAAGAAAACTGGTCCACTTCCTCCACAGTGACAGATAACAAGCATTACACAACAGTGACCCAAATGCTCCTGTCAAATCTTTCCAACATCTCTGAAACCTTCCAGAAGACAAAGGGATGCTGTACTTTTTACTTGGCACTACAGCTGTAGTACGTAGTACCACTGTAATATCGGTCTCCTTTATCTTTCCTAGTGAAAGGAAAAAGTAAAAAAAAATTAAAAATAATAATAAAAAAATCAATCTACTGCAAATGGCCAATACAGCAAACTAGAGCTCACATCTTCTTGCTAATTGAAGTCCTACTATATCAAACAAAATGATCAAGCCCTTAACTGAGTCTAAACCTCCACCAGTACAGATATGAAACTCAATCATGATAAATTACATGAGCAATTTAGGCTCTTACTATAACGAATAGCAGTTATTTTATTTGATTCATCAACAGCACAGCAGCCTTGACAATGTGTTCTGTACGTTACAGTGAGGCCTGACAGCTTACAGGACATCAGGGCTCCTGTGCATGAAGATGTAGCTTTGTTGATTCCCAATTTCCTCAAGGAATCTGGTATTGTGGACTGGAGTTAAACATGTGTGGGCTGAACACTTAGATCTCAAGGAATTAAAAATGTGACTGCTGAAAAATTAAACCAAGAACACTCTAGAAAGAAAGGTCACAATAAAAAGAAGTGTGTCTCTATGTACACCTAATCATAACTTAATTACTGGTGATCAGGAATGAAATTGCCATCAGTGACACTACCTTCTGAAAACTCAAGGTTTCAGCTGAGAGATTAAGTCTAGAATTAAAAAAGAGTTCAACTTAAGTTCCAGAGTTCACTGGAAACTGTACTGTACTAAAAGAAAATTTGAAGTCAGCCCTATACTTCTAATTGAAGCAACATAGCGATGCAAACTTAGAGTTGACTATTACACTTAGAAGAAAGAAAGAACATCTCTTCACACTGAGCATTTTCATCTTTCAGTCTTTATCTGAGCATCATCACAAACAAGGAATTCAAACCTGTCACAGTCCTTCAGCTTTACAGTTTACAAACTTGAGCCAAGCCTTTCTTGAACTTGCTAGAGCGGTTCATGGGATTACTGCCTCAAAGTGTCCCTGCTGCCGCCTGTTGGAGCGTTAAGAGACTTTGAAACATCACAAATTCATTTTCCACGTGGAAGACGATTTTCAGATTAATGTTTTTTTCTTTGTGCTTACTCTTAAGGTAATTTTCTATTCAGAACTCTGAAGGGGAAAAAAAAAAAAAAAGAAAAAGGGGGTGTTCTGGCTCATATGCCGTCTACATCAAAAGTTACCGGAGCTGCAAACTGGTTAGGAAGCAAGCTGACTGACCTAACCAAGAGCCATCTGGGGCCCTCTGACAGAAAAAAGAAATGACTGAAAGAGACATCAGAGAAACAAAAATAAAACCCTAAAGTTCATACTGCTGGGCTGAGCTGATCAGAGCACGCCCACCCTCCTCCTATTTAGGGTGAAAGTATCTAATATGACAGCTGACTGGAAAAAAAACCTGCAAGAAAGTAAATTCAAAAGTTCTGAACATTTTTCATGCTTTTTGTTGTCATCGATGCTCAGTGCTGCCGAGTGTCCCCACTTGCAGACAACAGAAGCCGCAGTCACTCCCCGGTTATGAAATGGCTCCATGTCGGGCTCGCCGTGAGGGCAGCACCCGCAGAGCGAGACCGTCTGGGAGCGTGGGGTGCGAGGGATCCCCTGGCAGCCGCCGTGAGCCACAAACCCAGCGGTTATTTTCATGGAAGTGATAGAAACGGAGTTGATCAAAACAAGCAGAAGGCACTGCTCTGTTCGGTCTGTACGCTTTGTACGCTGCCACGTGGGAACTTAATTAGCTCACGTGCTTCATGTTTCTATCTTTAGTCTGATGGCATACAGCTGTTCTTTTCAACATCGCTGCCTACTGCCCTTTCCCTGCTGTTTGGGGTACGAATGTAAATAGATGAGGCGAGATCGCCTCAAATTTAACCCTCTGGAGGCGAGGCCTCAGCTGGCCGAGGAACTGCGAGCCCAGAGAGATGGAGAGGAACGGGGAAGATGGTGAGGGGAGGGCAGTGTGTGCTGTTGCTGCTGGACACCAGCCTCCCACCTAATTAACCCCAAAAATATCCATTAAATGAGTCCAAAAGGCAGGGCCCTTGCTGATCACCTAACCCAGGAAGTATTGCCCCAAATAACGAGGTAAATCACCTCATAGTTTTAACTGCAATTAGGAAAACGCCACCACACGCCGGCACGGATCCTGCAGCCTCACGGAGCTCACCCCCACGCAGAGCTCACCTCGTCGCAGGGGCCGCCCTCCAAAACGCTGAAAATTAAACAAAAAACCAACCTGTTCTGAGAACAATCATACCTGTCAGGGTGAGGCATTTCGATTTGCTGCCATCGTGAGGTGATGGTTCAGAGCTGGTGCTACCCAGGAGCAACTTCCTCCCCGCCTCGGCCGAGGTGGCCCCTGAGGAACCTTTCCAGAGGCCTGAGGCGCCTTTCCAGAAAGGTTTAGGGCAGAGGAATGAGCCTCGGACGTGAAAACACAACACAAAACATGAAAGGATATTTACATTTCAGAGTTCTTGAGGCCTGGCACTTCCTCTGGAAGATCTCCCACCACAGCAGACAGCGACTAACTTCATGTAAAGATTTAGGAATTTTAAAATAAATAAATAAATAAACGACTACAGGCAGATCTACTGAAGATGTCGTGGCAAACTTAAGAGAAGACTCAGCAACGAGGCGTGAGCTCCCACTCCTGGTTGTCTACGTGTTTAGCAGCAGGACGGGCCCGCTAGCCCTGTGCCCAGCAGCTACAGGGGGGTGACAAAAAGGTGGCTCTGTCGTCTGAGGCTGCCAAGAGAGGAAGGGAACACAGCTCTGCAGTACGTGCAATAAATGGCAAGCCTTCAAAAACCCCTTCAACTTCTGTAATTTCTTGCATGTGATAACCGCAGCCCTGCACTTCCAGCTGGGACATTCACATCTCCCGGCTGGAACGCAGCCGGCATACCCAAGGCCAGCCGTAGCCCCGCAGTTCAGAGAGCAGCTAATTTTTCTGAGCAGTTGAGAAGTTACACAGTCATCCACTTCCAGGATTTACCGTATCAGTATCCTCCACTCCCTGCCTCTCCCTCGCCCATTAGTTTTTGTCTCTTGTAGTCATTTTCTTCTCATATCCTAGAAATTCCTGCTTCGCCACCTTGACAGTGATGTTAACGTCAGGTGCTACATATCATGCCACACTCATGAGTTTTACATTCCTGCAACATGGCAGACTTTGATACAATTACAGCTCGGCTACATATCTTAATTTATGTTACAATATCACTGCAGTGATAGCAGAGACAAACGTTTAATTCACAGAGCGTCAGTTTCAAACTACAGTCCCTGAATGCAAACGGCAGACTTCAATATTTTTTTCATCAATTTCTTAGTTCATAAAAATCAATTTTTGTAGAGTTTTTACACTGTACATAAAAGACTGTGGCATCAATTAGCCTTAATTCTTTTTTTTTTCTCTTTTTTGGAAACCTCTTTGTAGGAAAATCTCATATTTCAGCAATTTGCATTATCCACACAATCTGCTTTGAAGTTCTAAGTTATGGTAAGAAAAGGATCCACTTATCTGCACATAAAAAATGTTCAAAGCTTATAAATTCCCTGAAACAGATGTACATTATCATTGGATTTGCCTTTCTCTCTTTGCTGTTGCATGGCTAATAGAGTTTCATGTGCCCCCTCACATCCTCCCCATTTAGCATCTTTTCTCTACAGAAGCATGCACCCTACTGTGCCAATCCACACTTCAAAGATTTCTGTCTATCTATTAGAAACAAAGCACAAAGTGAGAACATATGGCCCCTTTTAAATTTCCCACATTTAAGTCAATATCGTTTCTTTTCTCCTTTGGCAAAGAAACATAATAAGGTTTATCTTCACCCTTCCTAAATCTGCTGGCTCTCTCAAACTGCTTGTGCCAATTCAGCAGTTACTTCGCAGTATCAGACTTGGCAGCACATATGAAAACAAAATCTCTAATTTTTTTAATTGCTTTTATTTCTTCAGATCAAGAAGATGCATTTAAATGATGAAAAAGGACAAAATGTAACTGCACACTTTCAGATAAGTGGATTTTAAACCCATGAAAGGGCACAGCGGAGAGTCAACAGCAAAAAAATTGTCTTTTCATGTTCTTTTCATGGTGACATCTTTCCAAATGTTTACTATTACTGACTAAAGGGATGGAAGAGCACTTGGGAATCTGAGGCCTTACTGAGTAGGAGCATCTGCTTGTCCCATGTCCCAGAGCACCTGCAGAAACCCAGTGTACTGGCACTGAGGGGAGAGATTGGGCAGTACAAGACATTGATGCCCCTTCTTGAGGAAAAGAAACAGTTACTTGCAGCAGAATCACTTTGGCTCCTCAGTTTTCTCTGCCGGGGTTACAGACATAGTGAACATACCTCTTGTGTGCCTGGAAGTAGAAATCCTGGACCATTTATTTGGAGTGACTTCATCCTGCACATCCTCGGAGAGGTGGGTACCAGGGCATGCAGCATGCTCATGGTAAAGTCTGGTGTTTGGAGGATTTCCCTTATATTTGTGGGCAATAGAAGCAGTATCTATATGAACAAAGGCTCCGAGTAAAACAAACTTCATTGACTATTGTTAGAAAGATCAGCAGACACACAGTATTCTGTGAAAGCTGAATTTATGATTCAATTATAAAGGAAAGGATTGCAGTGATTATGCTTTTAGCAGAGTAAAGTACACAAGTCTTGCCCCACTGCTGAAAATACTGTACTTCTTCAATTCATAGCCACGAGCTAAAATGACTCCGTATTTCAGACTCCTAAACCATCAGGACTGTAATCTTTACATTAATCAATTTCAGCATCCATTTATTAGACCACAAAAATTCTTACAAAAACCTGATCAGTGCAAGCCACGAGTGTCCCTGGGCCCTGACTCCAAGCAAACATAAATTGCAACACCTCTGTTTACATCAGCCGAGCTGCACAAAGTTTCCATTGAAACCCATGGAGGAGCTGTTGAGGGCCATGGCCTTAACAGAGGGCATACTCAAACAGCAAGAAGGTGTGATTACAGACATCAAAAGTAAAAAATATTCCCTGAGAAGTCTGTAAAGAGTCGGGAGGAATGTGAGGCCCCCAGTGCTGCTTTTTGCTTCCCTTCATACCTTTGTACTTACTGGAAACTCCGAATCTGTTTAATTGAGCTTTTCCTCCCCTCCAGTCCTTGCAGTGTGAGAGGGTTAATTACTTTGGACTGAAACATTACAATTTTTGTACTCTCACTTCCTAACGGCACAGAGAGTATGAAGGGTGCTCTGGGCACACATAGCACAGAAATCCATAAAGCACTCAGAGCAAGAATGGAAAAAATAGCTCCAGACCCCATGGCCATGGGTATCTATAAAGCACCATATCTACAACTTCGAAAATCAGCACTGGCCAAGTAAGACCTTAATGTTAATTGCCATAGCAATTCACTGTTTATCTTAGTTGAACTAGTGTTACCAGTCCTGGTTGTTAACAACTTCAAGTGGCACTTTATTCATCTATCAACAGTCTTACTCTGTGAACAAGCAAGCGAGGAACTATAAACACCCACTCCAAAGCCACTTTGTAGGTTTAAGCTAAAGCCCACAGCAAACGACCATTCACAGAACTCCAGTGAGAGCAGACAAAATACAATCTCCAAACCAATGTTTTAATCTACGAAGTTTTATTTGTCTTTTTAAACTTGTAATCCATAAAAAGAGCTTATCAAATATCTGAAATTAGTACAAGAAAAAATGATGACTCATATAGAAAACTGCATTTGAAGGTCCAAATTCCGAGACACGCATGGGGCTCTCTCTTGGCTTCCTTTTGTGAAGCTGAAGGCAAATTTGGCCCAGTTTGTTAGGTATTTCACTGGAAAATTCACAAAGCCTCAATGTGCTATACTTCGTGAATAGAATAGCATGGGAAGGATTAAGTGCAAGAATAAGCACTTGGCACCAGAAGGATCTGATTCCATATCTCCATCCACAAAGTACAGGCTCAGCAAGAGTACATCTCTTAGCTGTCTGCAATTACAGGCTGCTTTGTCTGTATGAACTAGGCACTCAGAGGAAGACACAAACCCCGCTTCATAGGCATGTCCTAAAACCCAGAAAGCAGTGCACATAATTACCAGTCTGCCTGATACTCTTAGTGTTTGCCCACTGCCAAATTTATGAACCCTCTTAACATTACGTCTTCAACGTTTTTATGAAACTTGTAGAACTTCCTACTCTCACACCCTGAAATACTAGGCTGACGAGACAATTGAAAGGTCCAGTTTGCCATTTCTTGTGATATAAAGATTATACTTTGTGTCAGTCGATTTCACAGGCATAGTTAGTGTTTAGCGTCGAGAAAAAAATCAGGACAGATATTGAAGCTTTGGGCAATATTTGACCAACTTACGTGTGCTTGTAATCAGAGAATTGATGCTACTATTCAAAACATGTTCTAAAGAATACTGAAAACACCTGTAGAAACACCTTCACCTCTGAAAAAAATTTCCCTCAGCTTGGACAAGGACTCAGGAAACCAGGGCATCATTTCTTACTCTGCCACAGCCCTGGTGTGATTATCTACAGTTTTCCTTCCTTGCACTTCCCGCTGCACACTGGAGACCAACCTCTTCTAGCAAATCTTTCAAGCTTTCCCAGTGAAAAGCATTCTATGAACTACTGTTGCTGTTTTATGAGCAATAAATGTACCATAAGGGATTCAAAAAAGTACTATAAATCTAGCTTCTCCATACAGTATTTTCCTACCTCTTGTCCATCTCTCCCCGCTCCCGTGTCAGACAGTTCTGTGCTATCTTTACACTTCTCGAATCTTTCCATCCTTCCCTTGCCAGTCTTTCTTCATGGCTCTAACCCTCACAGTAATCCACCTGAATGGTCCTTTAGTCTTGCTATTTTAAAACAAAGGAATTAGAAGACCTCATCCATATGATTTCTATAATTTTAGCTCAGCAGGATCAAATTATCTAGAATTACACAGAAATATAGAAGCAAATTAAAGCATTATTGAAAACCTCATTATTTAATAACTATAATCCAAACTTCAAATAAGATGCATTTTAATCTCTACTGAATAATTTCAATATAAAGTTATTTGCTTTTCTACATCTGTTCCTTTTAGACCATTTTGAGCACATTTTAAATGTACACAAGCCAAAAAAATCCCAAAACAGCCCCTTCCAAGTCAAATCAACTGAACATCTGTCAAATATGCAGAGAAAATAAATTATGTGATAAATTGAGGTTGGTTTTGCTCCTAAGCACATTAAAAAAGAAGAAAAAACTTCTTCCAGAAGCTATTTAGAAAACACATTAAGTTCAATTTTTATTCCATGAATTTTCAAACATGCTTCTACTTAGTTCATTTAAAAAAGACAACTAACAGGATACTGACTATGACTTGGTTCCCAGCAAAATCATGAATAAGTCATGTTTGAAAACACATTTTCAGATCTTGATGAATTGCATCAAGGTAATTAAAGGTGAGACTTGATTAGCTGACACATTTTGAAACATGAACATTCTTGACTGTACTCGAGGTAAACATGGCGAATGTTTTTTGCAAGTTTTCTAGCATGATGAATTTTTCTCAAGCATTATCTAGACCCCAAGGGGCCTAACTCTCCTGTTAATTGGAATACAAATGAAATCTGTCATTCAGTAATTGAGGTACACAATGACATATGGCAAACAGTAAGCATTCATCCTATCTCTGTATTTATGTGGCAGCTTGTAGAGTGATGAGCGTACACAGTACGTTTCCTTTATAAAAGATCACCTCTGTCAGAATCCACCTTGTGCTGTTTACTAACTCCTGCCAGAGGACATACACATACACGCAAACACACACCCTTGAGGTTCTTCTCCAGCTGTACTTTGCTGTTCTGTGCTCAGGATGACTAGAGTAGGAAGGCAGTTGTAGAGGTCATATACGTGGCTTTTTAATTTGGTATGGCCTTAAGGGTCTGGTCTGCCAATATTCCAGGAGAACCTGTACTTCATCATCCAAGGGCAGAACTGGGTCTTTTCTAAGTGACTAAATGACGTGGATGTTTCAAAGACATTTGGAAGTGCCTTGAGGTCCTCCAACGACATGAGTATAAAGCACAGTATTTGCTGCTAATCTTAATTAACTTACCAGCTTGATCTCTTACAGTAAAACTTTCATTTAACATTAGCTACTACAAAAACCATCAGCAGTAAGATGCATAAAAAATAAATACTGAAATCACTGTCTGCACATTATGTTGACTTCAAACCCACATACCTGGAATGAAATTACAGGCACCCTGAACCAGTGGAAATCTGGCAGTCTGGCCAGAGATTTCACTGGGAAAGAGATTTCACTTCATTTGGCTTAGTTTACTCTATATTAGGTGGTCACGAAGTTGTGAGAAGAGCTTAGAAATCTTGCTTTTCAAAAATCTAGCTTCCCAAAAATTGCAGTTGATAGAGGTGAGCAAAATTTTTCAGTTGATTTTTTTTTTTTTTCCAAAAATAGTGCAAAGTTTGGGATTGGCTTAGTTTTGCTGAACTGCTTTGTGTAAAAACAGAAGGAAAAAGTGAAAAGGCTGGAGTTTTCATTTGAAATGACTTCGTATCACCTCATTTTACTTTTAAATAGCAATAATATACTCAACTGATTATTCTTTTTTTTTGAAATTACATGTTTTGTTTAACCAGAAACTAATCTATTTTAAATTTTGATTCAGTCATTGTTTTGAGAAACTTAATTATTTTTTAAGGGTTTTCACAGTTAATGACTGTAAATAAATCAGTTACTCAACACAGGTCTAATAGCAAGGGACAAGAAATTTAATGTTGAAACTTGGTAGTTTAAATATAAAACCAAAGCATACCTAGTTCATACCTTATGGCCTGATCCTCTTCCCAAAAATGTTAATGCAAACTCTTTCATCAGTGGGATCTGCAAACACTGACAGCAATTGTAATAAGCCCCTGAATTCCACAACAAGAAGAAGGAAATATACTTTCTGAACTAGTAAAACTTTAATTAACAGGGGGTTTTCTTGGCACAGTTTTTGCTGTTAAATAAATAAAGCATTTAGTCAAAACCACCTATATTTACTATACAAAATACTGAAAAGAAAACATTTTTAAAAGATACGGAAATTTAAGGTCCTGTGAAAAGAAACTCTGCTACATGTTATTCACACTTAATGCACAACTGCAATGCAGTGTTTAGATACTGTATGTTCATACATGGCTGGTGTAAAGTTTCAGTATGGGGATGCCACGTTATTAAAATGTATTGGCATTTCACAGAAACTGACCAAGGCAGAATTTGTCTTTTGAATCTCCAGACATCATAAACCAAAACAAATCAACGCGAGGCTGTAACCAGTGGTCAGCTGTGTTACACTTGGCACTGCCACTTTTCAGTCAGATGGGAATTTCTTATCGGTGCTGTTATCTTTTTCAGGAAAATATCTTTGGGTGGAAGAGCATTTATGCCCTTTTGCTGCCCTTTCCTTAGGAAAACCCACAGTTCCGAAAGCAGTCCAGAACATTTGCTGGTTTTCAGCAACAATCTGCATTAAAAAAATTGCCCAAGAGACAATTCTCACCTCCCGGTCTTTCTGGCATATGCTCTGCTGAAAAGACAACAGCTTTAATTACGTATTCAAACCAAATAGCATGGCATCCCTTCTGAGATGGAATGTACACTTGTGTGTTTGCATGCGGTATAATGTAAGTCACTTGAATACATCAGACTTTGTTAACACTATAATATAAATAAACTTATTCCTTCTACTAGACATATAAATGCCTTTTTTTTTTTTTTTGCAGTCCATAATTATATATACATAGAAAAAGAATGATACACAAGCAGCAAAAAAGGCTTAGACTAGAACAACTCAGTGGTAACTAACCAAACTTGTGGCCTTTTCATATTTTCAACACAGAGAATTCTGTATATAAATATTTTTTGACTTTAGGAATTTAAAAAATAAACAGAACAGTATAGTTGTCACACAGATCAAACACACTTTAAAAAACATTTTGTTAGATTTAACAGAACATGCTGTTGACAGCCAAAAAAAATTAAAATAAACCAGATTGTTTTTAAGGAGGATAGTAAGTCTATACAACTGCTGATCCAGGGAGACAAGAGATGGACCTAATTACCATGAAACGTGATTCCATTCCAATTGCACAAGAAGGTAAGGCTTTTCACTTTGCTTTAGAATGTTGGTGTCTCCACGTTGAACACCCTGCTAAAACTGGTCAGCAATAAGGTAATACCCCATTTTGGACTGATCAAAACTCTAGTCAGAAAAAAGCCCCACCCTAATCATAAAGGGCTTATAACAATGTGGGATAGTTACATTTTACGATATATACTATAGACAAAATACCACGTTTAAAATAATTAAACCCCAAAGCAAACATGTTTATAGAACAATTACGCTTTTATGTGAGGAGCTCTCTACTTTAACGTTCCAAAAGCAAAACAGGTGTTTTTCAGTCCCTTTCTACCTGCAAAATAGTGATCTGTACAAAACCCAGCTGAATGTATTAGATATCTGGGCCCCACAGAAAGTAAAACTTGGATGTACTGACCCTGTTTTTTATTCTCTTTTCCAATTTGCTTTTGACTTTCAAATTTCTCAGCAGTCAGTAAGGTCTTGTGAGCATGGTCTCACTCTCCTTCATGGAATGGAAGCCCTTTGATATGGGAAAAAAAAGTAGAAGAGGCCAGAATGATTGCGAATGATATTTTTTTTTACATGCTAAATTGTCTCTATAATGGGAGAAGCACAAACTGGTAGGTGCTGGGGAAATTTAAACTGGAGGCACCTAAGAAAATGCCATGGCATGTGCTTCTAAAAAGTCACTGTTGTGGAAAAAAAAAAATAAATTTACACTCATAATCAAACCACAGATTTCTAAAACACAACAAAATGTACCTGAGAGTGTGCATATTTATATATATATATATACTTATATTTATATTTTATATATATTTGCCAACATTTAAAGTGAGAAAGTATATTTTCCTCAATTCTTTCCCAAAACATAGAACTGTGGATAAAAACAAAAACCCCAAACAATCCCTCTCCTTCTCAACCCCCCCATGAATGATACTTATGGCCCAAAAACTAAAGTCTAGTGATGCTCTAGAAAACCCCATTTCACATCCTCCTCCTTTCAAACAGTTACCTCAAACGGAATGGAGAGTAAGCAAGAGAAAAAAAAAAACACCAAAGAAAGAAGTATATTTAAATATCACCCAGTATATAACAGACTGTACTTGTGTCAGTGAAGAATCTCCAAGAAAATAAAGTGTAAGTCGTACAAATGTAGCTCTGTTGACAAGTATAGCTAATATTTCCTTGTAATTATTAAGATAATTTGAAAGGATGTGAACACAAACAGGCTACATGAATGCAGTATATTAAAATCTCCCCTGTAGCACATTACAATCAATAAAAAGAAAATAAAATCTGAGTAATACTAGAGGTAGCAGCTGTTTGTTTTTTCCATTTTTCTGAGTATCTCTGGAGTCCAACCCTTCGAACATTGCTCCCCTGATAAAAGGCTTGTGTGCGATCAGCCGACATACAGCAGAGTGGTAAGCTAGATGTCTGCAATAGTGTTTGAAGTATCTCTCCTACTACAGTGGAAGTAGTACTTGTAAAGAAGTGTGTTGACGACCTGTATTAAATCACAGCTCAAAAAGCTATGGCTGTTTGCTGTTTTACAAGCCACTTCAAAAAACAAAATAAAAAAATCCACAAGGTATTTAAGTAAGCTATGCAGTTCCACAACATATAAATAGGGTAAGTTTCACGAGTTCCATATAACCTCTAAAATATATGCTAGCTGAATATTAATGGAGTAACAATAATAATAATCGTAGTAATGCCTTAGGTCTGATATCACAAGAACACCTTTCCTTCATATGGGATGATTCCTGGAGGATGTTGGTGGGATCTCTTCTATGTCTGGTAGAAGTGATGGTAGTGGTGGTGGTGCTCGTGGTGGTGGTGGTGTTCATGTCTTTGTATCATTTGTCCAACTTGGCCTTCATATAAAATGACTGTGGGCAGGTCTCTCACATGTTCCTTTTCCACAACTGTCCCTGGAGACTGGAAGCTTTTGCACATTTGGTGATTCTCCTTTGCCCTCTGCTTATGCTTCTTGTGAACCTGTTGAGACTGCAAGGGGAGGTAAGGAAGATTCTGACCCACCCGTGCACTTGGGGAAGCCATTGGCATGGGTGCCCCTTGAAAAGGTTTATTTCTAATTGCCCTTCCAGGATGCACAGGGGCAATGTTTTTGCCTTGGGCCTTGGGAGACCTCACAAAGTGCTTGTTTGAGTCCTGGTTCCGGAGCCTCTGCTGGATTTCTGCAATCTTGGCGTAGGAACTTTCAGGCAGATTGATGTGGCTTGGATCCACCAGTTGAGATTTCCTATGGTGAGCATGGAAGGTTTCAGGTTCATGAGAACGGGATCTAGTCTGATTCACAACTCTGCTTGGTGTGTCATGTTTTTGAGCTGCTGGAGGAGATCCTAGGAAATAACAAGCTGAGTTAGTCATCTAGTATTTCAAAGTTTTAATTAGTAGCATGAAGTTGGCAGAGACTACTATCGGCAGAGTGCGTTTTTCCTAAGGAAGTGAATGCAATTATAGCTGTCTAGTTTAATTACATTTAATAATTCTGACTAGTAAATAATACACAAACAAATAGACGTACATATCTATATACAAGTGAATGTGTGTATGTAAGTCTATCTTCTCTTGGTCATCATCTATCTTAAATTCACCAAAATAATGGAACAGTAAAATATTGGCAGAGAATAGGGAAAGGGAGGAAATCCAAATGCCTTTAATCTGGGGACAGAGGCCAGAACTCCAGGTATAAACTCACACTATCCTATTTTTGGGTCAGTAGTGAGTCAAAATATATGCTGGTACATACATTGAGAACGAGCTCCAACATCCAAAAATCAGTCCTCACCTCACCCATAGACTGAACTCCTCGGCTCACCTCCAAGTTTAGCTACACAAACAAGTGCTTCAAAGCAGGCTTGCAGCACATTACCCGCTCTGTTGTGACACCACCTTCACCAGTGAATAACGTGCAGTATTCACACAGTCCTATTCCTTCCAGTAAGTCACTACAGACAAATCATACACGTTCACAATTCACTGTCCCAACGTACAACACACAGCTGAAGAAAGAAAAGATGAAAAGGTTGCAATGCAGATTCCCAAATTACCTGGACCAAACTTTGATGTGTAGTTTTCTATTCCTGCAAGATCCAAATAGTGGTTTCTCCTTTCAATGTTCTCATCAACACAATGACGATAGCATCCACTTTGCTCTGGATTGTTCTCACTCTGGTGATATCTGTCAGCAGGAAGCAAAATTACAATTCAGCAGAATTTCTTTAAAGTTGTTATCACCATCTGCAAACCAACAACTAATGGCCCCTTTGAAGCAACAGGGCTTGCTCACAAAGAAACAACAAATGCTTGAAATTCTGGATGACCGGATTTGCTCAGTTGTTAGGCCTGAACTGACCTTTCCCCTCATATAAATCGACCCCAATGTTGCAAAGCAAAGGAAGCTTTCAGATTGCATCACACATGCAAGAAGAAAAAAAATGCTCCTAGGTTTCATTACATTCTGTCTTAGAGCCAAACCATTCAACTGATTCTCCGATCTGGACATGCCAAAGAAAACCTGCTGTCTGATTCATGGCTGTTCCCATCGCTGTCAGGAAGCACTGGGGTAAGCCTTGTGTCAGACAAACATTCACATGTATCTGCTTCAGACAGGCAACATCACAGGTGTAGTAACTAGAGAGAGCCTGAGAAAATAAGGTGTTGGTAGGACACCCAGAGATAACCGCTGCTTTCCAGAATACAGTTAATAAGGTCAGAGCAGACATGGGCTTCAGAATCTCAACTCCTTTTCCTGCTCAGCTTTGCAATTTTATTTATAGCAGAACTATTTCCTGAGAACAAATATCTGAAATACCATTCATTTATAAGGCAGAAAAAATCAGGCAGAGGTTTACAGTACTGTAGACATGCCAAACAATTTAATTTAGCAATTTAAATGGATGTCTGCAGATATGAACAATATTTTCAATATAACAAACAGGATAAGCAGAAAACTTCTGATTAAGTCACTGCTTGTCATTCAGATAGTTCAGTCTCCAAGATCACACGGCAGGTTTTGCTCTTTCTCTTTCTGATTGCACTGATGTCAGCCTGAGACCAGAATTTGGCCTTGTATCCTACACAAGTCACTAAATATGGGCTTTGTAGGGTATGGTGCCCAGTACTCTGCTTTTAGCCTATTAACACATTTCCAGGTTTCCAGAGACTGCTGATCGCACTGAGCCTTGGCACAAACCGCTTTCCTGGTCTAGCGTAGTACTGTTCAGGGACAGTACAGAACTGAGTCCCCTGTGTCTCTGTCAGACACAGGTCTGCAGTTTCTTTTATCAAAGTCGCAAGACTTGACCTACCTGGAAGATCATTTTTGCTCTACTTTGATAGAGGCGGAGTCTCCTGGATGGAGGAGAGTCTGCCTGGAAAGCAGGTAAGCTTTAAAGACTCTGAGTCAGCTTTGAACTCCAGAAGTGACAAGGGGTACTGTCAAAAAAGTGCAAGTGACCAGATATTCTTTATTTTGGGGGGGGTATATAGCCAACTTGGTACCCTTCCTGCCTCAGACACACCTTTACAGGTTGTTACACTTTAGCAGGTCAACATAAAAGATCTCTGGGGCTAGAACCTGGCTAACTGAAGCTGCCAGGCATGAATTGCCTACAAAAACCATGAGGACTTGCACACATGTGCTGAAGACAATGCACAGTTGAGCCAGAAAAAACATCACTGGGTTTGATCCAACACAATTAAGCAACACTGTATACAGCACTGTCTGTTGAAAACTAAGTTAACAGGGAACCTGGTTTTTTTGTTACTGTAATAAATTCCATCTCTCACCAAGACAGTGAAGAAAACCTATGCCAGTACTGCCACAGCCCTGCATTCTTATAGCTTTCTTCCATGCAAGATGACGTTCAACAATATTCATGCAAATATACACAGTGAAGCAATTATATACTGATGAGAGATGTGCTCCACTGGAAAAGGGAATTTTCAGTACTTCTGAGTACTGAAGCATCTGGCATCCAGCCCCACAATGCTCTCCTGCATACACGTGAAGACACAGGCGTGCATCAACCAAGCATCAAGTACAGTCTATAAAAATATACAATGCATTTACTGTTTTTTGCTTTGATTTTTAATAAGAAAGGCATCTGCTTAAGTGTGTGTGGAGTGTATGAAAGCCCCTTCTAAAATTCCCGTACTGGAATGTCATCCTGATGGTAACAAGCACACAGCAACAGAGTAGGTAAGAGGAACGGAGCAGTGAGAGAGCACAAGGCAGAAAAATACAAGGACATTTCCTGAAAGCTGTGCTCACTGATAACAAACTTTAAGTCAGTCAGGGAGAAATCACTTGAGCAGGAGAGTGAGAATGTGTATCTGTGGGTAAATGGAAGACATTTTACAGGCTGGTGTGCATCTGATTTTCCCTGTTGTACTAAACAAAATATAAACTAGAATGGTATGCAGATACCCAATCCACAAAATTGCCTGCCAGTGTTCTCCCACCATTCATTTAGTACCACACAAGCTTGCTATCAATCTAGTGACTTGATCTTTATACTTGAACTAGCCCTACAAGTGAGAACTCCTGCCTGTAGCTTCTGGCAGATGAAAAATCTGCCCCATCTGTCTCCCAGTTTCAGGATAAAACCATTTTTATCCATTTTATCTTGAATATTAATCACATTTTGCCTAGAATTCCTAAGTGACTGAATTTGTGAAATGTAAGCACTTCTCACAAGTCGTCACTGTTGCTTTCACAGGAGAAGCCTCTGCATTATTACCCTGAGATTACGACAGGAGTTTCAGGGCAGCTTTCCTGAGTATTAGCCACTTGGCCAGAGTGCACAGATATCCCTGCAACCATTATGGTGTGAACAGGACATTCTTTGTCCTGTCCACCTTTGAGACGAAGCAAAAACTGTCAAATGCTGACAGTTGTCTGTTGCTGGTCTGCTCAGCTCAAGACACAGATTTGTGCTGTCTAGGAAGCCTCTAACCAAAGGGATCAGAAGGACAAACACAGCAGAGGCAAGATTCTACCCCAACATTTGATGCTTCTATGACTGTGGATTCGGTGGAAATGGCTGCTGTTCATAAAGCCACTACATTTGCAAAACCAGGGCTCTAAGGTGAATGGGAAGGGAACTTGAAACTGAAAGGGGATTTTTGCAATACATTATCAAATCAAATCAGCCCATTGAATTCACACTTTGCTAATGGGCAGAGGGAAGCTGAACACCACCCACAGAATCTGCTGATTTCACTATTCTACAGTGAAAAATCCTGTAATTCCTCTATTTAACACAATTTTAAAAAATAAAGCGAAAGAGCAAGAAATTAGTGGAGGTATCTAGTGCTCCTAGAGCCAGCAGACAGGATTCTTTCCCCTTACCTGAGAGAAGCCCGCTGCTTCTTCTCAGAGCTTCTTACTTCTTCATTAGCTTTGCTTTCAGCTCTATGCCTGGCACCCTGCAAATCTGCCAACAAGAGTAAGTACATTATTCTTGCATTACTGTCCTTGCTGATCAGCACACCTTACATGCTGCAGTGCAAATCCTTTTTTTTCTTGTCAGTAGATCAAGACGTAATGCATCATTCTGTGTAACCTTCTCTAAAGTGCTTTTGTCCACACGGCAGAGTTTAGGCAGACGTAACCTCGACTGTAGGACTTCTATCAGCATTAGGCTGCAAGCCTTGTGGCAGGTTAGATGGAGCCACATTCACACGAATAACTTCGTCCCTTAGTGGGGCTGGGCAGTGTGGAGCTTGATGCTATACTAATGTATCACACAGCTCCCCAGCAGTGCAAGTTTGCTTATGTCTGCACTTGGATGAGTGGATATATATACAAAAACTGAGGTAACAAGGCTCTCTGAATAAAATGCCCACATTTTCTAACAAAGTACTAGTTTAAATACCTTGAAGTATTTTAGTTTTGTACTACTTTACTTACTGAAGTAATTATGTTGATACAACTATTAGAGTGAATATAAGGTGATTAAACCATCAGAGTATAAGCCATTTTATAACGGCAGACTCTGCCAGTACAGAAAAATGGGCAATTTTTAGGCACAGATTCATAAAGGTTACTTAAGCTTAGCTGTTTATTCTTATCCAGCAGCAGTGATAGCTATGCACCTGCAAAAAACATTTTATACCCCTACACCTGTTACCACGCAAACTGAGCACAGTAATATCAGCAGAGTTAAACTGATACAAGCCTTAAATCTGTCTTGCAGTACTCAGTTACATAACATATGGGTTATTGCTGCTTCCAAAAAGAAACAGTCAGTCAGGAGAGGGAACCTTAAACTGCTTCAGAAAGGAGGGTAGGCAATTTTGCACCCAAGATCATAAAGAAGGTTCATGATGTTTAAAACATTCACATAATTATTTGCCTTTAAGTATATATTTATTTCTATCAACAAAATAACAAAGATGGATTTTTAAGGGATTCTTGATTTTTTTGGTATTTTTCTTCCAATGGCTGATCGCGCATCCTTACCAGTATGATTTAACAAGATACTCTTTTTCTTCTGGCTGCCATCTGGTGCCACAGTAAGTTTCACTCGCAGAGTCTTGCTGGAACTGGGAGAATGGTTTACTGATGCATCGACTACCTCATAGATGGTATGAAGCAAGCTGGTAATATCCTATAGTTGGATTGAAACAGAAAAAGATACACTACTGTGAAAATGCTGAGATATCCTCAGAAGTCACTGAATTCAAGAGCTGAACTTACACAGACCTTACAATCTTCACCGAATGGTGCAAGATTTATGAAACGGGACAAACCAGTTGAAAACAATAACAACAGCGCAAGGAATTTAGGTCTCCCAAACTGAATCAGCAAAACTGTGTTCTTTTAATTTTCTTCGATTTCAACAGAACCCAGCGATAACCGCTCATACTGCACTAAAAATTGGAGTTCGCATGATCAATTGAGCAGCAGTTGAAGAAAATCTTGTAAATTACAGTCTTACTATTTCTTGGGATAGTTAAATGGTTGATTATACGGCAGAAAACCAGTAAGAGAAGTGGCAGAACTGTAAACCTCAGGTTTGGAAATAAACGATGTCTGAATATCACTCTGCCACGTGCATTTTGGGGTCTAGTTTATTTGGCAAAATTCAAACCAGTTCTAAACTTACGTTTTTGAACAGAAGAGATTATCCCTTCAGCGCTATTACAGAACATTTTTGACATATCTCTTTGAAGGCAATGGGACATGACCAAATGCTTACACATCTGGCTATATCAGAAGGAACACTAGCCAATTTTAATAAGCCAGTGGTTTCAAACAGGAGAAACACTGTTTAGTAGCTGGCAATGCTCAAAGGTCTCTCAGGTTGATTCAATCCAGCCAGGCTCAAATAAGATGAGAAAAAGGTCTCTTGGCTCACTGCTGTTCCTTAAATGGATTTCACCCCAACTGATCTTGGGGACCAACCTAAGGCCAAAGCATAGTGATCAGTGGAGACTATAAAGATCCCATTCAATGCATATCTGAGAATTTCTCCATGCTGGCCTTCCTATTCCTTGATCTACCCTAGTACCTAATCTCTTTCCAGACATCTGCGAGCACAAAGGAAATATCTAAATCATCCTTTGTTAAGTATAACTGGTTCTCAAGATTAAGAGTCAGGTGTATAAAAATTCAAAACCTCTATGGAGTTTTTGCCTCTGCCCACAGGTCACGCCCGTAACAATGGCAGCTGGAAGTTTAGTATGCACTAATGCGTCCTAGCACTTTAGTGCCACACAGTCCTCATTATCTAATCAGCTTTAAAGGTGGCACAGAAATACTGATTTCTACTCATACAGAATTTAGGGAAATACTGACCTTATGGCCAGGACAAATGATTTTACAGAAGATGATTTTCCATCTCAATAGCCCGAATGAATAACTAAATCCTAGAGGGTCCAGACTTTGTTTTAAAGTGCAGCCTCTCTAAAGTTTTTGCACTCAGTGGAATTTCTCCAGGCTTTTGAGTTCAAGACAACATATTCATAAAAAGAGGGCAGAATTTGAAGCCTCTCTTGTATTTCCCCACTGATATTTTTCCTGCCATTGCTGCAAAGGTCTCTATGTATGGGCTGTTATTACTATGACAGTAGCTGGTTTCCACCCTCTTGACAAGAACCATGTTTTAAAGCTTGAATGAGGGGAAAACTGCCCAGTGACAGTCTGGCTAACACCTCATAGCTCTTTAACACATCTCACTTCTCACACTTCCACCCTAATGTGAAACCTAGCCAGACCTCTAAAGAGACACAGTCAGCTTGAAGAGCTGGATTTTTATTTCATTTATGAGAAAAACCCAACAAAGCAAGAACATAGACTAATAAAAAAAATATATCTGTTGTTTTATACACCCTCCATAAATTACGATTTAGGAGCATTGTGCTATAATCCTACACCTCGATAAGCCAAACCTTCTCTTTCAGCAGAATCCTTAAACACTATATTTATTCTTACCAGGGCTTCATACACCCAGCACTTTGGTGAGTGGAGCCCTTCCCATACATTCCTTAACAAGTGTTGGTTAGCCAACATGGCATGTTTTCACACAAGGCTACTATCAAGAGATTATTATCAACTCTTTCATTCACAATGATCTGTGCCCCTTCCTTTTTTCAGCTATGCCAGATGTTTGTACAAGCTGATCATCTAGTCTACTTTAACTTCAATAGGCAAAGCCAAGAAGTCTTTCGAGGTCCCTTCCAATCCCTAACATTCTATGATTCTATGAAGTCGCTACTTCCACTGCTCTTTTATGTGATTTTTTTCCACGATGAGGTCTAACTTGCTAACTGGCATACAATCTGCTCCTTGTCTTCTGTGAGGGTCTTTCTCAACAGGCCACTTGACTCAGCAGTTTAAAAAGTATTCCCAAATGCTGGCAAGGAAGGCTAGAGGCAGCATTTGTGGGACACATACTTGGCAAATCAGAAATATGTACACACACATATCACACCAGGACAATTTATGTCTGAGCCAAACAGGCCCAAATTAACCCAAACTAATGTCCAGGTTCCAAGCAGTTTAAGAGGTAGCACAGAGGTATCAGGACATGGTGTTGCTTTATACTCTGCTGCCTTTGCATTTCGTTACACATTTAATATCCAGCTTCCTCCAGGGCGATCCGAGCTGCTGTGCATTCTGGCACTAAATGAACGTGGCTGTCAGACTGGATATATAGTAAGATCGAGATGAGGGATACCCATAAGTAACCACATAATGCTTAAGCTGATCTTTTAAATACCGACAACAACATTTTTATTATAGGATTCATTTACTTGTGGTCCTAATTTGGGGTCGGGACTTCTAGTAAAGTGGCAGGTCTGATTTGGTCCAACAAGTCTGCTTGGGTCATTCATTACTCTGTCATCTACCAAGGTCCTGGCCAAGTAGGTACCAGCTACAAGGCAGCTTGAACCTCCTGTTGCTTTCCAGTTACTGCTTCACAATTATAACGTACAAATTCCTGAGGCACTGACCTGGGTAGGAATAATTTTCATCAATGAGTTTTGAACTGTGACCCAAACTACCTTATCACAGCACTTTTTTGGCACCTAATATGCTAACGGCATTAGTTGCAGTAGACCATTAAAATATATGTTACAAAATTTGTATTTTACAGTTATGTCTGTATTTACCCCAAAAGAATTTTCATCTTCCAGTAGCGTGCCAGGAGATCAAACCAATTTAGGCTCCCCTTGAAAGGTGTCCTACTGAATGTTATCTGTACTTAAATTCCTTAAAGAACTGCCTAAAACCATTGGACAGCTTTACCTTCTACACACCAGTGTGTGCATTTCATTGTCCTCAAGAAATTCAGCTAGTTAAATTTTCCTCTTTTCTGGTATACCAACCAGCATGTCTCAGAGACCACCTACCAAAGAATCTAACCTTTCTTGACAATGGATTATCATTTTTACTAGTCACATGATTTTACAACTGCTTTGCTTAAGACTGCTTGGCATTTCTTGCACAAAAAGTTTCATCCTATGTTTCTCAAACTTCCTCCCTTTTTACACCAAAAATAAACAAAGCCAGATTTTTCAGTGTTTCCCATTTTTCCAACAATATAATTTGCTTGGGATTTTTTTACTGAAAAGTACTTTTAAACCATTTCTAGTTTAAAATCATTATGGATTTTTAAACTAGTACATTAAATGGGTAAAGAGAAATAAGAAAAAAAAACCCACCATACAAGTATTCTTTCCTTCATATCACACAGAGTATATTTAGTGGGGAAATAGGCTGCATTAATCTACCTGCTGAAGGGCTTCTGGTATGTAGAATCTCTGCCAGGACAGCCAGTTTAATCAGATAGGAAAACTGAAACTATGATATTCTTTCTTAAAGCGGAAAAGAAATGCTTGATGGGTAGTATCCAATCAGCCAGCACATGCCTTAGCCAGATTTGTGTCTTGCTTATTGAAGACTACAGCTGGTTTTTCCAGGGTTGAAGGGTTTAACAGTGTTAATCTGTATGTCTTTCACAACCTATTTTATCAAGCAGCCAATACAACAAAGTATATTAAAAAGAGAAACTTTAATAGATTGCCAGAAATACTTGCATTAGAAGTATTCAAAAGTGAACAGTTAAGGTTGCACATGTACGCTGCACTCACACACGGATCTGCAGAACACTTCACAGATCTCCAGTAGATTAGAAGGAATTTAGAACGTACAGAGAAACTAATGGGACTGCAAAGAAGAGCAACAGAAAATTACATTGACCTGTTCTTCATTTCTTACAGAACTCATGTGACTGAGAAAGTCCCTATTCCAGGTACTAATTTTTTACCCCTAGGGAACATTAGCTGCACATGTATGACCCTGTTTTTCCAGTATTAGTGTAGTTTATCATCATAGGACGAGTTAGCAAAAGAAGAGATTCTGTAAAAGAAGTTAAGAGGCTTTTCCAGCAGAATTAATTCAACAGAACAAGATAATTGCACACGACCCTCCCTTGAAAATAAAATTTTGAAAAAAATAAAATAATTAATAACACTGAAAGAACACGTTCAGTTTGATTCTTTGTTACTTGTCTGGGAGAGATGTCTTTGGCTCCCCTCAAAAACAAAAGTGAAAGTCATATTTTCTCTTCGTACTTCTCTCACAAGTCTACCAAACCTAATGGCTGAAATGATGATGTCTTTGATACAAACAGGTCCTACTCCTCTTATCCATTAGTTCCATTGCTCTTTCTATACCATAACTTAATACAATGCTGACAGACACAGTGAAAACCAGGAAATTTCAAGATAAGGGCCAGGTTGCTAAATGGTAAACCAAAAAAGCCAGTATCCTTCCCCAAGTTGAAGATTTGGTGCCGAGTTCTGAATGCAGAAATAACCCCAAACTTTCTCACTCATTACATAGGATATGTGCAAAAATAACTAAAAAGGGAAAGAAAAAAAGAGAAAGGAAAATAGAAAGGAAATGAAAGAGGAAAACTGGGTATTTAATGTAAGATATAAAGAACATTTTTAGCATTAAAAATGCATGAAGAGAAACATCACTATCAGTTCATTACCTTTCCCTCAGAAAAAGACAAGTACAAATGTCTCATTTGTACTTCGTTTGTAGTCTGATTTCTATATACAGCAGGATGCTTTTATTACAACATCAGCTTTGTTTGATCACATACATTTTTGTATCATCCTTATTTGGAACCTGAAAGGAGCTTCACTTGCTATCTACTCAAGAACTACTCTAGAATAAATTCTCTTTGTTTACTCCTGACAAGCAACTTTCCAGTATGCTTATTCCTGCGCAGTCATTCACCAAGGAAATTCAATTTTCCAAGAAAGAACTGATTGAGGGTGGGGGGTGGGGGGGGAAGGAAAAAAAGAAAAGCTACTGTTTATGAAGTATAAATACATTCAGAGAGCTCAATATAAAACCTCATGGATCAAAACACATTAGTTCGATTATCCAAGTTTTAAGTCCGATTACAAATATCCGTGTGAAGATAATTACAGTGCAGCTGTCAGTTCTAAAAAGGCCTGCAGTACATAATGAATTGTCCTCTTGTGGCTTATGGAATGAAGGGAAACATTATTAACCAAGTTTTGTAATATACATATTAGAGCAGGAAAAGTTATCTCTCACTACACCAAAAGGACTGAAAAATGGTCATCTTCTGTGACAGAAAAAGCCATAGTTTAATAACATCCAGTAATGCTAATTTTATAATTTGCTATCCCAATAATTATGCTCTCATAATGGGTGTATCTCTTCAAGAAGCATGACTGGATCTGAATTTCTAATTATAAGGACTATGGAATAAGTCATACAGACTCTAGGAGGAAATCAAAGCAGTATTTAGTTCTGAAGATGTTGTTAAGGTCCAGAAGAAATTTCACTGAGATGGAATTTGAATGCTCTTGCAGTGATCTGTCATTGTGTAAAACCCAAGGGAAATTTTATCCAGTAACTAAATCCACATCTTATTTACAATTTTCAAACACGTTAATGAAAAAAACATTTAGTCCACTTGTGGAATTGCACTCCACCTACACATCTCTTACAAACTTAATTCAACACTGTGTATTCTTTTGGAAACTCTCTGGACATGACGTTTGCTTAAAACATTTGAATCAAATGAAATGAATGTGGGTGGGCAAGTCACTCCCTTTTCCAGTGTCTCACTTTTCCAACATGAACATCAAGAATGATAAGGCTGACTTCTTTTTGTAAAGAACCTCAAGGTCTACAGATAGAAATCTAACTGAAGAAATTTAATCTCTCTGTTAAATCCAGCTGTAAATCCAGGAGACATTAAAGTGAAATTTTGAAAGAAGGAGAAAAGGTCCATAATAAATTTTTCTCACCAGAACACTAGACCTTTGTTAAGAAAAGATGATCAGTTCTGAGAGTATTTTCATCAGCTCACTAAATGACACTGGTAAAGATCAGTCCTGTTCCTCAGACTGTCCATTCTGTTTCTGATCCAGCCATGTGCTTCACATACTTTTAACTCAAAGCATATGTCCCATTCATCTTAATTGAAACTATTCATATGTTTAATGTTTGCCAGCATTAAATCTTTTGCTGCATCAGGACCAGAGGTGCTTAACAAATGACAGTATCAGGCCCACGATGCGGACTGTCGTCTGTCACAGGTAACACAACAAGAAATTCCATGACACACAAAGAGACTGAAATGCCTCTTTTGTGGCCCAGATCATCTATGAGCTGCTATCATCAGTCATTCTTGCACAAACAACTCTTAAATCGCACCTGGATTCAACGGAAGACAACCAAGGAAACGGATTACACAAGTGGCACCGGAACAGCTTGCAAAAGAAATGTGTAACGTAACTGGGAAACTCTGCAATAGTGCACACTATTTGTTTCTATCTTTGGTCATACGTAAAGAGCTGAAAATTATCAACCTATTTGGTCCCTTGGTTAAAAGAATTTTTTTTTGGCACAAGTTCAAGCCTGAATGCAGCAACCTCCAGACCTCAGAGTAGTATAAATTTCAGTCCCTGCACAGATTTGGTTTCAGTTAAGTTGCAGTCTGCTCTTTTAGCAGGGAGAGGTAGAATTCGGCTGTAACGTATTCTCTAAGTACAGTCAAATTAAGCTCTTTAGTGTACCACATAATCACAAATAATTATTGTATATGTACTTAAAAGCATATTCTCGTTATGTTCAGCACATGGAACTCCCACTGACAATGGGAAGTCTATGCCGGAATGTAAAGGACACCCATGTGTGTGGGTTTGGGTTTTATGTGTTTTTTCCCTATTCTTTGAGAGCCTTGTACGGAAGACTTAGCCTTGGGTCTCGAAAGATCTGGGTTCAATCTACCACTTGGTTCTTGTGAGACTTCAGAAAAGTTATTTTATTTTCCTGGTCTCCATTCCTCATACAGTAACAAATACAATACTACTTTCTGACCCTACTCCCCCTTTCTCTTTTCCCTCTCTCTATTTATCTTGCCTTCCCATTTGAAACTCTGGACATGACCTGTAACTTCTCACCTGTTTATTCTCTAGTATGAGAGGCACAGATCTCATTGACTATTCAAAGTACTATCAGAGTAGAGACAACAAAAAAAGCCTAGTAAAGATGTTCGTATATGTTAATAACTCTGAACAACCACCGCATTTGGCAATTTCTTCATAAATGCCAGAAGAGATTTGCTCCAGTCTTCTAGGAAAAAATTGTGCCCTCATTTGGTGTCTAAGGCCACTACACTTCCAGTATTTACCCTATTCCTTTCAATCAGTTTTTAGTAATTTTCACAGACACCAGCATAAGAGCTAAGAGAGACAAAACCTGTCAATTTTCAGCTGATTATCTGAAGGCATGGAAGCCACTACACACATCTCACACACAAAAAAAATATCAATGACAGCACGTTGCAATAAATCTCAGTTAAAGACATTCTTCTAGAAGAAGTATGAGTCAATTGGATAGAAATAGTTCTGAAAAAGGACTGTATTCTAATTTATACATCCTCTTATTTGGCTTCTCATTTGCACAGGAAATACAACTTGAAGACAACATATTAACAAAAAAAATACACAGGAGCGTTTTGACAGCCATTCACCATGGTCCTCCAGCAAATATCATCAATGTTATTTATATTTGGAGGGAGAAGACAGAAATCAACCTAATATTCATGAAAACAACAGAACAGTATAGTTAGTTCTACTGGAAAGAATGTCAGAAATCAACCTTGCTATTTGGTTAGCTTAACTCAGAAAAGCAGGATAGAAGCCAGAACAATACACATATGCAGGGGTTTATTTTGACAATGTGTTGAGTTGTTTCAGATATTTTTCCTCTCAAATGCCAGCATTATTTTTTTTAAGGCTAATCCCAGATATTAAACAACAACCAGTTTTAAAAGTGGTGCAGTACATCTGAAAACAGTAAACTATTGGTGGGATTGTTTCTAGGAGAGAAGGGTCCACAGAAACTGCTGTTTAAGTTGGCAAGACACCTCTATTTCATAGAAAAAAAAGAAGTTCCTGTTATAAAACACTTCTCTTGTTAACAAATGCTGCACACAAAGGGGTAGCTGTACTTTGCTTACCTCACGTGTGACTCTTCCGTTGTTATCAAAGTCATACAGCGTGAAGGTCCATTCTTGCCTGTTATCTTCCTCTACAGACACATCACATTGCAATTCCTAAGAAACATGCAAAGAGCAGCTGATTACCTAAAGCAAAAGGCCTGTCTGCAGAGCAGACTCTCCATAGAAGGAGGCTGCTTGTGTTTTTCCTGCCTCCCTCCCTCATGGGAAGAAGCTTTCAGGATAAGTCCTGAGGAGGCCTCTGTCCACCCCACTGAAGGAGTCCCCTCACAACCACATGATCATCCTAACTCCCTTGGGCTAGACTTCAGGGAATCTGCAAGATGCTTTCTACTTCACGGTAGAAGAAGGTACAAGAAAACTGCTCCTTGAAGCTCTTGAAATACATTAAGATCTCCCACCAAAAGAAGTGAGAAAGAAAACTGCTTAACTCCGAAAGAGAAAGATAACCAAAACAGACTCAGGGAATGAGGTGGTACACCACAGTGCCAGGAGAAGTCATTAATATAACGTGGACATATGGTACAAATCCCCTCCAGTGAGACCTGTCCTTGACACAGATATTTGATACCCAAAGGTTGTCAGAGCTAGTGCAGCCCAGCGTCACGTACTGAAGCTCCCGAAATGGAGCCTGCCTAGGAACTGGCAGGTACCAACGACCTGGGAGGAGCGCCTGCTCCTTATTTCAGCCGTACTTCTGTGAGAGTGTGAGCTGTAGAAAGCTTGTAAGAATCAATTTGTTAAGGGGAAAAAAAAAAATCCCCATGACCAAGTCTTCAACTCAAGCGTTCAACCAGGAACAAAGGATGCACTTTGACTGACTCCAGTCACCTGGGTGCAAATCCTTTGCTTTCTCTCAAGATCTGTGTGACCAGAATTATCCAGCGCCACAACAAGGTAAACAGAAAAGTTACAGTGCAATTAAAATTAAAGCCACTGTGTGCAAGTAAAATAAACAGCTCCAAATAGCTTCAGCATGATAGAGCTCAAAATACCTGGCTGATCTTCTGACTTGAAACCAATTCCCTACAGCAGTTACCGGTACCCCCTGTTCCCTGCTGAGTTCAAAGGCAGTCTTCTGGTTGTAACAAGCCCGGCTGAAAGCTGCCAAGTGCCCCACACTCTACTGTGGAAACAGTTTCATATTACACGAACACTCCCGGCACCTTGAAATCACATCCACCACAGACTTAGACCTCTTGTCTCTAGACTTGCATTGCTGATTCTTTTATACCTTTGAAACATTTATCAATCTCTTAGCTCCTAGCTTACATAGCTGGAAAACGCATTTGTAGAACAAGGGAAAAATATCAATACTTGGTTTCTTGCCACATATTAATGCTTCCCTGTCCCACACTGCCTAACATAACATCTTGGTGTGAGGATGTGCTCTGCTTAGTTAAGGGCCATGGCAATCTGCCCTGTATTAGTCATGGTGCCTAGTACCAAGTGCTAACCTTTATGGCATGCCAAGAGCTACTTGGGAACAAATACAGACTTTGCCGGTACGGTGGGGTTCCAGCTACTCTGGCACTGACCATGTTGACAGTGGTCCTCCAACGTTCCAATATCCAGGCACTGTTAATTGCAATTTATCATGTCCTTCCTGTCTGCAAATGTCTGCTACTCAAAGTAGAATGTAAAATGTGCCTACAAAAAGTGGGACAAAAAACAGGAAAAAACCCCAAAAGGCAGGAAAAGTCATCTTCCCCCAAAAGGCACACAAGCACCTAGCAACACCTGAACTGCCTATGGGAAAGCTACCTCCTTTTAATCAGCCTTAAAACAGTAAAAAGTAAGTCATACCAGACGAATAGATCTGATCTAGAGAAGGAAATGTACGCTCGAGCCATGTTGCAAGGTGGCTGCATGGTCTTTTAAATAACAAGTGAGGAAAGAAAGCTCATTACTGTGACAGGCTGACAGCACTGAAAGGTAGAAGTTTGCCATGTCGCTGGGGTGCACAGAGATGAAAATTCCTGCTGTTTCTCATTGGTACCAGAGTATCGTCCTCCTTACCAAGACAGACAACCCTCTAGCTGGATGACAGCATATTTCAACACTCATATTTATTAAATCGCTCCCTACATAAATAAAACCTGCCAACTACACACAATGTCTGGCCATTTTATGACATCTGTAATACAGTCTACATGGAAACAGACCATGAGCCCCATTGTCCTCCAGGATCTTTTTCCTCCTGCTACGTGATCAGAGGGATTTCCCATGGAGCAGGTCAGGGTCATTTCACTTGGGAGGCCCAGGCACAGAAGACCAACGGTTAAGGAAGCTTTCACAGACATCTTCTACACTAGGCAGATTTAACCAAACGCAATAGTCCATGAAAATCAGTCTGAAGATTTGCTAATGTGGTAGCTGGGGGTAATAAATTACTAGTGAAAGGATGCCAGATAAAGGGTTAAAACAAATGCCTCTTTTTACTATACATTTCAGATTTTACAGAGGAATGACCATCATTCGATCCACTCCAAACCTGGAAATAAATCTCACTAGCCCTTCGTACTGAGCACTAACAGTTAAGACACTGACTTCTGCCAATTCTGCTTCCTCCTGTACCCTTTAAAATCATTGGGAGCTATATACACGCATCAGAGGGCACTATTTGGTCCACAGGTTATTTTTCTACCATAATTATGTCAGCACAGTGAAACTTTAAAATGTAGAGGACTTACTTCAAATTTCAGTTGCTTCTTGGAACCTGTGCGTGTGTCACTTTCTTTTTCTGCTTTCTTTTCATCTCCACTGCAAACTCCATCTGTCTTCTCTGGAGGCAATGCCACTGTGAAAAATATATTTAAGAAAAGATGCTTATAAGGAAATGTCAAAGTAGTCTTATATTTGCAAATCTGTCTTTATATTTAGGGTGAAATTGATTTCAGCAAACTTGTACAAGAGCATCATTATACTTGATTTGCTTTTGTGTTCCCTACACATCTGGGATAATTTCGGCAGACAATCTACCAACAGCTTTTGGTACACAGCCTCTGCTACAAACATCACCAGAGTCACAGGAAGTTCAAACACAGTATTATGAGAATATAAATCAGCAGAACTGTTATTCTAAGTAAGTTGAATAACTTGCAAAATACTGAAAGTTTGTGACATATTGCAAAACCACATTGCATTCAGCAACAGTGAATGAAGTAATGAAGCTGAAATGAATCATGCTCATTCTGTTCCAATTTCCCTCTTCAAATATACATAAACCTTACTACCTTCCAAAAAGTCAACACTACCTGCTGGAAAGGTTAAGTTGCATCTTGTCAAGTAGGCATGAAAAAGCATATTTTATCTAGATTTCGAGTTAAAATGTTACTGATTTGCATAACTCAATAGCACTTATAAAGAGAATGAATATTAACATCCTCTGGACATATATCACAACATATTGTAACATATATCAGACATATTACAGAAAGATATATATGCTTCTCATGTGGATTAAAAGACAAATTGCCCAGGAACTTAATGGCTGTGCCTTTCGCTGCTGCAGAGGCACTCTGCCTTGCACATGATGAAACCCACTGCCTGAAGAAAATTAATTCTATATTAATTAGCACTATGAAAATATACACAGATTTCTTAAACCTACCCTCGAACTTTTCAGATATGATTTTTTTTATACATCCACATACCTCTGTCAACAATGTTATGCCCATACTTTATTAGGAATAGCAGTAATCCTGCCTACTCCCCCCCCAAAAAAGACAACATTGTGAGAACATGGATCTTAAAGTCAGGAATTTTTTCCTCTGGCACTGAAGCATTTGCATTTACCCATAGCCTTTATCCCAATGCTACACAGAAGTTGTTTCTTAGGGATGCCTTTGTAAGTAAGGTCTCATGAAAGCTCCAGTTTAGTGAAGTCAGATTCCTTACAAAAAAAGGCACATGATTTCCTCCTGTTCGGGATCACCCATTTCAAATGGAGTTCACTCTGTGGTTCTCCTGGTGTTTGGCACTGCTGAGGTGCCTCTCAAGCATTCTCCCAGGAAAGCAAGCTACAACGTGCTAGAAATTAAGATATTATATTAGCCATTTTCAGTACATTTTTTTTTCTATTTAAAACAGAAGAACTAGTTTAAAAAACAAGAAATAATCCACCCTTACTATAGCTTTATACTCTCAGAAATTCCAAAAGCTAAGATTTCTGCCACAACATTCACTTTGTCATACTGCAGCATATATCACGTTTTCTTTGTTTAAATCTAACACTATTGTATTACTTATGTTCTGTGGTTTTCGAAACTGTGGTATACTATAACAGATTCTGGATGTGCAGTAAGAGGGAACGAGGTAGAAACCCTAATCTTTGGAATTTCCTGACTTTGATACTTCTTAGCAGTTTTGATGTTATACTAACACCAGCTTCCCAACACACACATGTAATTTGCATTGTACAAACGCAAGCAGACGTGGCGTTTACTATACACATACTGACACACTGCTACACTCGGACTTCTACTCCAAGGCATTTTAGGATTCCCTACACCAAAGAGAAGCTAAGCAAGAAGGTCAGCTGAAGGAAGAGAAAACTTGCTTTGTGACTGTTTCTTTCCCTTTCCTTTTGACCTGGTGTCATTGGACCAGCATGGACTGTTTCTTAGGAGGTTTTCATATAGCATTTATGGTAATGAAGGCACACATCATAATAAGTATTACTTACAATACAGAATTTTGAAGTATAAGTGAAGAAGGGCCATTTGCTTTACACTCACTTTGTCCATAAATAGAGTCCCATGTTCCTGGAAGTTCAATGCTAAGGCCACAAAAAGAGACCCGTAAACCAAAAGACAGCATTTGGTTGTCTACCTGAGTCCAGCACTCTTGTCTCCTAAAATCAACAAGAAATTAAAAGGCAACGTGGGCCTTCATAATGAGAATAGTTACTTTCATTCTTCGTAACTACTAAATATGGCCCTAGATTTTCAGTGGCTCATTTGTACCAGTGTCACATGAACAATTCTAACTAAGCTGATAGAAACATTTGTATGAGGGACTCATGCAATCCCTCACAATTTTGCTCTAGAGAATGTGCAATACATGAAAGTTGGCTTTGTTGGAACAGTGGACAACTGATTGAGAAAAAAAAAAATCCACCTCTGTTATCACACATATTTTTAGATGTATAAAGGTACGTAAGACTTCTACAGTGGTCTTTTGTCTGTTCAGGGACAGTATTCCAAACGACATTGGCAGAGAAAGCAGCACTAGGCTGAGCACACTGAGGAGCAGAACCTGCACAAGATGACTCCTCCTGCCCCAATGAGCTTTGTGGGGTTTTCCATCGCAACAGCGTCTTACAGAGCGTTCTCTCTCTTCCACTGCCACACTCTCACCCGGTGCTGAAAGCTGTGGGCGCGTGCAAAGAGCACCAGAGTTCCACAGGCCATGGGGTGCATCAGAGAGGGATGGCACAGAGTTACCTTCTGGTTTCAGGAACAGCCGTTCCACTGCCACGTTTAATAATCTTTCGGGATGTAAAGTTTGCATGTTCAGATAGGAAGTTTTCACTTTAATGTATAATTTATGTAACAGAGGAAAAAAATGTGCTCTGACAAATTAGTCTTCTCAAAAAAAACAAGAGTTCAACTATTGGGGAAGGAGGGGATACATCTTGCAGTACACTACTTGAGAGAGTTTAAATACTGTATGCCAGAAATTATCCTCTTTGAGCTTTGCTGACCTTTGATCTGAAGAACTCATTGGCCTTGCTGATCCAGGGAATTATCCTTTGAAATCAGTTATTCAGTTACTCATTTTGGAGCTTAGATGAAATGGGGAAATCTGGTGATCTCATTCTGATGTAAAGTTTCATTCAGTAAAGAAAAATGAAACCTAAATGAGCAAACTTTAAAGTGGACCACGGAAGTATTAAAACAACATTTATGAGGGATCAAATAATGTGTCTGTGCATATAACCTCATGTGCCTTTTCCAAACTCAATGAACATTTAAAAATACATACAGGGGCATGACCGTTTTGTCTGAGAAGAGAAGGATAAGTGTTTGGTATCTTGTTTCTATACTTAGTTTTGTCTATTGACATTCGCTCAGTTTCATGAAGGATGCAAACACATGCTGAACCTACTTATAAATAAAATGAGAACGTCTGCTTGGGATAGTTAAAACTGGCAGCCTGTAAACAGAGATCCACCACTGAGCCGTGTGCCAAGGCTCAGATATATTCACAACGTGAACTTCCTTTCAGCTCTGCCAATGATACTAAACTAGACCAGACAAGATAGCTATCTCAAAGGAGTGTGGAGAATTAACAGACGTGCTTCCACAGTCTAGGCCATCAGAAATAGGTCCATGTACAATATATCATCTGTGCAAAAATACTTACCTCCCCACTCAGATAACATGTCCTAACAAAGAGAACGTGCTCTACAGGCGAATACACAGAGAAACCTACCCTTGTTGTGGGAATCCACAACTGGAGGGGAAAAAAAAAAGTATATTTATTGCTTCTCATGGGAATAACCACATGCTCTCAAAAACAATGTTCCTTAACAGAATGTTTCATGAATTGAAATACTGCATATGTTTTCTTTATGATGTTCTCTTTTCTTGTTCATTATTAATGGTCTTGTATTCATTTCTGCAACCTTAAGACACTATAAAAAATGTGTCTGGACAATATTTGAAATTGGAAAGACAATAAAGGAAAAATATTAACTTGGAAAAATTGTGAAATACCATTCTTTCATGAAAAACAAACTGACTGGCTTAAGTGTACTAGCAGATGTTTCTCTCTAAGATTGTTAATTACTACCACTGCTCATAATTGAGGTGGGGGAGTGAGAGAGGGAGACAATGAACACCAGTTTAAAGGTATTAAGGCTCATCTCTAAAGACTCGTCTCTTTTTTTCCCAAGGGTTTATTTGCTCCTAAGAAAAGAAGGGGGCAATAATTCCAACTGCTCCTTAGGAATCACCAAAAAATCCCAGAAATGCAGTAAAACTGATTGCTGTGCTGCATGTGTTGAATGAGCAGAGTATCGAGCTTCAGACAGCCAAACCATTCTTCACTCACCTCTGTCCTGCATCTGGGAATAAAGGGGGAAAAGAGAGAGCCAAAATCAAGCTGCAGTGAGGTGGAAAAGCGACTGTTTAAACTTTCACCCTCACTCAGGTGGCTTGTCATTTCCAATTTCTCAGAGCCTCATTCAAGCAAAGCACCATGCTCCTCTTTAACAAATGATCTCCTTTCGCAAAGTAAGGACAATTCTACCCTGGTATTCAACTGTACTTAGCCTTTTTGTCAGATGCATTAAGAGGATCTTGTGGCCAGAAGCAAAAAGATGCAACTCTGATGAATGTTCAGTTCTAACTTACAGCCACCAAGACCAAATTCGCACAGCAGCTGGGAGAACTAGGGCTGAAGATGAACTACTTGGGAGCCTCCTTGGGATGACAGCCATTTTGAAAGGTACGTGATGGATCACAGAGTCTGAACTCAAAAAGGAGAACTATGGGAGAAGCTATGCAATTCCACAGTGATAAATTACAACTGGACACTACCAGTGACTATTATCTTCATGTCAGGGTCATTATTGCTTAATTTTTGAGAGAAAGCAGCGTAAAGGTAGAATGGAAGAACTGACAAAAAAAGCCACCTATGGAGTTCAGTATCTGGCATACAAGAAACGAAACCCTTTGAAGTGAAATATTATTAGCCTTCCCCTCATGTTGGACAGACTGGATTCCATGGCAATTCTTTAAAACTACTATCAGAAACAAAAGGACAGAATTATCTGTACATGGGGAAAACCAAAAAACTATACACTAGAACCTGAGATTTGTGGCGGAGTAGGATAAAAGAAAAATTAAAAATGCATAGACCTATCAAGGCAAGGAGATTAAGTCATAAGCACTTCTGTAACAGCTCAAACTGAACTTCAGTAGCAATACTTAACTGTGGAATTGAGCATTAAATAGCTGGTCCAGCTGAGCTCAGTAGTAAAATTTCTATTGACATCAATGGGGTAAGGGTTTCACTTTTAATTTACAGATCTACCAGATGTAACAGAACTTAAAGTCAGAAACTATGAAGACCAAAGGGATAGAGAGAGAATTAATTGCACTGTTTTTCTTGAAGTCTCTGATGTCTAAATCATCTGGTTCTGTCAATGTTTTTTTCATTGCAGTTCAGGTTTGACAAACATAACTGGCATTCTTTGCTCACTGCATGACAACAATCAGAGCAATAATAACTATGTTTGAAAGTCTAAATTGAGAAGTCATCCTTTAATTAACAATTACATTCGCATTCAGATTTCACTTTCACGTTCTCCTGGAGGACATGGATTGAGAAATATCACTCCCATTAAGCAGACATTTTTTGTTCTATTTCACATAGTTGATTGAAACAAATCCCCGATGGAGATAACTTTGCTTGAGCTAAGGTCCTCTTCTCCAGTGGCAAATGATCATAGGCAGAGTAGGACCAGAAAGGGAGTGACATTCCTGTTCCACAGCCACAGGGATAAGCACATAGAAAAACAGGCTCATCCTGGGTCGATGCCAAAAGCCTGTATTCAACTTTCTCTGGCTGAAAGCTGAAGCCGATGAATTAGACACACCCTTCAAAACAACAAAGATCAAGCTGCCTTCTCTGAAACTTACTGTAGGGAAATTAATTGTCCATTTTAAGTCCAGTGGGACAAGTCAAAAGCAATTTAGCAAGATCTGGACTAGTAGTGCTTTGTACTAGTCTGGGATGGGTATTTCAACCTGAAAATATGGGAAGAAGTCTTGTTCTTCTGTTTCACTGTTTCCTGTTGATGGTCACAACACAAATTAAAGGTTCAAATGCATACCACAGAGTAGAAAAAAAAAGCTTCAGGATGTCACAAGACCTACTGCAAGCACCTGACCAGGAGAAGACAGTTAAGTGCAGAACAGAGGGGTAGTGGTTCAGACCATGTGGTGATGGCCCGCAAAAAAACCCCAAACCAAATCAAAACAAAAAAACCCTTACAAACTTAACAAAAACAACAACAAAATCCACAACAAAAATAGACAACCAAAATATGTTTTAATCATTCAGGCATCAGATAATGGTTCTAACTACAAGTCACTGCTAGGACACTGGGGAATTCCTAAACTGAAATTCACTCAAAGGTTCAGACGACATTTTCTCTCCTGAATAAAAAAAATAGTCAGACTCTGGGGCTGTGCGACATCATCCTTCTTAAAGCTTCAGTTTCTTCTGCCAACGTCAATAATTGGACACATTTAAGTAGAAGTATTTCCAAGCCTGGATACAGAATCACAGGTTTCTGCCTAGGTCTGGCAACTCTTGTTTAGCAGTTGGGTTGAGGGGAAGTAGTTTTTACTATCTCCTTATGAAAAAAAGAGTTGTGCTAAAGATGCAGGTACAGAGGACAATAGGGTGTCTCTGCTAGCTAGGTTATAACTCATGCGTGCTTAAACACTAAACCTAGAATTCTCATACTCTCTCTGGAGTGGGTTTGCTGAAGGGAAGGAGTTTGCTGAATTTTGCCAGATTGTGATTCCCTTTTCCAATTAGTTCCGCAACTGGCTGTATTTCATCAACAGCAACTGCCAGATTAAATGCCTTACTTGACCATCTTCACCCAATACACTTTGATGTTCAGTTCTCAAGCTTCAAAATACCTTTTGGATGAAGATCAGACAGCACTAAACAGAATTACTAATTAATTAAGCAAAGTTAAATTTTAAACACTGTTTGTTGTGTTAGCCAAAAGCCTTAACAGAACAGTCTTTTTTTTTCCCTTCCTCATCGGAGATCAAAGAAGATCATTTTCCCCTCCCCTATCTTAAAAAAAAAAAACCACAAAAAGGTGGGGGGGGGAGGGGGACCAGAGGGACGACTCTTCATAAGCTTTGGTCAGAATAGTTCAGGATGAACTACCTATAGCAGCAAGACTTGTGTTTAATCAAGTGGGAATATCAAAAGCCACATTAACAGAATGCAATCTGCTATAACTGTATCATTTAACGTGGGTAAGCACTTCTTAAGAGAAAACTGTCAGTGTCATATGGACCATTGAACTCTTTCTAACAGCATGATGCGTCCCTGGAGCTCTGAACGGGCCGGCAAGTGTTGAATTCTGTTGCTGAGCAGTGACGGAGACAGCAACTGATCATTTGTGACTTAAAGCAAAAGAAGAAAGATCTCTCTTCTCTAAGGATAGACAGCCATACACTGGTTTTGGTTAGTAACTGGTAACAGTTTTGCTTTTTAAAAATCCCTTCTCAGTGTAAGTTGCAGATATGTGTGTTCACATAGGATTTTGTCTCTTAAATTTTCTTTGTCTCTCTGGATTTTTTTTTTTTCCCCCTGAGATTCATAAGGCAAGAAAAAGAGGATGAGAAAACCCCAGCTACTACACAGCCCTTTATTCAAATGAAGGCTAAGTAGGTAATATCATTAATAATGCAGACTTTGATATCAACTCGCTCCCATCTAACTTAGATGTTCAATGGGAAAAGCATGTTTCCACCACCTTTGCTATGATAACGGGTCCTCTAAAGGTATCAGCTGTAATATTCATTTAATCTGAATTGCTTCCCATGAGGAGGAATGTCACTCCAACCCCCACAAAGCTGGCCTTTTATAGAGAGCAATGCTGTGGACCTGTTCTGTAACATTATTTTGGCTGTGATGAATCAGCTACATATCTGACAAATCTCTCACAGTTAATATTCAGTAGCAGCTCAGTGTTCCCATCCTCAGAGTCTTACTCGGAAAGGTGGGGGAGAATGGAGATTGATCTGCAACACAACTGAAAAGCAATATAATGACTAATAGTCCAGCATATCTGTGTTCACATACAAGCACACATCCCTTTCCCTTTTCATATCTTACATGGGTGAGGAATGGTGACACATCAAATGCTGCAAAACATGCAGAGAAATAAAATTGAGTAAAGCTTGAGCCAACCACCTTATTTAAAGTCAGAGAGCACACAGGATCTCATCACAATAAATCATTCCCACAGAGCAAATGCAAGTAACCGCTCACTACTATTCATAATTATAGTAGAGTCTAAAGACCACAGAGATGGAAGCCCACTGTGCTATGTACTGCTCAAAATGCAGAAGAGGAGATGGTTTGGAGCATCCCTCCTTACAGGAGGATCCATCCTTTCCTCTTGCTCTAGAAAGCCCACGTGTTTTGCAACTGAAGAGTCAGATTCCCACTTTGAGCTACCTCTCTGGAGGGAAATGCGGCGATACCCTCTAAGACAACGTCACGGTGAACTTTCATTCCAACATGGTGTCTTGAAAGCTCACAGGGCCTGGGACACGGCAAGGGGTGGGTGCTCAGTGCAGCTCCCAGAGGGCCCTGCAGCAGGCACCAAGAGCAGCCTTCATCTCAACACCTATTTGCCAAGAATATCCTCCCACACCTGGATGGCTGCACTCTCTGTAAAGGTTCATTAAAACAACAACAGAAAAAGAGGTCCACAGCATCACACTTTAGCTTCGTGACTCCAAATCCTTAAGAGGGACCACAACTCCCTCCTAAAATCTTTCACATGCAAAGTTCAGGACTGCCTTGGCTCCTCTCAGCCACCGCCCCGCCAGCGCTGAGCCCTGTGTGCAGCCCCAGCTGCCAGGCACAGCGAAACTCTCCAGAGTCCTGTGAAAATTCCTCCTTTAGTTCTGGAAATTTTGTTTTACAACTACTACTCCTTCCCTCTTTTTTTTCCTTACCTTTGCAGTTTTAAATTCTTTTTGGTACAACGGTCGGCACTTTGTGTGACATATTTTACTGGTGAAAGGACTTGGATTGCTGGCACAGATTTATAAAGCAAGAAAAACCTCATCACTGGTATTTTTATTTTTTTGGTAGGCTGGGGGTTGGGACTTTCCATCTAACAAGAGCAGCTGGACTCCAAGCTCTTTCAAGAGCAGAAATGTTGCTTCAGGTTCATTTCCACAACCCCACAGTGCTGCATTTATTATTTGCTTTTACTCACAAACTAGTTGTGGTTACAAAAAAACGCCTCTTCCAAACAAATGACATTCTATCTTTTTCTCCACGGGAGAATAAGGTTGACTGCTACTTGTGCTTTGAGGTTTGGATATGATTGAGATGAAACATCTGTTAAGAAAAAAGGTGTGTGGGGGGGATGCTTTTCTGCTAAAAATATCATGCCTTTTTTTCTTCCCCCCCCCCCCCCCTTTTTTTTTTTTTTCCACCAAACTTGAAACATGTGATGAAATTCAACTTTTAAAATATAACCCTGGAGCTACATGAAACTATAAAAGTCTCCTCAGTATCTGAGGCAAGTCAGAATTTCCACTGTTCAAGCCGGGCTTTTATGAAGAGCAGGCTTTAGAAAAAGCTGTAATCTGTCTAGGTAACAAAGGGCATTTGTTCTGCCTGGTGAGGTAAAACTTTGGGTTTCTGCAGCTACTGCAGCAGAAGTGGAGTCAAAACACACAAAAGCACCCTGACTGATACACACTTTGAATTTGGATCAGCAGCTGGCAAAAGCAATATGCTTCTCACTGAAATTGCCTCTCTAAGTCTGCATGTACACGCTTGTGTATTTGCAAGGTTCAGCAGGATGACAGGTTGTTGTGTCTAAACTATCTAGCCTGAAGGTTAAGACATCTCTCTAGCCATCTTTATAAAATGACGGCTCCTAAATTGGATCCCAAAAATCCAAGAACTATTTAATTCTGTCATAAACCGTATCCTCACATGAAATGCTCTAGGATACAGAATCCCCACGGGCAGGAGAGAAGGGCCTCCCAGGAGCATGCATATGGGATCGGAACAAAAGGCGATACAGAAAGCTACCAAAAATCCAGCAATGGGAGCACTCTGAAACTCGGCTGCCTGCCTGTGTCAAGGTCGAGTCAAACACAAGAGAACTGGCAACTCTAGGAATATTCGGGAGTTGCAGCAGGATATATCGCCTATTACATGCAGTATTCAAAGTTTCTAAAAGAGAATGTGATGTTTCATGTAAAGGCAAGGGATTTGAAACAAACATACTGTCTTCTGAAACAGCAAGGGCCAAAACTTCTTTCAATTACAAGAGCACAGAACTGGAATAATTCCATGAACACCAGCATGAGAGTATTATCTGACCCCAAATCTTTGCCTGGAAATATGCTCCAGTTTCACATGGGTAAAATAAATAAATAAATGAATAACAATTCACAAGAGAGTCAGAGAAGAATGGCATTTTGACTCACTTTTCAAAAAACCTGTTTAATAAAACCTCCACGAACTGTGGTCAAAGCTACAAGAAAAATAACTGGTAATAATTGTTGCTGGGAAATTAAAAGTAGAAAAGGACCTTTGTTCTTCAAGTAGAATAAATGAAACCACTGGTATTCATCATGTTTCCAGAGAGATTGTTTTCAAACTCCTGACTTGTTCCCATATTTCATTCTTTGTTCTCGGTGGTGGATGTCCTGGGGCAAAGTTCAAGTACATTTTTATACTGCTACACATGTACAGTAAGGCAGCTTCATCTCTGTACCATACACACACCACCAGCTGCCTCTCACAGACATGCCCAAGCCCATCAGTTTGCTGATGGAGGACCCCACCTCCCAAGTTAGTCACCACTACAGAGGCAGGAGGGCAGGACACCCAGACAGGCAGGACCATCCTGGGGTGGGGTTAAGGGTTTGACAGGTGAACCCAGGCAGGGGGCAGCTCGCGCAGAGCTGGGCACCTGCCTGCATTCCTCTGCGCTCTGTGGGATTGTTACCCAGCCTAAGCCGGATGAACAGCTCACCCAAATACGTCGACACATGCTACAGTTCCTTCCTCCTCTGAATCACGGTGTCAACAAGCCATGGGAAACCCCAGTAACCAAGATGGACTTGGAGAGTCCAGATCACTGAGGCCCAGCCCTTTCAAACCTCATGCACCGAGCATGAGCTTCATATCCCTGGCACCCATATCTCATCCCTGTCTCAGTCCTGCTGCGTGGTAACTTCCCTCAGGCTTCACTCACTGATGTTGGCAACCAGTTGGGCACCGACTGTCTGCTGCCTGAGCTCTGCTGTCATGCTTTGCTCACCTTCAAGACGTAGAAGGCAAATGGAAGAGCCCTCCTGCCTTTGATGAGATCTCTCTAAGCTATGTTCTTTTGCCCTTTGACTCTCTTGCCGCCCACGTGCACCCTAACGATCGGGTTCTCACACACGAGGAGAAGCAGCTCGAGAGATTTGTAGACATTGGTTTTTTCAACAGCTATACCAGAGGCAACTTTTTGCCTCCTAGCAAATAAGTTCACAACTACCCCAGAACTGACAGTAAATGAATATCCTTATTAATTGATTTTTTTTTTTAATGACTGCTCAGGGAGAGCATTAGTTTCTCTGTGAAAAAAAAAGGAAAAGGTGCCAGTCTTCTGTAGAAGGAGAGAGTACGGAAAATCAATATTGTTATAAATAGCAAGCATGCATATAATATTATTTTAAAGCTTTCCACATTTAAAGTGTTCACTAAGGATCAACTCTTTGCTTTTTTGAGGTGCTTGTTCTCTTCCCTTTTCATTGTCTTGTTTTTTTAATTGAAATATTTTTTATACATTACACACAGTTAATATTAACATTCGGCTTTTTCAGCCACCATTAAGAATAGAGACCACTTGTAAGTTCGGAACGTTTTCTTTCTCTCTCATATTGCAAGGGATAGACACAAATGCAGGAAATCCCAGGCTTTGTTCTCAGTTTTCTTATTGTGTCCCTGAAGCAAACATGCAACTTGCTTGTGTTCAGAAATAAAAACTTTCCCGTAGTATAGAATGATCTGAATACAGAGATCGGTGTGGAACTATTCTAGGGCAGGTATGATCTTCCCAGCCTAATGCAGAGCCAATAAACCAGAACAAAACTCCCAAGCCATAGATAAAACACATCATCCATCAAAAACTGTGAGGCAGGACCGGTAGGAGCTGCTGGGCTGTCAGCTCAAGAGAGCGACACCCTATAAGCAGAGAATAAGCACAGCACAGAGAGCAGAGCACGTGCCCTCTGCACAGCAGTGGCTCTGGGGAGGAAAGCTCAACCCTCCGAGGTGACACAACAGCCCACTTCTCACTGCCTTTCCGTGCTCCACTTGCCAGCATGGGTGGGAGCTGTTAGACACTGTAAAGGTCCCTTTGGAAACACCTGGAAATCACTAACTCATTACATACAGGCCATGGGCAACCATTGGATGGCAACAGTCTTTCATCACCACTGACCTGGCTGCACTTGAAACAGCAGCTCTAGAAGTAAAAGCTTCTGATCCAAATACCACCTCCCACTTTGACTAGAACAGCTAATGTTAAGAAACACTTGTTCAGTTTTATATTTTTTTTAGGCTTTTTTTGAAGTGCCTTATGCCTTAAGATTTTCCTCCCACTCATGGCAAACAGCCTACCTGCTTCTTATAATTTCCTGGATCCATGCACAGCCACAGGAAAACTTCTGCTAATCCTACCAGTCTCATGTTCTTTGGTGACTTTTATTCCAACTGCCAAACTAAGCAGTTTTCTCTTGGCACTCTCCACTGCTTCTTTTTATTTTTTCCCTCCTCATGTCCTTTGGTACTCCTTCTAATTCACAGTAACCAGCTTATCAACTTCCAGCCCAAGCAGGGACTAGCTGTTTGGCAGATAACGGTGGCTGGTGCTGGTGGGTCACCCTGAAGTAGAAGATACTTCTCAGAGCTGTTTCATGTCATATCAAGCAGTAGGAAAGGGAACAGCAGAAACCTCTTGGCAGCCAAAAAAATACAACCAGTGAGCAAGTGATCACCAGCCTGAGGTGATCACATAGTATATGCTCATGTATAGCAAATCTATAGTAAGTGCACAGGATTAGCAACAAGTCATTAAAATGCTGAGCTCCCATACAACATCCCAGAAGGCTGGCCACAAGAGCACTTTTAGAGTGGAATGAGTAGCACTCTGCAGTGTCAGTGACAAATAGGTATTTAGTTGAAGAACATGTCAGTGAAGTGACCTTCATTTTCTGCAAAGCCCCAAGCCTGCACCATTAGTACCAGCTAGGTAATAACAACACTGCTGAAATAAAGCAACTTTAAGTTTGTGCAAGATGCAATCTATGTCTTTTCTATAAATACACTGGAATTTCACATACATAATACACAAAAATTATTTAAGTTTTAGAAGATAAATGAAACAACCATCATAACTGAAGGCGTCAACTAGAAAGGAGCATGTGGTGTGAAATAACTGCCTTTTATTACCCATTCATAGCTCAGCCTAGCACAATACACAAATTTATTACAGCTAAGAGATTATTGAAGTATGGCAAAAAAGTGCCTCACACGCAAATAGATGGTTAGCTAAAACTAGTTAAAGTGCTTCTTCAAGTTTTCATTTGCTAACAAGTTTATACACAATTTGGGCCCAAGTACCGTACCTTCCTACCCTTCCTTTGAGCTGACAACCCAACAGATATTCTTCCAATTGCCAATTTTTGAAACAACTCCAGGAACTAAAGTCTTCGCTGAATTTTTCCTGAACAGAGACACAGAGGAGAAGGAATTACCTTGCAACACATGAGAGCAGCCTTGCTGCAGGGTGCTGTGGGGGAGGTACACTCCACCCCACGCCCTCCCCTGCAGCCCCAGCAAGGGGTGATCAGGGGCTCCACAGCAGCACTGGCTGGAAGCCGACGTGCCCTCCTCACTGGCCTGTTCAGGATGTGCACGGTGGGGAAGCGCATGCAACTCTGGGGGGGCCCAGGAAAGTGGACAGCATTGGGCATAAGATCAACAATCTTAAATCACTAGTTCATTCTTCACTATTGGTTCTTTGTTTGCTTATCAGTTCTCATTAAAGTGAAAAATAACAACACAGCTCTTCGTGGTGGAACTCTAAAACAACATCTCAGCTCCCACTCGATGACAGATTCCCTGGATGCTGCATGAAGGAAGATGAGATGAAGGACTGACTGGACATACCAGTAACATCTTGAAAAACACATAATAATATTTCGAATAGAATGAGTTATATTTCTGCTTTGCTGAATACAGCATGCCTTACTTGCAGGTTTAGAAATTCCATAACACCTTGTAAATGTGTGAAAAGTGCCACAAGTAGCCTTTTTTTCCTTTTTTTTTTCAGCAACATGTGCTTTGAACTCTGCTGGAGGGCTCTCTAACACTTATGGGCAAGAAGATGACCTGAATTATTTTGTCCTTTCTGATAACCAGATGAGGGAACGTCTTACATCCTAGGGATTTGGGAAACATATGAAAAACATGTTTGTTGATTCAGGTCAACATCTGTCACTATTTTCAGCAGGACTTTGGATATTACGTTCAGATAAGGCACCAGGAAAGCCTGGATCTTCTCCAGTCTTCTGTTGAGAGAATAATAATCAAGACATCAACCTTGGCTGACAAATGAAATGGGGAACAGATCGCTAACAGTGTAAGAGGCAGCTTGTCTGACAGATACAGGACTAAACTGATCTCAAAGAGATGCAAGATACCTGGTTAGTAGAAACACTTAAGTCATACTTTTCAGTAGAACAGTGACATGAGAAATCACATTATCACATAACTAATTGGAGTGATTGGTTAGCTGTCTCCCGAGCTTAAGGACTTCACCTTGAACTCCAAAAGGCAGCTGAAGCAGACTGACAGCTATACTCCACTGGGCTCTAAAGAGTTGGTATTGAGACAAGTAGGAAACTTTGTCTTTTCCACAGTCTGTGTCAGAGAGAGGTTCTTCTGCTTCTGGTTCAGACATCACAGGCTGGAAGAAAACAGGCTGCTCTGAAAAGCGTCTAAATGTTCCAGTGATAAGATGGAAGAATCCCCAGATCACTCCATGAAGACATGGAATGGTCAAGATAAGAAAGCTCTTCTGGTCTACAGGCTTTAGTGCTGTGAAAATTTCCCAACAGGTCTTGGGAAAGGAGATGAAAAAAAAATTCTGGAAAACAAGAGCAGGTCTCTTGAATGATTCACTAAAAATCTTACTTTCATGCCCTGAAGAGCAGAGAGAGAACACACCAATAGCAGATATCTTCCTGAGCCATTTCCATGCTGGAAGAATGACTTGCTGTTAGAGGCTACAATCAATTCTTGTCTGCCATCTTAGTTTTCCCACTGAAATGAAATAAAAAATATCTTCCAATGTCTATGCTAGTTTTCATAAATTCTTCTGGAGTCACCTCCAGTCACTCAGTTCTGGTGACATACTATTACTCTATCTAGGGACAAGGAAGAGAAAATGCAAGTTCTTTTATCCTAGATATGGAGAACAGTGAAGCACATGCTTCCTGTGCAGAAATGGTTGGACATGAAAGTTCAAGCATGAGAAGTTCATGCACAGCCAGAGCAGATTGCACAAGTACTCAAAGTTTGGCAAGTGGAAGTCTCTGAAATGCAGAGACAATTTGGAATGAAAGTTGCAGATTAATTCACTACAGAACCTATATCCAGCATGCCCAATTGTTGAGTTATTAATGAAAGAGGAAGAAGGGAAATGCAGTAAGAGTAATACAAGAACAGACTGAGGTTTCCACTGATGTCTCTTACCTAAGGAAATCACTGATCACATAAGAGAAAATCCAAAAACTTCAATTTAGTGACTTGCTCAGCAGCAAAATCAAAGGCAGGTGCTGGATATAATAGACAATACTGGTCAAACTGTTTCTTTCTGCACAGCACTCAGTAAACAGTCACCACTATTGAGTTCTAACCTCCTGTCATGCAGCAACATTGAGTCAACAATCCACTCTCATGGCTTAATGCTTTTGATGTTTACTTTGTTCTTTCTATAGTTCAAAAGAAAGCACTAATGCACCAGTCCTCTTACCAAATACAATCTTAATCCTAGAATCCCGAGCCTTTTGCTGTTGGCCAGTTAAGTCTGTTAAGACGAAAGGATTTGATCAAGCTTTACATAACAACACAGAAGTTAAATCCCGCAAAGAGAGTTCTTTTTATCTGTACTGCTCAGACGGCTAAGATGGGTAAGAAAAGGAGGGAGGAAAAAAAAGAGAAGGTAATGAACTTGGCTACGCAAAACAAAATAAGGAATTCAATTATTTCCCTTTTTGCCGATTTGTCTTTTCAGTGAGAGTCTTCTAAAGAACTCAGATTTATCCTCCAATAAAGTCTCCGAGTGTGAAAACTATAACTTTCCCCTAACCCAGAACAACCATGGCACCCGCTGTGCTTTTTTGCAAATCTGAGAAATGTTTCTTTTTCATTTTTTTTCCATCGCTACTGTGGTGTATTTATGAGGACAGAATATAGTTCATTGATTAGACACTTGCAGTACTTGGTAGGGTTAGGTTCAAGTCTTTGTTTCGCCATTCACGCCCTTTGAGAGCTTAGCCCAACCAACTATGCTTCAGCGTCCCTGTCTCTGAAACCAGTTATCAGCGATGTTGATGCTATGGCACATGGATGTAAATCATGCAACACGTATATGTTATAGTAGTACATATGTAAAGATTGGGAGGTAGCAAAATAAAAGCAGAATAACTATTGTAGATTAAAATATTAACATATTTTCTAGAATATTAATTACATTTTGACAGAAAACAGTTTTCTGCAGAAGAGAGCTACAGCAATGGTTGTCCTGTACTTCAGCCACATAGAATTCAAGTTCTGCCCTAAGAAAGGTTTTTAATCTTGTTTCAGCTTCACTTCATGCTAATACCACAATTAGTTCTGGTACCACCACAGTCATCGAAAAATATTACGCCAGTAGAAAGTATGAAGCTGTACAAGGAGGGTGAAAGCATCCTGCTTTAATACAATGCTTTATCATCGTCGATTAATTATAAGAAAGTTCTCAATACCCCACTCAAGAGAGAAGTGGCTAGCACTGTCCCAAGTGGGAAGCATAGCCTGGAGAGAGCAGAAGGAAGAGGACCGAGCCTTGACACCACGCCTATGTTCACCTGAGCACCGGGTGGGAACAGGTACCAGCTTCCCAGCTGGAAATATACCACAGAGCAGCTCCTCCCCAGTGCCAGCACACAAAGAAAGAACCACCTGCTGCTATCTCAATCTTGTCTTCACTACTCAGCTACTTCATAAAAAACGAGACTCATCAGAAGTAATAATGTAAAACTGCTGAAAGACTGAAATTACCGAAGCCTAAAGGTTTTAAGCTCTAATAAAAACAATCCTGCTGCTGACTAGTTTGGAAATACTATATATTAGATATTATGTTTGCTGTGCAAGTCAATTCTACACAACAAAGTAGGAAATAATTAGAGGCAAGGAAAGGTAAAATTAGACACAGAAAAATGTGATTATTCACCTCACTGACATTTAATATCATGTGTTAAGTAGATTCTCCTAAAATTCTGAAAATTTAAAAGCCACTCGTTGTTAGTAATGTCCTGCTATGAGCAGAAAGGAAAACTGTAATGAAGTTAAATACTGAAACGCTTTTAACAAACACTTTTAACAAACACTGACTCCACCATGACAAGTTGTCGTGGGTTGACCCTGGCCGGTCGCCAGGTACCCACACAACCGCTCACTCACTCCCCCCTTCACTACTGAACAGGGGGAGAAAATATCTCCAAGGGCTCAGGGTTTGAGATAAGGACAGGGAGATCACTCTCATTTACCGTCCCGGGCAAAACAGACTCAGTTTTGGGGAAATTAGGTACATTTATTAAAAACTAATCAGAGAGGAGTAGTGAGAAGTAAGAAAGAGCAAACAGATCTTAACAAACAGAACACCTTCCCCCCATCCCTCCCTTCTTCCCGGGCTTAACACCAATCCCGGCTTCTCCACCTCCTCCCCCCGAGCGGCGCAGGGGGACAGGGAATGGGGGCTGCGGTCAGTTCATCCGATGTTGGTCCCACCGCTTCTTCATTCCAGGGGAGGACTCTTCACTCTTCCCCAGGGCCACTGTGGGGTCCCTCTCACGGGAGACAAGCTTCACGCTCTCTTCTCCGCGTGAGTCGTCCCACGAAGGGCAATTCATCACAAACTGCCCGATGTGAGACACCTCACGAGGGGCAGCCCACCCCTCGTGAGTCTGAGGCGCAGTCCTTCAGGGGAAACTGCTCCAGCGTGAGCCACCCGCAACGTCCCAAAAGTCCCACCGGCCAACCTGCTCCAGCGTGGGCATTCCCTCTTCCACGGGCTACAGGTTCCGGCAGCAACTTGCTCTGATGCGGGCTCCCCACGGGCTACAGTCCCCTTTCAGGCATCCACCCACACGGCGTGGAGTCCTCGGTGGACATCTATGCGGTGATCCTCACAGTGGACATCTGCACCTCGCCCATGGGCTGCAGGGGGACAACCCGCTTCACCATGGTCTTCACCACGGACCCGGGGGACTCCTTCTGCTCCGGCGCCTGGAGCTCATCCTCCCCCCTCCTCCTTCTTCACTGACCTTGGTGTCTGCACAGATTCTCACTCCTCCATCTCTGTGCCAGCTGTTATGGCGCAGTTCTTTTTCCCCGTTCTTAAATATGTTTTTCACAGAGGTGTTCCTCTGCTATCACCTTACTGATAGGCTCAGCCTTGGCCAGCGGCGGGTCCCTCTTTGTAGCCGGTTGGCATTGGCTCTATCAATCTTGGGGAGCTTCTAGCAGCTTCTTACAGAAGCCACCCTGCAGCTCCCCCCCCGCCGCTGAAATCTGGCCAGGCCAAACCAAAACACAAGTGCATCTTGCTTTTGTGTTTTAACAGTAGCATACAAGTACCAGCTGAAAATGTTACAGGCACATATGACGAAACACTCTTTGCAAACTGTAGACATGATGGAAACATGGGCTCCAGGCAACACAGTATGTTTACACATTTCACAGGTAAGGAACTGGAAGACAGATATTCTTAACATAGAGAATCTTTCAAGTACTGTTTAGGCAGAAGCCTCTACCCACCAGAAACAAATGACTGGATTAAAAGGACAGAAATCTCCAAGTTAAGCTTTACACAGTTCATTGCTCTAAATTGCGTATATTGTTCCATTAGCCTATAATGTAAATCTAGCACACAGCTCGTGCAACCACTTGTCAAACTAGAGTTTCTGAAGTCTCATTTCCCTGTTGGTATTTTTGTTATTGTTTTTTTTTTTCAATAATGAGCAATGCCCTCAAATTAATCTCTTCCATTCATCAGTCTGTCCAGCTGAAGCTCAGGGTACCTCAGATGTGTTTTCTGACAAGCAGAACACCATGTCCATACTCAAGGTCCCCAAAGACCCTTCCCACCACAACAATGATTCCATCTCCCCAGCAAGGAGGGGCCTGATCACTAAGGAAGACATGACATGAGCCTTGGAAAGAAAAAATTATCTGAGGCAATAATATTTCCATTCCCATTCATAAGAAATGTATTAAGAATCTCTGGTGTTTATTAGAAATTAACGCAGGAGTTTCTAAGCCTGGTTTGTGTAACACTGAAAGGCATGCAGCATATCACAAAACCCACTGCTAACATTTTCAGTGATTGGATTTACCACCTCTGCTGGAACAGTGATACTCACTACTGCTACCAATGGCAACAGAAATACTGGAAAAAAGTTGTGAGACCTTCAGTTAAAACACTTGGTCCCTATAAATTAACTGTGTGACTTTTTTCAACACCAGCACAGGAGATACAACCTCCTATTCGCATCTTAAGGGATTTGCCAGGAAAACGACACAGCAGTATATCAAGAACTGCATTTCCACACACGCATTCTCGCACTGACTTAAACTGACTTACTCCAACACCGCTTAATATTAACCAAGAAATTTTGCTTTTTAAATACCTTCTAGATGAAAGTGTTCATCACCAACAGTGTCTCTGTAGCCTTCCCCTGATAAATCCTGTTTAAAAGAAAAAGAAAATTAATGACAAATATATGGTATACAAAATCTTGAGGTGTTAAGAATATTTATTTATTGTCAACAGAATTAATTTAAAATACTAAGGAGAGCACAGAAGTTGTTTCCAGGAAAGAAGTCAATCACTTTATTACTGGTAGTTAATGCATTTGGTGCTATTTTACAATGCTCTGGACACACTTAAGGACAAATATTTAATGGGGATTAATAGACTGTACAGGGAAAAGAAAAAAGGAGGTGTTCATATTTAAACTTTTTTACAAAGTAGATTAATATTTAGCATTCCAACACTCTGTCAATCAAGCAAGATTAAAAAACCCTCCAAATGGAACTGATAAAGGAGAAACAAGCCCTTCACTACCCACAGAGGAATGTTCTCACTTGGTTCCACCAACAAATAGGAAACTTTCATATGCCAGAGGTCACCCAAGAAAAGCAGATACCAGACTGAAGAACTGCCTGATACTTCAGTACCAAAATTAACAGAATTTTATCAGCCCCAGTACATCTAGAGCAGTACAGAAGCAGATGCCATAGATCAGCAGATGATCTTATCTCAGACCCCAAAACCATTTCTCTGATAGTGCTGAAGTAGTACTAAAGGGCACCAATGGGATTTGGAGCTAATCCCAGTTCCAAAGACCCTGAAGAGCATTCTTCTCTCTTATTAGCAGACTCTTCCAGCTCCATCCCTGCATCCCAGTGAAACAGCTCTCCCAATGACAGCTCTCCTCATGCTTTGCCTTCTCCCATTCATTCGGAAGGCTCTAGCATCACCACAATATAAGTGATCTCAAATTATAGCCTTGCTCTCTAGATTCTCCACTCTCTGCCACTGATAAATAGGGATAAAGGTGATAAAGAGGAATATGGTCCTAAAAAGCTGGTGTGCTGTACTCGTGCCCATTTTAACTTCATTCGCAAAAACGCACCAGGTGCACAGAGCCAGCATTCTCAGCATCAACCTGTGAACTTAAAGTTGACAGTATGAAGTTTTTAGCACAAGAGAAGAATATGGAAATAACCCATGAAAATTAATGTCTGGTTGTATTCTTGAGCTTTATTGTTAAGCAATTTTATCATGATAAAAACCATTCATCTGTTTTTGCTGAAAAAGCTGACAGGGGTTCTTTTCCGCCTTTCACATGCCCAAATGTTATTCTTTGAGATTAGTTATCAGAAAGTAACTAAACCACAAAAGCATATCTTAGGAGTTCTTCAGTATCAATTTCTCTGACAGTAGTTTAAAAACCAGATTTCAGAAACACTACTGGATACCTAGCCCAGAGACACTGAAAATACTGTTCTGCTTACATGCAGATACCCTAAGAGTTAGAACTCGCAGGCCAAAAGGCTCTGAGAAATGCCAGCAACTCGGCCCAGAATGCTGGGATTCTGCACAGCTCAATGTTGCTATAAAAGCTGTCATTCTGGATTTAGCTTTCCAAGAAGCAAATCACAAAACCTGCTTTGTTTCCTTGAAACTTTATTCCAGTAAAAAGGTCTCTTTTTTTTGAGCATGTGCTGATTACTATCGATCATCTTAAAAATTCTGGAAGAAACACACAGTGAATGAAAAGAAGCCATTAAATGTTGGCATAATGTATCCCATTTCTGCAGGAAGATGGTCTTTCCAGGCCCTTGTAAAAGCTAATATACTTGTGCTTGATCAGACTCCTTCATGTCACCATTTTCAATGAATCTCTAAGAGTAAATCTCTGACTGCTATTGTAGATAACGAGATACATAGAAGTGACTACATAGGCATATATGGCACCTCTGCTCTCTCCCACAATGCTAAATATTTAATAACTGTTTTGTTTGCATTTTCTTTCCACTAAACTCAGAATTCCTGTTCCCTCCTTCTCCCTTGGAGAGAAAAAAAAAAAAGTAAATGTTCCATTAACCTGATCAGCAAATACTCAATGAGCAGGTACAATCTTACCTGTGATGTGCCTCTGAGAAGGACTAGCTAGCTGGTAGTCTTCATCTCTTAAAACTAGCAAAGCAAGCAGTACATCTGGGTATCAAATGTTGCCTGTTAAAATGATGTCACCAATCTCTCATCCTCTACAAAACCTATGAGTCATTAATTTTTCTGATTTTTTTTTTAAAAAACATCACTGGAAAATGAGCATACATTTGTTAATGTAAAATGCACCATCAAGTAATTTAATGGAAAAGAGTGGAATCCACAAGTGTAAAACAGCACTGAAGCATTAATATTCATTAAGCTAGCTTCCTTATTCTCTCGCTTTTAATCATTACATGGGTCTTAAGTAAATATGTTTTATATTCTAGTCTAGTTTCACTCATTCTCTAGCTCCTAGTTATTTAAGCTAAAATAGTAACTTAATGCAAGCAAATTTCTAGTAAGTGTTTCTGCCTTAAACCAAATTATTAAAAATTGCCAAATTCTAGAAATGTTTTTATGATGTTGAACCATAATAACTGTTAAAGAGCACATAAACTGACAATCTGTCCTGAAACTGGTGAGAGTATTGTCTGAGCAGTTTAGTGACACATTTAAGTTGAACTCCTCAGCTCCCATTCAAATGTGTTCCTCTGAACATGTAAGTTTATGACGTGTTATTTTTGAGAGACAGATGTGTATGTGTGAAAGGCGTGGGCAGCTCTAAGATTTTACAGGTATAAAACTGAAGTGGGAAAAAAAAAAGAAAAAAACCTGTATCATTCATCTCATTATCATTACCACTAACTTAACACTTCAAAAATTTGCAAAAAAGTTATATCTAATGTGTTTTAGCATTGAGACAGACTTCACAACCTGGATAAATATCAAAAATTACCTGCCTGAGAAAAGGATTCTGGACAGCATGTGTAAATTCACCTTCTGCAGAAAAGCACAAAAGCTGAGCAAGCATCAGAGAAAATAATTCTGACTGCAGCTCACACTGTAACATGGAGTATTCTCCCAGTAACCTGCACAAATTGCCTTTATGGGAATAAAATAGTGCATCTATCCCCAGCGACCCAAATTCAGAAAACAGACTTGAGCGAAAGAAAAGGGTAAATGTGTAAACAAGAACTTGCAGCTCAAGAAATTCCAGCGGGAAGTAAACATTAGGGCCGGGTAAGAATATTTTACACAGAGGAGAGAAGCATGTTCGAGCACAAAGGACGCCCAGGTTGGAGGGGGCGAAGGACCCCGCTGCAGTTCTGCAGCCTGGGCCGCCCCGAGCGGCCGCAGGAGTCTGGACTGCGGCGGCAGCGGTGCCCGAGACAGCAAAAGCAACAATGTTTAGGTCATAGGTAGTTGTATATCACTGTCCTGACACAATGTTTTAAATCACAACACTGCATTTTCAAACTGGAACACTGAGTCATGAAACAACCAAAACCAGATGTACCCTGTGAAATACTACATACATGAGGTCACCGAGCACTTGAAAGAATAAAGAAACGAAACATTTATGCAGGAGGATTATTCCAGCATGCCATTTCTATAGGTTGCTAAACAGGAACCCACCTAGGATAAGTGTCTCTACCTCACCATGAGTTTCTCAGATACGCAAGCTGGCCTCCGTTAGCTACCAACACAAATCACGTAGAATGACTAAAATTCAGGTTCAATCATCTGCTTCAAAACTCCGAACAGCTGTCTGCCTGGCCTGAGTAGAAAGGACCTTGTGTCCCATATATTCCATTCTGATCAGTGCCGCTGCACTCAGCTCAGAGTTAAGAGGGTGGGGGTGGAGAGAAGAGTTAATTAGCACAGCTCCCTCAGAAATGCTGCTGAGAATATACACACATGAGGAAGAAAAACCATCTTGAAAAGCTCCCACACCCCAGGGCTTCTATTCAGCTGGTTCAAGTCAGGCAATCGTCATTCGTTTCCCACCTTTGCTGTGCAATCAGACTGCAGAAAATCCTAACTTCCTGGGAATTTTACGTTTTTTAACTACAACGTCAGCCTTAACCACACTGTGCAGCTTTCTTACCGACACAAGTCTCTAAAGACTGAAGGCCAGGCACTCTGGGGCTTCCAGCTGGCCAGCCCTGCTGGCTCCCTTTCCGCTTCTGCTTTGAGGTTAAGCTCCTTGTCTTCACCTTCCAGGCCCTACACAGTTGTATTTGTGTTCACATCTCCTAGCCCTACCTCCCAGCCTCTACAGCCACCAAGTCCTTTCATCTTAGCCATAAGTACGACTCTTTCTACCCGCTCTGGCTCTGCTTCTTCCCGTTGCTCTCCATGACACCCAGCACATAAGAGCCAAAGCTACAGAATGCAAACAGAAAGTGGTTTTTAGCATTTGGACTAACATGGTGTTAAATACAATTTTGCTTCTGGTGTTAGTAGAGACAGCTACATGCATAGATATATTGGATATGTCGAAGGATAACCTTTGATTTAGGTAAGTTATCATGATGACAAGCACATTTTTAAAGTTCGGAGCCCCCTACTCCCTGTATTACATCACAGATAATACTGTGTTAATTAACATTTTTCTACCACACAACGCTCTTCTCAAGTAGAAACAAGTTGCTTTACCTCTCCTTCTTCAAACATGCCATTAAAATCCTTTGATTTAGCCTTACGATACTCAATTTTCCACATTTTTGGCAGAAAATTTGCATGTTTCCTCTTTTAGTGAAGTTCTTATCAAGGTATCATATCCACCACTTTCCCCAAATAAAACACAGGCAACACAACAAACTGTCAACTAAGAAAAGGTTCCTCCCTATTTTTAACCATCTGACTGAAACGTATTTTTTTCTCTCTTTATTCTCACGCTGATGCAATAAAGTTTCAGTACTTTTTGAAAGAGCAAAGTTGAAATAACACATTTCATAACAGAACTGCAAGGGACAAGGTACGTCGTAGCTCCTGTGGAGTAGATCTTATAACGGTTTTAAAGTAGATGCCAACAAGAATGCCGTTTCCCCTACACACAAACTTCCATTATTGATGTAGACAAAAAACAATCCCAAGAAAAAGAGGTGCAAGAGAATGAAGATGCCCTTTGGCCTTTCACCCAATGGACTAAGGGCTCCGTCAATTGCTAAGTGGCTCTTCTGAATGCTTCGGTCTCATAGGAAGTAAGTTTTTAAAATAAGTGATTTTCATACAGTGAGCCCTTAGCAGATTTGGAAAACCTAGCCTCTTGAAGATGCTTCAGGAAAGCAGTCATTATTATTGTTTTACTTTATTCTTAATCTTGTCCAGACTTGGAGAAAAAAGAAGAGACTTTTGAAAATGAACTGATGGGAGGAACCTAGTTCCCCTCTTTTGTGTACTTGCAATTTCCCACGGACTAGAAACATAGCCGTGGGTCACTATGATCAACTCAAGCCTACTCTTTGATACTAGGAAAACCTATTCCCACCTCAAAAAAAGGTGTAATTTATTTTAGGATAATGCATCTGAACATATATATTCAATTATCTGAGGTGTTCATCATTCTTTATAAATACGGCTTTACAGCCAGGCTTAACTTGAAAATTAAATAAATAAACTGCTTGTATTCAAGACATACTTGGAGGTGACATTTTGCTAGGTTAGAAACTTCCATGCAGTCAAACATAAATCAAAGTGGATGACTGTGTACCTAATTTTGTCTGATCGCTATTTATGGGCAAAAAGATAAGAAGCCATTTTGGGCATGTGTTTAGATTTCTCTGCATTTGGAAGTGAAGCCTTTATATTAATATCCTTTTTCAAAAATGCTTGAAGATCACCCTCGTAGGCCCTTTTCAAATAAACCATACACTTCTGTATTACTGTGTTCTATTTAGGACAACAGCTGTATACCTTGGGCCTTACACAGAAAAAGTACATACTTCAAGCCCCACTACAATGAAAATTGAAACTAGGCATATACAGTTAAAAATTAAAGCATGTGCCATATAGAGAAACACAATAGAGCAACACACATTTATGCTTTAGTTTAAACCTAATATTTTTTCTCCTACAGCATATTTTATTATTCCTTCTGCAACCATGAGGTTTGAGGTTTTTTTATTTATTTATGAGCCTGCAATTCTGGATAATTTAATAGTAAAAGTAACTCATCAGGATTCAACTTTCTGTAAAGAACGTGTAAAGCAGTGCGCACTTAGAGAAGGCAAGGTGGCTTTAACTTTTAGACCAACTTTAAAATATATATTGCCACTGCAATAATGTCATTTGTTAAGCAGAAGCATCAAGCTCAACTCCTGAAATGTTTTCTTTCTCCAAAATAAGAACCTGGTGCTCTGTGGTGCTCCATTACAGACAGGTTTTTCCTCCTCCACCATGCACAGAGGCTTCTCTCAGATAATATATTTATATAATCACAGCGGGTAGAGATGTTAAGAAAATAGATTTGTCCTCTGAAATCTCTGATAGATGATCTTGGATAGGCTTAGCTGCTGAACTTCAGGATCTTACTGCCTTTATGTGCAATGATGATCTCCATTTCCAAAGTTACGGTTCTCCTAACAGAGGTAGCAGAACACAGTGGATGCAGCACAACAGATACTGAAATTCATCTTTTGGTACCTCAGCACAAAGTTCACACTTTATGCACTTCACCATCATAGTTTTTGAGCTGGTATATTAATATATAGCTGCACAAATGCATTCAGTTCATTTGTCTCTGCTCAAGGAGCAGTAACTCACAGCCATAATAATATGGTAATGGTGTTTGAAATCACTGCATCTTATATATCCACCAATTTGACCGAAATGGAGCCCCTGCAGTCTCATCTCGCAGAAAGTGACTGTAGAGAGATTCCAGCTGCTGATAAAATACTGTGAAGGTAAAGACAGGATAACCAAAAAAAAAACCAAAAAACAACCCCCCCTTAATCTCTAGTCATAAAGGATCATGGACTATTAGAGGCTTATGAGGTAAAAAATACCCTCAGTATCATTATATTCCTGTTACAGACCCTCAGATGGGTACAAGGAGCAGTTGTATGATACGATTCTAAGGATATCGCATCCATAAGAACATGACCATGAGGCTGTTGAGGAAGTGCAAAGCACTTACACAAAACACTTCATGATGGACACCTGAATTAAAGGAAACGTGGAATTTTTTGCTCCAGGTTGCTTGCCACCTGCAGCTGGTTCTCCTTTGTTCCAATCCAACACCTGAACCAGTCTTTCCAACAGGATAAAACACAAATCCTTCCTCGTTTTCCTGATATATTTTTCTCCAGCCTATGAAAATTGGGTAGTGGCAATACTGAAATATGCTCTTTGCAGGTAGCTTTTTCATCTCTGCTGCAGTGGGTAGATGAGCATCCTTTTAGTGGTCAGCCCCTGCAATGTGCATTCACCAAAAACTACCAACTTGCTCATTTAACTTCAGTCATAAGATTCCTACATGCTGCGGAAGATAAGTAAATATACATTTATATCCTCTATACGCTCCAAAAAAATAAAATCTATATAAGAAAAAAACCAAAACCAATAGCAGTAACAGCTTAAAAATACTATGGACTTGCTTAATACTACTTGTAGCTAGCAAACAAGAGTTAACAGCTAAAATTATCCAATGTACAGTTGGTCAGAATATCCATTTAGGGGACAGTTTTATTTAGATCACTCCAGTCTCAAGACAGAATGTTACTGTTTATATGATGTTTTCACCCTGGATTTGATGGATATTTAGAAACTCTTGCTTGGTATTGCTAAGTGACATTAACAGCAGTATTAGAATTCTGGAACTATTACGGCTTGTACTTTTTAAGGTGATAGGGTAGACAATTTTTCAAGGACTTCTGCCAGGTAAGAGATGATATAATTGAAAGCAACTGTATGAATAGATCTATGGATCCAGTAGTTACTTTCCAACTATTCAACCATCTCCAACTAAAAAAATATCATCAGTCTTCGAGATTAAATAGGACTGAAACAAGAAATGACTGCTTTTAGCTATATTTAAAGTCACTTTGAAGCTGCTTTAGAAGGATAAATTAACTCACTCTACAGATTCAACTCCTTACATTTTTTCTTCTAGCTATCCTCTAACTGCTTTGCTGATTGCAAAATCAACTGTCCCTTGTCCCCAAAATCTTGTCTTTAACATAGATTATACTCATGAACAAGTCTCAGGACGTAAATAAAAGAGAAAACTTCATCTACCTTTCAGCCTGGAGAAGCTCAAGAAGTCCTCCAAACTGCTTACTTTGGGGCTCTTCACCACAGCAGGCAGATGAACATCGCTATACAACAAATCTCATTTTCCGTTCGTGATTATCCTTTCATGATAGATTTGGTTACCAAGAAACTCTTTTAACAAACAAACTTAAGTGCACTGAGGTGATTTTACCCAGGCATATGCTGAGAAAGAGGCATGTAGAAAACAGCTACAGAGTTTGACTACAGAGTAACTTGCTCATTTAAGATGCGATCCCTGAAATCAAGCGTGTTCTTTCCTCCGACTTCAGTGATCATACAGCTGTAACATATTGCATTCTGAACCTTTCTTGTGGTAATTGCCTGTGTCTTCCTATACAGTCTTCCTCAGGTTTTCATACAGCACAAGGGCTTAAAGCTCCTCTCGAATGATAATCAATGCTCCTCTATTACCTTTATAGCTCTAAGTCTTTTCCTGCTAATGGTGACGTGTATTTACGCAGCTGGAGGAAACCTGGATTCAATAACTGCTCCACCATAAACTCACTGTGTGGTGTAGGGTAAGTCACTTAAATCTCTCTGTGCCTTCACTTCTCAACTGTAAAACAGAATTCTTGATGCCCACCTTTGCAAAGAGTTCTGAATCCTCAAGATGAAAACATACCCTGCTAAATAATATTACCTTGTTAGGAAGCACAGGTGTGTGACTCTGGACACATATGCTAATGCTGATCTATAAATCTGTCAACAGGAGGTGCTGGCAAAACAGATGGCTCACATTCCTTTTGAAACTACCTCTTTGTCCCCAAAGCCCAGATATGTCAACCAATCATTTTATAACTGGTCGGGGTTTTAAAGGGCCAGGAAGTCACAGTGAAGCACAATGCCATCAGCATTATGGCTAAAAATGGAGCCAACAAGAGGAAAAGACAGACACAGAGGTTTCTTTTACTCTTCTCCTCTGCTCCCTGGCACGTAGGACAAACCCTGTGAGAGGCTCTGCAGAAAAAGAAAAAAGAAAAAGCAGAACCTGTCCCCACACATTCCTATAAGTAGTACAGCATCCGTGATCACACCCGAATGCTGATTGATGCTGCGTACACAGACACATTTTTTAATTACAGGCAGTAAAAACCCCACAGATACACACCATTTAAAAATCTGATGTAAAGGAACAGTTAGTCACATGTTGATCCACAGGGTCAAGAGGATTACAAGCAAATAAAAAGTTCACTCTGAAACATTTTTTATTTTTATACTTAAGAGTTACCTCTATTGTTAGGAATTTCGACTCCCCACCTCAACAGCTGATAACTGAGCACGGGGCATTCTCCTTGAAAATGTTCCTGCAGCAACAAGGGCTGTGGCAGGACGGGTGCTGTGCGACCCGCTTGCCGGGGTGGATGAGGCGGGCAGGGCAGTGCGGACAGTCTGCCACGCACATTCCCATAAAAGGAATCCCGGGGCCAGAGGACCACATCAAAGCCACAGAGTCAAGCAGATTTCCCCTTCCCCTCCCCCTAAGTCTTTGAGATGGAGACTTCATACTCCAGAATTTAATATCTTTTTCCTCCCTCCCCCCACCAGCCCTTTTGTCTGCGTCTCTGTTCTCTAAGAGCTAACAGATGTTGATGCCATATAGTTTCAAAGAAAACTTTTGATGCCCGCATAACTCATTACAACTAATATATTCCAAGAATGCTTGTAGCTCAGGAAACACTGGGGTGAAAAAACAGAGGAGAGGGGGCAAACGGCTACACTGAATAAAGCCTTGAGAGAAAATAAATGGTTCACTTCAAAGTCATCAGGGAATTCTTTAACAAGCTCTTTCTTCCACAAAACACAGAACAAATTCAGCTGAGCCTAGAATTCCCAAAGGAAAAAAATAAAACCAAACCCCATATAAACGGCAAGCAAAGGGAAGCATCAGAGAGGTCGCCAGGCTCGCCCAGCAACAAAGCACAGCATTCTCAAGGTTCAATATTCCCAAGCAACCTGTGCTGTGCCAGGGCACAAAAGCACCGCTGAAAAGCAGACACTGTCAGCAACAATAATACAGAGAGCCCTTAAAAAAAGCTAATCCTGTCCCTCTGCACGGAATGAATGCAGGCAGTGATGAGATTGCTCGGCTCATGGAGCACTTCAATTCAGCCTTACAACATATGCAGGAGGACATGTCACAAATGTCACAATTACAGAGAAGAAACATTTGCTTGTTTAGCAAAAGCAGGTGATTGCATTCTCTAGGGCAGGCAGGCCTGTGTTTTTAGCCGTTTTCTAAGGTTACATCTAGGATGCAACCTTACATAAATTTTTCTAGCAGGTCTCCTCCCCTCCCCTGCTGCTTCAGCGCACAGCTGCATCCTCCTCTCTGTTTGGTGAGAACCTCCCCCCCACCCCGGAATCACCAGGGGTTGGTAGCGAGAAGGACTGAGGAAAGGGGGGGAGGGCGAGAATTGATTACATCAATTTCCACAGCAGGAGGATCAGATTGCATCATTGTACACAACTTGGGGCCCGCTCTTTTATCCCTGGTGCAGGCAAATTTCCCACTGAAATCAGTGGGAGACTCGTCTGTGCAAGGACTGCAGAATTGGGTATTCTGTGATCACAGAATCGGAAAGCAGGAGGAAGCCACACCTGGAAGCACCTCTCTTGGTGGCGCTCTGCCCTCCATGGGATGGGATATCAAATCAAAACAAACGAAAATTGAATAACGATGTTAAATTCTTTCTCCCCTTCACACACAAAATCCCCAAAATCCACCACTGCAGCTATTGTAGAAAGTCTGTATAAAGTTCCTACCAGTGAACCGCAGATTTCATACAAAAGAAAGAACAATGACAAAGACAATTTGGAGGGGTTGGGGGGAAGGCACCCAGGGCAAAGCTGTCCCTCTATACAGTTGTAGGCATCTCTCATCTAACAATTAAAATGTAAAGAGTTTTAAGGGTTTTAGACAAACAGGTGTGTTGTTCACCTGCCTGTTTTTTTTCCAGGGGCTTAGATGGAAGAGGGGAAACAAAACCAGTCAGGCCTACCTCTGCAGCAGCAAAAATGGTCTCTTTCTGAATGGTTCAAATACGAACCATAGTACCATAGCACAATACCTGGAATTATTAGTTTTTTCCACTGCTGCTCATTTCCAAGCACCATACTTTGCATCTACTTTCATCTACATAAAAATTCTCCTTCTAGCAGCTCAAGTCTCCCCACTTCAGCTGCTGCAACTCCCATGCAGACCTTCTTTCCAGAATAATTATCCCCAAAACACACTGGTAAATAGTTTGGGAAAACCAGAGCTAAAATCTTTTATCCAATTTGTTCAGGATAAAACATAGCTCATTGTAAAATGATACCTTATTATCTCTCCTGCCTCACTGTTTGAGGATGGATCATTTTCTCTAGGGAATAACAAGGAAGGCATCCTCAAGCCTTGTGGCTTTGTAAGTAAAATACCGTATTACTGAGGTCATCCACCACATTTCAGGGTAGCAGGAAATGTCGGCAGGAGAGCAGACAGCAGAGCTGCTCAGGTAACTCAAATCTAGTCTGTCCACTTGGAGATTTCCAGAGCAGCAGAGCAGGGCTGACATAGAAGAAGTCAGGAGAAGAGACAGAGGACAATGCAGAAGTAGAAAACATTACTGAGTCCTTATTGCTTAAGGCATGGAATCAGAAGATTTAAAATTCTATTCCATAAATTCAAAGGCTTACCAAACTCACCAAATAGCACACCTGTAAGATCTGGGTTCTAAGTTTACTCTTAGCACATTCTGCGCTACCCGCAGGCTGCAGCACTCGGGCCAGGAACCACCGACTGAGTACGCTCTGTGTTTTGCCCATGTTTTTTCAACTGTCAAATAGCATATTCCAGTGTGGGTTAATTACATGCTCCTGTCTCACATATGCCAGAACAGAGTGGGGGGAGAAAACCCTAATATAAAACCAAGGTGATGGCCTCGTTTTAGTTTCAGCTGAGACCTATTAGCACTGTTTTGTCACAGCAAAATAATTTTGCCTTCAGGATGAAAAAAATAGCAAGTTATAATCAGGAGCAAAAAAGGAAAAAAGCTAGCAAAAACTTGGTAACTATTGGCAACAAAAGCTCAGGTTTCCCCAGTCTAAGATGAAGCACAACAGCAGCAGCACCATGACGGAGGCTTTGCAGTAAAAAACAACAGGACTACAACCAGAGCTTCCTCCTAAAGCTGGTGATGCTTTGCCTGAATGAAAACTTAGATATCTGCACCTATAGCAATACTCTCAGACTTCATACCACGGTTTTGGTTTGTATACTCAAAACATTAACTACAGACGGACTGATACATCCAGCTTTTAGTAACCTTGCTGGAGTCTCTCAGCTGTTTCTGTACACTGAAACCCTACTTTCATAGGTTAACTTGCTCTTGCCGGAATTTCTCAAAGAAAAATCCCAATCTATAGACAAGCCAGAGCACGGAACTTTTCAAATGTATCTCCTTCAAATTATCTCAGCAGTAGGGGCCCAGCAGCATTGACTGCTCTTGAAAACTCATAATTTCTTTCCAGTCTCAAGTAGACAAATTAAAAGCAATTAAAATTCTTCAAAATTTTCCCCATCCTCTTTTTTAAATTTTTTGTTTTTAACTGTCAAAGATCCCACTAATGGATTTTCAACTGTGTTGCCCTCCTGAACACTACAGGTCTGGACAGAAATCATTCAGATGTGTGTATGCTCCTCAGACAGGACTTCCCTTGATACAACAAACACAAACTACTTCAGTTTGCCTGATGGAACAGTATCTCATTATGATGCAAATCTGACATTCTGGACATTCAAAAACAAGCATTGAGCCATTGGTATGGTTTTGACTTTTGAACTGGGCGGAATGATGCCCAGACATCTAAAGATCTGGGAAAGGCTTTTATAGCTGGTTTTCACCATTTCATGGAAAAAGTCTGGTTTTCTGATTGCGTGTGTGCACATTGGAATGCCTATGTTTGCTTGTTATGTTGTAAGAAGAACAGAAACTTCAAGAAAAAAAAAATCAATGTTGACAGACATTAAGTTTCCTCTGAAGAAAAACTGATAGAAAAACATAACCCAGTCTCACAGAACCTATGTGCAGTTCCTCAGCATGGAACAATCTTGCAGTGACAAAACCACACCTGGCTTTCTGAAGCACTATAGGAGTTAATATTTGTAGGACCTCTTCTAATGCCTTTTCTTCCTTGTTCCAATATTTCCCTTAGCAAGTATTACTGTTAACTCTTCTGCAGTAGACTCTAGCAAAGTCCATAGCCTGTGACTCCCAGTGCTATGAAGACCCACAAAGCCTGCCCTGGCCCAGGAGAATACACTCCAAAAGCTATGTGGGGTTTTAATTCTTCCCACTTGCAGGTGCCTGCACTAGAGAAGACCTCATCAAGCACCACTATCTGGAGCCACTCTCTTGTTCACTTCTTCTGGTCATGAAGCTCAGAGAAAGATGAGTGCACGAGTCTTGGGTAACCAAACTGGATTCTTTGGTCCAGGTTTTCACAAGTGCACAGGTACTACAAGATCAACCCCAGCTGCCAGGGATCCATTTCCAGGCACGATGATGTGTCTGACTCTAGTATAATGTGTGTGTCTGACAACAGCTGGCCTTGGCATCAGACTTCACACAAAACAGGAGAGGCCCAAACCATCACTGTGAGAAGTCAACCAAACCAAGATTTTGGACATTGTTAAAAGTGGTGAGAACACCACTTCCATATCCTGAGCACATCAAGGCTAGCAAGTCCTCAGTGTGCTCCCCTTGGAAGGGCACAGCCTCTCTTTAAACAGGTGGCTTAGAAAGTACGACTCTAAGACTAGAACAAAACACTGACAAAAGTACCATCACTTGGGATCAACAGCCACTTTCTCTTCCCATAGAGGGTGGGAGAAAGCTGGGAGAAAACCTCAGGGTAATTCAGTTTCATTCCAGGTCCACAGTCTTCCACACATGGTTGTGACCAGCCAGTGACACCAACTCAGGTTTTAAGAGTCTCATCAGGTCACCATCCTGCCTTACTTTCTTTTTTAAACCAACTTAACTCCATCTTTGTGGCAAGGTTTTGTACTCATTTGCTGTGATTTATAACATCTTATTTAAACAGAAAGACCAGTGGAAATCCTTTACAATGTTTATATAATCTTTAATATTTTCCATGAGTACCAGACACATTTGGGAGGGGAGAAAGGAGGGGTGACAGTTGAATTCAGATTATATGAACAGCAGCAGGCTTGACTGACACCATGCAGCTATTAAAGGGACAGCAGCATCTTAAAATTCACAGTTGCCCAGAAAAATTTTCACCTAGTCTTATGCAAACACCTGAAAGGCATTAAAGGAGGAAGGAAACCTCAGCATTTCCAGTCAGTTTACTAGGCTCACCTGACTTTACAAAGACTGTTTCCTTAATTTTTCAATTCAAGCCTGTTGGGCCATTTAATATGCTCCATTATGAAAGCGTCACAAAGAGGAGTGGTGCAAATAATTATTAAAATAAAGGAAAATGACAAGGAGATTTTATTACTTCAAGCTACTTTCACTTAGAATTTTTAAATACAAACCAGGAAAAAATATTTCACCACAATCATTTCTGGCATCTCATTTAACATTGTTATTTTAATGTCAAATATTTTTTAATGCTGGTAATTTTTAATTGCTTGTATTTAAAGGAAGAAAGAAAATTAACACAAACAAAGGAGATCTCTCGCACTAGGCACAACTCCTAACTTCAGTCAGAAGAGTCTGTCAGGCAGCCCAGATTGCATCAACAGCTTCATAAGCTCATGACACACCAGCAACATAGCACAAACTGTTGCCCAAGCTGTCCTGGCAAGACATGCAAGCCTTGATTTTGATCCCAGTTTTACCCTAGTATCACATTTCTGTAACTGCAGTGGAACAAAATCGGAGTGGCTGGAAACACAATTGTGCCTTTCCCTCTGGACAGAGCCTTCAGGACCACTTGTCTTACAGTCAGCTATAGCATCAATATCGATATCAAAGCAGGTATTTTAACTTAAGTTGAAACTCTTAATATTTTGCTTGTGAAAGAAATATAAAGAACCCTGCCCTAGAGAAAGATGAAAAGAGCCAATCTCCCCTTTAAATTACCAAGCAAGCCTGGGCCTTGACTCCTTTTTTTCAATGGGAAGTCAAAATGTCTGACTTCAATCAGTTTGTATAAACCAGCTTTTGTTTTTCCTTTTACCCAAATGACTCCACTCTTAAGGATTTATTGTAACTGGATTGCTTTTCTACCCAGCAGGGAGCTGTAGCACTAGCAAAGCTGTTCCACACAGTAGGTTTTCCGCTGATTGAATTTCTAGACTTTCAGCTCTTCGGAAATGTTTGCTCTTGTACAAGCTGTCAGAGGGAAATTGTGTGCAGTCGATTTTGTCTCAGCTAAAGCCAGGCAGGGTTCCATATGCAACCAGTCAATGCAGAATTGAAAGAAGGAGGATCAATCAAACTGCACAGGAAAAAAAATGCCTCAGCACAAACCAAACAACAAAAAACCAAAACAAAGAAAGAAATCACACAACAAAAAAGGGGAGGGGGAAGCAGAATGAGAACAAAAACAATTTCTGCAAATAGGTGCACTCAAAAGAACCATTAACTTGCTTTCTTAAAAGGAAAACTTTTATGTGAACATCGCTAAAATAAGGGCTGGGAGCCATTTGAAGAAGCTGTTCCATTAAACACGCACAAAGCCAACACCATTACGCTGCTCCAAACCCGAGGTGCTGTATAAACCCTCACCCTGGGGAGCAGTCCGCCCTGCTGGCACTGCCACAACCATGGTACCATGGCCACAGCCCAGCCCAGCCCAGCAGCCCTGTCCCAGCGAGCACTGGGGTAGCCAGGCCTTTTACACTGTCTGATCCTCCCGTGCCCAGCTTGGTGCCACCAGAGCCACACACTGGGCAGATGCAGGAAGCCACTGCAAAGTACCTGCACTGCCACGCCTGCCAGGGATGGCAGGGGGCGATTGAACACGAAGGATTTTCCAGCAGTCAGGTTCTCAGTATCTTGTACAGACAAGAGTCACCTCTGCTTCAAGGGCACCGTAGCCACAGAACCATGGCCTAATGGTTCAAACGGCTGTCTGCACTTGAGGCTTTGTGATTTAGAAATCTAATAACTGACAAGGCCAGAAGTGCACAGAGGGGCCAACACAACCAAAGAAATCAGAAGCAGCAAGCAGAGATTAAGACATCTGTATTAAAGATCCCATAAAAGGATCCCAGCACAAGAAACACTTGACCGTGGCCTAGTTTGCAACAGCTCATATTTTTAACTCAACTGCAAGGACAAATTTTGGTTCTAACTGAATTACAGGGACCAAAAATTGTTTTAGGCATAAGCCAATACTTCCAAATGACAGAGTAACCCATGAATGTGACAGCACAGGTGAGTATTAGACCAAGAGTCTCTGCCCTGCCAGTCATAGGTAGGTAAGCCTTACAATCATCTTTAAATATACTGTAATCTGACCAGGAGCAATTGCACTGACACCAGGCACACCATCTTGCCTCAGTACTTAGATTTGCATTTTGGTGACCCTGTGTTACAAAAATTGTGCCACCTGCTTTTTCTTTTAAGAAATAATTACAGCTAGTGAGTGATTATTTTTTGAGACACAGTGAAAACTACAAAGCATTACAATAGGGTTTTTGGTTTTAAATTACCAGACTTGACCTTAAAAGCATTCTAAGTCTTACTGCCTTGTTTTGTTGAGGACTCATCCTCCTGTGTAAAGTTAGTGAGTAGCCAGAGAGTGCAGCAGTATCCATAGTACTCACTGTCTGCAAGGACAGGACCCTATCTGCTAAACGTATACAGGAGAAAAGCATCTTGCAAAAAGGCTTTCTTAGAGTATCCCGAGTGTCTGCAAGAGTACTGGTGCAGACTCCCAGTGAGGGTGCAAAAAGTGATCTTTCATTTACTGTGCACAGCCTTTCCTCAGAAGAGGCTTATATGCAGTGAGAAACAGTGACATCTATCATGAAACAAATAATAACAATGAGGATTTTTGCTACTATTCTTCCCCACTCAGCTGCTTTTCTCTCTCAGTTCCCACCTTATTTCATCTGTTAAATGTAGCTCAGTGAGTTTCCTGTTGGGAGTCTATTCAGACATGCTTTCCCAACGTGGCACGCTGACAGCCTGAAATTCAGGTTCCTAATCAACGGTGCACCTCGACAAACCCCAGTGATGAAAGGAAATATCCTGGCTCCAAAGTCTTCTGAACGGCCACTTGACTGATGAAGGCATTTGCACCATATTTAATGAACCTCATTATCTAAACATTATCTGCTCATGCTAGTCAATAGTTTCCTCATTTTTTCTTTATATCTTGGGAAACTACAGTTCCTCTTTGACCATAAAGAAAAGCATTGCAAACAAAAAAGAAAGAAGTCAGAGAGTAAGAAATTCCTGATACATATGAAGGAAGCAAAAGGCTGTGAATGACCTGAAATTTTGACCAACCTTTCCTACTGATGCTATTAAGATTTACTCCAGTTGTCCCAGTCACTAGTGCTAAGTGCCCTTGCCCAGAGCTGTAACTATGTGGAACAGCTTAAAAAGTATTGTCTTAAGGCAGAAATTTATGCAAGAATCCCAACAAAGGGTATTGAAAGGTTATTGTTCTTCAGTTAAACTGCCATTTTCAACTAAATGCAGACTTGATTTAAAGGGACACAAAATTTAAGATTCAATATTGTAAATGCATAACCTTCAGTGTTCTATGGCAAAAGTAGAACAAGGCTTGGTCAGCTCTCCCCACACGGACAGAGGAATCCTAGATTGCCTGAAAGATTTCTTATCTCCTTATTTTCAATCAAGTCTTCTACTGTACAATTCAGTTTGTGGACACAGAATTACATAAAGTGCAAATAATTATTCTGGAACTGACAGATGTAACAGACAGAAAATAAAGTATGAAATCTAGGGGAAGTTGTATATATCTTTTAATTATTATTTTTAAAAAAATAAAAGACATTGAGGTTGGGAGAAGTTAGAGACAAGGCTTAATGACACAAGAAAACTGGAAAACAGATGCACAGAAGAAATTAAAAGCAGTCAGCCACAGAAACCTTTGCAGAGACACTAAAGCTTACTCAAATGAACAGTCCTTTTGAAAACAATTTGACTCCTTAGATGCATAAATTTTACACTTTGCAGGATCAATCATCTAAAACGAGTGCTTAAAACCAGTGAAAATACATAGCAGGTATCTGTAACAGATTAACAACATATGAAATATCATATTACACTGTTAATTATCTCTCATTACAAATAAACTTCAAAGTGGGACAAGAAACTTGAATGGTAATAGAGGCAGGATTTAAAAGCGATGATAGAAACTAGGCTAAGGTATATAACAGAATATGCAGTGTAACGGTAGCAATCAGAATGACTGAAGCAAAAACAAGGCAAAGAAGCAAGGACTACAGCAAGAAAGAAAATGGGATGGGTGTAGAGAAAGAACATGGCCAGATGCCTTTAACCCTTATCTATTCACGTCCACAAATATTTAAACACCTGATGAAAAGACTAATGGCCATCGCTGTGAATTTCAACGACCCGCATCGAACTCTTAAAAACATTCTTGGGTTTGGAGTTGCAGAGGCTTCTTTTCTGAATGAGCACACACACGTACATCTGCAGAGTTCAGTCATTAGCTCACTGCCCCTTTAGGGTTGCATTTTTCTTACAGTATGCTCCAACAGCCACAGTTTTATCCAAGTGAGAATTAATTGCTGGGAGAGGGACAAAACTGAATGCAAAGCAGGGACAGATATCCATTGGAGACAAGGATTTCCAAGAAATTATGGACAAATTCTATCACTTATCTGACAGAAATGTGGTAGGCTGCTGGCGGACACTTCAGAAAGCACTGAGAGCACTGCCCCAGAAAGCAAAGTTTCTTCAGCATGTAAGTGAACTTTCCTCAGATCATGTATATGTAAAACAAAGTTAGGTATCAATACCTAATGAATACATGGAGCTGCCTTGGAAAAAAATAAATAAATCAATAATTCAGAAGTAAACTGGGTATGAAGAAGATAATTCTGTGGATGACATTTCTGAGTGAACCTCTTCTACACCTCTCTACTATTGACAAGAAAAGCACATTAATTCTCCATATTAACAAATTTCTGCAGTGTCACCCTGCTGAAGCAGTGTGGCCAGCTGAGAGTGCAGCACCTCACCCACCACCAGCTCCCATGAGCTGTCTGTACTACTGGAGCAACCACTTTAAAGCACATGTCAAAGTTTCTACATGAGCTGCTTTTACATTAGCGTTTATAGGACAGACACCCGCTCAGACGTGTTGTGTAAGACAGAAAGGAGCAACTGTCAGTAATGACATTGCTCAAAGGCAATAACCCATAACAGAAAACAATAAAACAAAAACCTGAGGATTGAGAAAAGCACATAAGAGGCAGGCTAGGAAAACACATATCATGATGGAAGTAAGGGCCCTGAAAGTTAAATGAACTTCCTGGAAAAATACGATACTCAGCTGTTCATCGTAAACCCTATTTGCACAGTTCCTCTAGGATCTCCACAGTCAATGTAGAAGTCCCAGCAACTTGAAGTAAAGGACACTGCCCCTAAAAAGCCACCTGCTGCAGACTTAAGCTCTGCACACGAGGCACAGATGGGTTTGCAGTGCACAGGAACAGAACTTCACACAACCTCCTGGTCTACTTGAATTGATGAATATTGTAGACTCAAATATTACAGCGAAGCCTAAGAGGAGAGTGCGTGTGGCAAGCTTTTGATTTCAGGAAAAACCAATGCAGCCTGGCTTAGATGATAAAACAGTGGCTGGGATAGTTTTAGTACACCAGTACTCTGCCCTAGGATGGTCTGAGGTGTTACATGTAGGCTGGCAGTATATGTTTTTTTGCACTGGAATCTGAAGTATTCTCCATTTGCTCACACTATACTATTAACAGACCATTTTATTTCAAGTTTCTCTGCTTTTATGGCAAACTACTATGCACACCCAATATTTACCTATTGTAATGTGGCAACAGAACCCCTGTTAGCACCTTGATTTTGTGAACCTCTTACACAATGCCTGCAAAGCAAATTGCAGCTGCTGAGCTTGTTATGGGTTGGGCACTTCTTTGCATCCTGACTGAATCCTAAATGTGCCCAGTAAAGCTCTGTTTATTTTAGCTAGGGATATTTCCATACGCCTGTTTTGATAGGCAGAGCTCCTTCTCCTCTGCTTTGGTGTCTTTTCCATTTAAGAGTAACAAACTCAAAAGATTTTAAAATAAATAAATAAATAGAACAGGAAACTATCGTAGCTTCAAGATCTCACTTTCTGGGTAGAATTTAGGACAAGAGACGATCCTAACAAATACAATTTGTACCCGAGTTTAAAGCCCACATACTCAAGCCAATGATCACACACAGACACAAATTCACGCTGTGAATTCTCTTGTACACTTGCTGGAGGTAACACACAAAAGCTTCTTTAGAGGCCTCTGCTCTTTTTTTTTCCTAAAGTATCATCGCTGTATTTGTTTTTGTTATGCCCTTGCACGTAGAGGCTTAGCTCTCTGCTTACAATGTGCGCTCTGCTCTTCTCACCCAAGCAGGAGGGGAATCGGGCGGACTATAAGTTTCTCAATCATAAGCAAATTCACCGCACTGTGACATTCACAAGCAGTCGTGCAGCCCTCTATGATCAGGGCTGCATTTAAGCCTTCTGATAAACAGACTGGGTCAGGTAGGTACCTCACTCTGGACACATTAAACTGTACTGGCAGAAAACAGTGGCTCCTTTGAAGAGAGTTTGTGCACACAGAGGCAACAAGGCGAGAGCTGTGTAGTTAGATACAGGCAGCTGTCACAAGTCCTCCTTGAGCCTGCTCAACCTAGGGAAGAGAATAATGCAGCCAGGGAAAGAACACAGTTCAAAGGCCCAAGTCTGAAAGTAGATACTAAGAGAAAAAGGAAAAATAAGAGCAAAGAACTGTTAAGCTGGTTTGTTTTTCAATTTACACAACTGTAAACAAATGCAGAGGTTTATTAGTTTATAATGCTTTTTGTGGTCAGGTAATTCAAATGTGAGCTTTGATTTAAGAAATGGAATTTGGCAAGAAAGGAGTTTCAAGGCAGCCTACTCACTTTCCCATTAAGAAGATTAAAAAAGAATTCAAAATATTTAACTTTGAGTAATAAGGTCTGTACTTTTGTAGCAACTAATCTTGTGCTCATGCACGTCCCAATTCGGTACTGCACTTCCTTAACTTTAAGCATCCAAGTAACCTCACTGACTTCCCGCATACTTCAGCGCATGCTAAGTATGGGCCATGATCAGACTTAAACAGTGTCCCTTAATGAGGATTTACTCATTGAAATAAATGGTCTCCAAAAAGGTCACTTAGTTTGTAAAAAACTAGCCATTCACTTTAACCAGCAAACTGCTTTATCTAAATTTGCCTTTAAATAAAGCTATTTTACACACAATGAAGGAATCCACAAAGAGTTATTTTAGACAGAACATTTCAAGTTCAGCTAAATGTGGGAACAGTCAGAGTCTGGACTCTCAGCCGTATCCAGACTCACCATGTCTATATGTAGAAGGCAGCAACACACAGTCCCTCAGTCCACTGCAGCCACTTGTGCATTCAGCCTTAACTCTGACCGTGCTGTATTGCTTTTGTAATCTATCAGGCAACATCCCTACTTTCTGGGCAAATTCTCTTCAGCTATGATATTTTCCAGATTTCAGTTGTTACTTGTATGCAAAAGGAGTTGAATTCAAACCTTTACACTGCAATAGGCTGTAATTGCATCCACCACATACTTTTAAGCACCAATCACTCTCACGAGCAGGAGCAGAGAAATAACCTGGCTTTGCCTCGAAAACACAGGATACAGCTAGAAATAAAGCAAAAAGTTACTGAAGAAATACCACTTAGTTCCCCATCTCCAGCTCAAAGAGAAGGCCTGTATTTTACACTCAGAACATTCACGATTTCCTTTAAAGCAAGTTTAGATCTTTCTCACAATTATGATTATTCTGCCACTGCTTTAGCAATATATCTCCTTCTTGCAGGTGCTACCACAGGAAAAGCATTTATTTCACAACAAACTGCCCTAAAGAAAAACTTACATTATCCCACACCCACACATAGCAATGACCATCCATTTACCTGTTTAGAAAAATACAAGCAAAGCCACAGAAGCTGCAGCTTTAGCAGCCAGCACAGATTTAATTTCCCAATGGCAGCAGGGGAGAGTTTTGCCCCAGCTGGCACATCTGCACCGCTCCGAGGGGCTGCGCCGGCACTGCTCCCCCAGCACCACAGGAGGCACAGGCTTGTCTGCAAAAGAAGCCTCTGTTGGGTTTAAACTGGAGGCTTAGCTTTAAATGGAGGTAAAGCGCAAAAAGCTGTGTGGACTTTTATCACGCTTGGTTTATTTTCGTTTGGCTTAATTGATTCAGAATCTTTTTAAGCCGAACAAAAAGCCGGAATCCTAACGTCCACAAGAGAGTCTCCATCATTCAATCAAATTAAAGTAGCGGTTTATTTAAGCTAAAGTTGTGCCACTCTCGTGCGTGGACAAGGCCAAAGCTAATCAAGTGTGGCCTCACCACTATCCCAGTGACCAGTCTGAGCAGAGATAACTCTGCTTCCTGCCACAGCATTTAGCAATGAGTGAGGGAGGCTCTGCCAGCCCAGAGCTCTAACAGCAGCAATTTGGGGCATACAGGGGAGGGAGAGACAGAGGGAGCTGGAGAGGGGCTCCCTGCTAGACCGGGCTGGCAAATCTATTTCTGCACCAAAGAAACAAACCCTTCAACGTCCCTCCAGTGTGTTGTCAAATCTGACCTCTGTGAAATTTGAGAATGGATATAAATCAAAGGCAGAAAAAGTAATAAAACGTTCCCGGCAGACTCGATGACATGTTGATAATATTTTTGTCCTGGAGTCAGGGTGACACCAGCCCAAAGATGATATATAGAACTAAGCCCACATACCGACGATTTACTGGCCTAACGACAGTTTTCATTGATCAGAGGCCAACAATTACTGGATTCCTTCCCACTGCCTATTTCAGTATCAGGCTCTGGCGTACAATCAAAACACTAGCTCTGCTTCTCCACAGTTCATGTGCCAACTTTGCAGTGGATGCCCAAGCCAAGCAAGAATGATATGCAAATCTGGCAGGTGTTTGGGGCATACCAGGGCTTCTCAAAAGCCCAGTCATAAAAAAAGGAAATAGCAGAAAGGCTAGGGGAGTCCCGATCTGCTGCAGAAAGGCTGCAGGCTCTGTATGATACACAGTAAACAGGTCCCAGAAACAGGAGACACGGCTTTCAGGCAGCAACAGAAAAGCTCAATTATTTTTGCTCCATATAAACAAAACACATTCTTTATATCCCTTCCAGATTGTCTAAAGGCCTCTCTTGCCACTAAAGCTTATTTCAAAAATAACAAGAACTTACAAACAAATAGAGCAACTGGTGCTGGTACCAATCACATAACATTCCTTTGTTTTTCGTTTTGCTTTGTGTCTTAAAGCAGGGAACCATTAGAAAGAGATTTCCTTCCCAAGTGTATGGAAAATGGATGTGTCAAACTGAATTAATATCTGCGATGGCACACTCAAATGGCCATGATTAAGCTGCTGGAACGAGATGAATCAATGTGAGAAAGGTGCTGGCAAAGAAATATTTTTCCAGTATATTACTGTCTGTTACAGACAGGCAAGTGCATGTAATTTGTCTTGGTCTAGGAGGATTTACCTGTCTATTTTACAGTAAGCATAGAGGAACGCTGCAAATTTCCAAAAGCTTCTATCTACCTGCTTTGGGACCCAAAGAAAAGTTGGCAAAGGCTCCAAGGAAACAATGCCTGTTAACCATGTCATTTATAGATTCCTTACTGTAAAGTCATGACATATATACATTTAGAAACTGCACAGGAGCACGGACTACACAAAGATTGATACAACAGTATCTTTGTACAATGCTCTTAAAATTAGTGATGCCACTAAACACATGCCCTCTCTCTTGACTTTCTATCCTCTCATTTCTGTTAATCTTTCTCCTAAATCTGATTTGGCCAAGTTTTCAGCAGAAACAAAAACAGCTCAAGAGTGTAGAAAGGAAAATGTTGGGTTTAGGAGCACAGACAACCAGAAAATGTCTTCTTAAGACCAGACGTAGTTTGAAAAAAATTACTTTCTGCAGTTTTACAAAACTACAGAGTTGGGTGACTGCTGTTAAGGAAATACAGGCAGAAGAACAATATGGCTTTGAAAAAGTTCAAAAGGTTGGGGTTTTTTGCTGTTTTAAATATCATCTGTGTAAAAATAAAGCCATCATCAGAAATATCATCAATGTCTTGGGAGAACAATACCAACCACCCAGGCCAACCTGAAACTTGCATACTTTCAACCACACGTTCTTTTCTTTAAAAAAGATTAATACAACACACTTTAAAATCCTCTTTTGCAAAAGAAACTGATGTAACCACAAAAATGATGTAACCACAAAAGAAAAATGAGGAGACTCTATCCAGAAGATGCTACTGGCATATACTCTAAAAAAGAAAGGGCATTTTCCTCTTGCCAAGTTTGCCAATAGTAAAATTTCTAGCACAAGAGTCCTGACGGTTCAAACACAAGCGGATTTATGTAGAGTATTAACCTCTATATAAACCTATTGCACAAAGGAAGATACCCCAAAAGCAGATGAGACTGACGGCCTTTATGTGCTCCCTCACACAGCTGTAGAGCTCTTCCTTGCTGCCTCTATTTGAAACTCCACTTAATACAGCATTTTAGCTTTCATGTCTATTTACTCCTGAAATGCGACAAGCCAGTAACAATAATTATTTGCATTGCAGCCACGCCCTGGCAACGAGCTGGAACCCTCTCGCACTAAACGCTGAACCAACGCTTAAATGAGCCTGCAAGCATTGACCAGCTTCTGGTCACCCTGTGTGCAAATGACTTCTTGTCATTCCATGTAAAAAACATTCCCCCTGGAATCAGCACCACCCTGCTTTAACAGGGAGCAGCTCTGCATGAGGCTTTCTAGAGGCAAGCAACTGCCAGGGCAGTGAAAGTTCAAAAAATACATTTATTTTTATTTTTTGCCTAATGCAGATGGGTTCTTGGAAAGAGATTCTCTATCTTTTCTATACTAAAGGAATAAATAGAGAAGGGACAGAATGGCAGTAGAGCCTGGGCAATATGCTTTTGTTTTCCTTCTTAAGAAAGGGGTAAGAATTATTTGATGGGTCCCCATGGAATATACAGTTCTCTCAGCCTCTTCTCTATTCAGTTGCTGTATTCATCTGGATCCCAGGTCTCTCCTGATGGGTGCTGGTGCTGAAACCACCCATCTTCAGCAACAATATTGACTAAACAAAATTAGTTTCATGTTTTGGGAGTTTTTGAAATCCTAGAGAAGCACTACTTAACATCAGTATTTCACTGTGGAGGAAAAAAGTGACATAAGTAAACATTTTCCATCAGCAACTGATACTAAGGTTCATTACTCTGAGCTCCAAAATTAAAGCAAAGAAATTCCGGCTCCTTGGCTCCACCTGAAATGCTGGATCTGTCTGCCTGCATCACACATCTACTGGGAGGAAATATAGGACAGAGCCCAATGAGAGGAGGGTCACACCTTTGTGTTACGTGCGTTTGAGCAATTTGTGGCATGTTTTGAGCATGTATAGAGAGGCCACAGAAGATTTTTTTAGTGTATGTTTTCTCCCACCCTTTCACAGCACTGCTCTTTTATTCTTTAGCTAGTATCTAGTATTTAGACAGTCTGGTGTTCATCAGCATGCCCTACTGGTCAGGCAGGCATCTGTTTCAGGTTCAAGTGATCTGTGGGGAAAAAAAAAACCTCTTATGTTCAAAGAGGCCAAATTATTACCTGAAGAGGGTCCCCAGATCAGAACATCTGTATGCAGTAAGTAGGTGTGTTTCTAAATACCAGATTTTTGGAGAAGAGATGAAATAATCTACAAATACAAAGGTGAAAGATTTATTCATACCACATACTTTAAATACTACCAATCAAGGTTAAAATGTTTCTTTCAGATAAAAGTCTTTCCCAAGGAACCTCCTTTATAATTACAAGGAGTACGTGGTAACCATACATCGAATGGAAGGATACATTGAATGGAAGGATAGTGTCAAATGACACTATATTAACATAATTTTTTATCTGTACTGAGCTAATATCACAGCAGATAATCAACCTTCTCTTTCTCAGCTGCTGGAGGTGCCACACTCCCAGGGGTACGCTGTCTCTGGCAGTTTTTCAGAGCCTCCTGCATTGGATTTATTTGCTGTGTTTGAGCAGTCTTTGACAAATCTGAATTATGACAGTGGACTATTGTACCATATGGTGTATCAAAATCTGGCCAACACTGTTTACTTCACACCTCTAGCGACAGATGAAGGATTTACAAATTTCTCCTAGGCAGTAGCAGACCATCTAATGCTGTTCCAAAGCATTCTGGACACTTAGTACCAACAACAAAGGAAGTTTATATTGATCATACAGATCAACAATTGCACAATAGTATTCTCCCCTCTCTTCAGTCAAAACCTTTTTTTGGCTGATGCAAGCAAAACTTTTCAGGCTTTATTTTGGAGAATGCATTACTTAGTGTAAGAGTGTGGAGTAAAAGCACTCCAAAAGCTAGTTGTCCGCCTTCAGAATTTGTTCCTGCGTCTTTAATTTAGATAGTCTTTCCCCTTTCTCCTCTTACTGACCGTTTCCATTCCACATTTCAGATCTTAGCCTTTTTGCTGGATTAGTTCCTCCGTTTTTGGACAGTTGGTGGCTTGTGTTTATGTACAGAAGTCAACATACATCAAAACCTTCCAACCTGCCAAATCTCACAGACTTAAAACATATGCCTAAACTGAGTAACACAAGAAATAAATTTGCAGAATTAACTTTAGTTCAAGTAATTCACCAGTCCGGCCCCTTTAACTTCAGCTTCATTATCCGTTTCAGCTGGTGCCAATAATTTACAGTAACACAAATAAGACAAAAAACAGGTCTATGTGGAATGGTAATAAATACAAAACTAAAATGAAGGACAGCTGAGAAATGGAGTCAAGGTGCACTGTGCAATTATGATTATTTAATTTTCTCATTATTTCCTTAAGTGAAGGTTGCATGCAGGGTAGATCTCTGCAAGTAGGCATGAAGTAAAAAAAGTAATTTTCAAGTATTTCTGCTCTGTCCAAGTAATAACTGAGTAAAAGGTAAATGAAACCCTTCTTGTTCAAAACTTGACAACATCTGACAGAGCAAGTTTCTCTATACCGCTATAATGAAAAAATAAAAATCAAAGCAATTCTTCTCTTACTAAGAGCCCATGCACCAGACAGCACAGCTGGAAGTCTTCTGGACCTGTGGCACCCTACCTGCCCAAATGGAATTTCTTCCCTGTATTAATCTCTCCAGCAAGTCATGGGGCTGCTGCTATATTTAGTCAACTCATGCAGGACTGGCTCCTTCTGTCTTCAAAAGGCATATCAGGTGCTGATGCCTATTTTTACACAGGAGATGTAAACTTCCCAAGTGTGGTGACCCATGAGTTTGGACATTCTACTTTTAATCAAGTGAGTTAATTAACTACAGGGCTCTAAAAGAAAAAAAGGCATCAAAGAGCGAGACCCGGCTACAATAAAGCAGCTCAAGATCAGAGTGATAGGAGCTCCTCCTACTTCAAGCACAAGTATTCAGGGAAGGAATTTTTCCTTCCCCTCCACTTATCTATGCCACTAAAATACAGCCAAAGCTTCTTCCTCCCTGCAAGAGGCTGACATCATCTTTTGTTCAAGAAAGTCTTGAGTATTGGTATTATTCGATCTCAAGTGAAAAACTATTCAACAGAAAAAAACTTGTCCCTACATACCATGCCATCAGGAAGATATTAAGGAAATATTGAAATCCATGGCTGCAAGTAAGTACAAACTGCTTTACAGACATTAACAGAACCTTCTAAAATGACAACTACCTATGGTAGTGAGCAGTGATGACAGGTGAAAGGATGGTACAGGATGCAACAGGGGTTGAAAAAGTTTAAAGCTATTTTCAAGACATGATGGCATGCAGAAGTTAAAGAACTCAAGAGGACCAGTCAAAGAACCCAGGACTTCTTATAACCTCACCTACTTTGTAACCATTAGCCAATAATCCTTCCAAAGCAGGGCAACAGAGTTATTACTTGTTGCTTATGTTAGTTATACCTATAGTGAAAGAGATGTTCCAATATATTTTGAACCGTTCTGGAAAAAAAAATTCACAGCTTAAAGCTGTTCATGGTATTTACACACACACACTCCTCTTCCTACTTGGGCACACCTCACTCTAACATAATGGAGCTGTTACTTTGACCTGTGCTGCTGGAGAAAAAGCAAGGATTTTCTGTCTGTTCAATGTAAAAAGCAGATACAAGGAGATATAGTTCCTAGCACAAGGCTTGGAAGTACTGTGAGGGCTTATCCAGTTCCGTGACACGCAAACACCAAAAACAGACAAACAAGATGATCAATAGACAAAAAAACCCTCCTCTATCTGTAGGGGAGATGCACCCACTGTTGATAGTGAGTGTCATGCTCTGGTTCTGCAAAGATAAGTCCTTGGGTCCCTGTTTTCTCTCTCTCTGACACATGCACACACAAACACAGTCTCCCTTAAACACCCACACTTAACCAAGTGCAAACGAGGTGAAGCTTTGCAGTCAAAGGTTCCTAAATCTACCCTTTTTCAGATACATGAGATTAATGCTTGTGTGTCGCTGCTGACATTCCGTTTTGCTCTCCTGTTTAATGGCCTCCCTTAGAGTAGCAACGAATAAAGAAAGGACGGTCAAGAGCTTTCCTTTCTCCTTTTTCTGTCATCTGCTCTTCTTTTACACACATACATATCCTCTCCCAGATTTTTATTGCCGTGTTTCTTTTGGCAAGCTTCTCTGTTCTCAGTCACTGAACAGGGTTGGGTTTTTTGTTTTCACTGAGAGAGCATGACAGTTTTGGACGCAGCAATGACTTCCAGCACACATAGTGGATATGAATCTGTCCATAGAAACATAATAGATCTCCTCTAGTTGAAATAGGGCAACTAACTGTAAAATTTCCAAGCAGCTAGACACTGAGCAGCTCATCCTACCTTACCTCCTGCTATATATTAAAAAATAACAATGTTCTCAATGTGATATGAAAATTCCCAGCCATGGTCTCTATATAACAGTAGCACCCTGAGGAAGGAGCCTGCCAGAGACAAGGTCTCGGTCTGCTCTGCGTAACACAAACAGCAAAATAGACATTCCTGCTCACGTGGCTTACCAGAAACAGTCATAAGTGTTAAAACTGACCTCACTTCAGTTTCTGTTTCTTTCCACTGATGAAAGGAGACAGCATGACTAGCTCAGATGTCAGCATTTACCTTGTAGATGTCTAAAGTTAGCTGTGATGAACTGAGTTCAGGACGTGACAAGGAGTACTCACAGAGTGCCTCAGCAGTTGTGACAAGGGGTGCTAGCAAGACAAAGGGTAACCATAAATTAAATGCAGATTCTGCCTGTGAGTAGTATGAAATCTGGAATCCTACATATGCCCATTTCATTTAAATAACAAAACTACTACCAAATTTGAAATGAACTCACTACTTGTAGAAGCTGGAAGTCTTAGAATAAAGACAACTATGGCAATTTATCTGAGTAAGTACTGCAGGTTTTGACCCCAACTTTAGTGAGTTGCACTTTTGAAACCTTTCCAGCTTAGTCATAATTTACAAAATTCTTGATAGGTCAAGTGACTAGCGAACCCAGAATCATTTTTGTATTGTCATATGCAGCACGTTTGTCTTTATTATTCATTGTTACAGACAACCACGCATGTCTCCAGTACCTCTTTTTGGTGCTCTGCTGTTTTTCCCACTTACTTGCATTCCTGACCTCTAATGATAGTTTTGCAGGCAAATCACAGCAATACACAAGCATTATTGCTTGACTCATCATGCTTATTTGCTTAAAAAAATACTCAACACCCCCATTGCAATGAGGTCTGATTCTCCCAGACAGCTTTTGCTAGTACCATTGCACGTTGAGTTGTGTTTAATAGCCTAGACCTAAAGTACAAGTCATCAACTCACTCTGGTCAGCCTCATTTCTGAGCAATCAAGTCAGCTATTTAAACTATGTTTCCACTTCTCATAGGTAAATTACGCCACTGGGAAGGTGACGTAATTTACCTTACGTCACTGGGAAGCAGAGTATAGTTAGCAGCATCTGCTGTGGTTAAATTAAAGGCAGGAGTCATAGAATCATAGAATCATATCAGCTGCAAGAGACCTAGATCATCGAGCCCAGCCTTTGAGTCAAATTACGTCTCACTGTTTTACAAACATTGAGCAATTTTTTTTGAACTAACGAGATGCCAGAAAAATTGTTATATAATTTAGGAAGAAAAACATTAATTAAGCAAAAAAGGAAAACTAACTCTCCCCCCATTTGGTTAGAGGTACATTCAGGCACCACATATTTTCTGGCATACCCTGGACTTGGAGTAAGGTAACAGAGTCCCACCAGCCACCATAAAAACCAAAACCAAACAGTCAGCCTGATATTTAAATGCATCCCTCAAATTGATTTGAGTAGTCATTCATACCTGTCACAGAGAAAGGATTTAACTTGAACTTTAAAATGAGGGTGAGCTCACACACACCTGGTAACCTGCAGGACCCCTACTTTTACAACCCAATTTTCTTCTGGCCAGCAGCTCTTCCCAACACTCACAACACTCATTCATGGATCTGATGGTAAAAGAGAACAGTTGTCTCTAGCAAATTTAGTCACAGGGGAAGGCTGTAACAGACAAATCTACAGCCTCATTGAGCACAGTACCTTCCTAAATGTAAATTCAATAAAAATGCAATCCTGAATTAATTTTATAATTTAATCTTTCATCAATCTGTGTGTGCTTTTGCACTTCTGTTTTGAGTTTTCCTTTTATTGTGTCAATCATGCAAACCATAAGACGTCCTCATTAAAAACTAATAAGCAGAGCAACATATACGATAAGTGTACATTTTGGAAATCACACAAAAGATTCTTTTTAAAATGTATTTATAAAATGTTGCACACCTTCGAACACAAATACCAAATTTAAGGGACACTGAAGTAGCAAAGGAACTTCTCCAAGCGCGTACAATCCTGAACTCTTCAGCTCGAGTGTCACATAGGATATGGACTCATGGAAGACATTGCTCTTATGATAAATCTGTGGGTTTTTCCACTACTAGCCATGATTCTCCCATGTGATACCAAATGCTATGTAAGCAGATTTGGCCAGACAGCCCTAGTTAAACCTTAGGAAAGTGAGAATGGGTTTTAAAGCGAGGGGCAGATTGTATTTGGTTAGCAGGATTTTAAAACCATGTGTGTAAAAGGATAGTGCTGCAAAGGAAGCAGCCCAGCTCCAACTCTCATTAACCCTTGACAGGTATGACTTAAAGTTGAAACCTCACACCTTCCCTGGTTTAGCTCTAAGTGCTCAGATATGCACATAGATAATTCTCAAATTCCCAGGGTTTACAGTTACCAGCTGCATCTAATGAAGAAACTTCCTTGCAGTGTTCATTTTTTGAACACACTAGCAAGCCTTCCCCTCTCTTAAGCCTCTGAATGTCCACTTCAGCAGGCTACCAGTTCCTGTCACACTGTAATGAGCGTGAAATCTAACTATAAATCACATTTGGCCAAATGCGTGTTAACAGAGACAAGGGAAGTAAGACAGGCATAAGGGAAACCCAGTTCACAGTTGTGAAGATCATAACTGAAGTGCTACATATGAGAACAAGATCACATTTTCTATCAAATTCCTTAGGGATTAAATCATCAAAATAATGCTGGTAAGGAGGATGGTTAATTGCATTAAACAAATCTGATATATACAAAAGGGAGTCTATTTCCTCTAAAAGCAACAGAACACATGGAAGGTTCAAGAATATCTTTCACAGTTAAGACAACAGAGAAATTTATGATCACAGAAATGCAGCTGATTACTCAATTAAGCAAACTTAGAAAATGCCAGTTGCATTTTGGAATTCTCTAAAAACCCAAATAATATTCAGACTCTGAATACCAGTAGAAGATATATCCTGCCCTACAAATTCTTACTAGGTGAGAGACATAAACAATCGCAGTAGTGGAAAAAAGATCCAAAATAAGTAAAACTACTTGTTCCCAGTTACATAAATGTTCAGTAGGAGACCAAAAATAGTGTGGAAGTCTCTCCATCCTATCTCCTGACTATATACAGCCTCAGAGTTATCAATCACATAAGTATGAGAAAATTTTCCATATAATACTTGTTTTATTACCCTTCTTGAAGCAACACCGACACAATGCCAGTCAATGCCATGCCTGGCAGTTTGAGCATTATTCAAAGAAAAGTTAAACTTTTATTCCTTCCCACATTTCTATATTGGATATTTTATACCTATGAGGAACAGAGAGAAAAGGCAGAGCCAGGTCTAGCTTTGGTAGTGCTGGAGCAGAAATCTTACGGTATAACTTTGCTTTAGGACACTGAAGAAATTCTGCTGTTTCAGTGAGCAGAGATGTGGACATAAATGAACATGGACACAAAGTGTAGGCATGGAAGAGGAAGTGAAAAAGGAATGTCCAAAACAGGCTGAGGTTAGAGGCTGAGATGGAAGAGAGAAGAATTTGAAAGAGTAGGAAGATAGGCAAGGGAAATACCAGTTCAAAGACCTAATATATAGCAAACCAAAGTACTAGCCCATGACTTTAGGGGAATTCTTTTTAACACTAGGCTTCCAAGACAACTTCAGCCAAGCATTTTCTTTTCTGTGGCCCATTTTTAAATGATATAGCGGTAATACCAGATTGCTGTAAGAAACAGCTCTGCATTGAGCATAGTCAGGAATGAGCATCTCACAGTAAAGGAGCTGATGGAGAGACCCACTGTTGCACTGCAGAGATTTACTGTAGTGGGAGGAAGGAATAAGAGGATGAAAAGCCTGAGGAAACAGGCCCAGCTCCAATTCATTCTGTCTTCATTGAAAGGAGTGGTTTACCTTCGAAAAGTCAGGACAGCATACAAATGTACATTGGTCCATTCTGACCACAATTACAACACAATTTTCTTTGCCAGACACAGCAGCATTCTGGTCATCCAGAAGACATCACTCACAGTTTCAGGCTATCATGCCAAATACTGCTTAGACATAATGAATATTATTACTAATAAACTCATCGCCAAATTAAATTGAGCTTCTGCCTCAACATGGATATCACACTCCTCAGGAACAAAAATTACAATACAATAACTGGATTTTACATTTACAATACAGATCTGCTGACGCATTCACTTTTTCCACAAATCAAATGATGCTAGTCTTTGACAGGAAATGAGAGATGAATTGCTTATTGCCTCCAAGATCTATAGTCTCATCCCAATAAATACACTAATATGTGTCATGTAAAGATCTTCTTGGTAAGGACAAGCATTGTCCTGGGGTTTGGTCTCATATTCACCAAGTTCTGCTGGTCATCACAACTTGCTCCCCCCAAAAATGGATTGAAAGATTATTAATAGCAAATACAGAAGTAAAGTAAAGAATTATTACAGGACAAATTAAATCACCAACCCATTATCTTCTTTCTGATGTTTATCTTGTGCTATGTAAAAATAAAAATTAATACGAGGTGAAATAGATAAACCTTATCTGCAAAACTATTTCTCAATGCTGTCAAAATCGGAGAAAGCAAATAGATGCAAAACCAGACCATCAGCCTAGCAGGACGAGAGTTGAGTTATTTTCTTACAGTCTCAAAAGCAGTAACTCTTCCCTGACACAGAATAAAAGGGTTAAAACATGAGCAACCTCAGGAGTCTCACATACTGCCAGCTCACTGTGATAGTCTGCCAAGCCAGCTGAGGGAACAGTGTGGTTTCTCCTTGGTAAAAAAGAAAACCAGAACTTGAGTAGAACATGCCACAGTCTCAACAAGTACTGCCAGAAGAACAACATGAAGAGTGAGCCAGAATATGAAATGATGCTGGTGCTCAGGCTGAGTTCTTGCCTCAGGAAGAACCAGAAGGACTATGACTGACATGGAAGAGATGTCAGGGACAGGCCCATGAGTCAGGGCCAAGGGCAAACCCTGTCCTTGAACATGAAAGAAAGGTTCTCCAAGAGCTGAGTACGCCACGTGCCCACTGTTCAGACAAATCAAGACCACGGTTTCCTGAGAGAGCAGCTTCTGAAGTTCATTTGGAGTTTCAGATTAGTCCAATCGAGGAACTCCAAGCCAAACTCAACACTCAAGAAAAAACTCACTGTCATCCTATATGCCGAAACACAGTTAAAACACCCCAGTAAAGCTACACCCAGGAAAAGGTAATCATCTGTCAGCATCTCCACAGGGTAGGATCTCCACATAGAGGTGCTGGGCACTGTTTGCCACAAAGTGTTCGTGTGTGGCAAAACAAAGACGCAACCTTGGCTTCTCTCTCTACTTCCCGGCTGGTAGTCCGCCTCCAGCTCCCTCTGAGCAGTGAGCCACCACAGTGACCCGCAGCTGCAGCCCAAGCACAGCAGCCCAACCTCTGCACTGTCACTCCAGCAGCTTCTTTCTCCATAAGCAAAAAGACAAGAAGACAGAGAGGAGATTTTAGAAGTAGAGAGGCAAGAAGAAATATCCAGGGAAAGACAGAGATGGGGAGGGAAGTGTAGGGGGGTGAAAATCAGGAAGAAGACATACTACACAACCCCAAGAAAACAGAACAACTAGTTCAGAAGGGTGTGGAGGGGGAGAAGGCATCAGAATGCATACACAAGAACTGAAGAGGAACACTACCAAAACCAGGTATTTTTTTGCTACATAGGGCTCTCCAAGGAGATGCAAAGAGAAATATTTTGCTTCTAATTAGAAAAAACTACTACTGCTCACCTCCACAGAACATCAGCTCCCAAGTTTCTTAGTTTCATCTTCCCACTTATCCTTCCCTAGCTGGTGCTGTGCAGCAGCACTAGTGTGAAAGCTCAGCCAAGTGAGGAGCTCAGTGACCTGCAGCCTCCCCCCGCAGGCAGCAGCACTGCGGCTGCCAGCTAGAGAGTGATGCATTACACGCCAATAGGATGGTTGGGGTTTGGCCCTTTGGAAGGGGATTTTTCACCTGGTATCACAGTGGGAGATGTCACAGTCTATTACACAGACCTCGGATACAACAAAACAGTGTATTCATTTCTATTCTAAAGAAATTGCCATGTTCATTTGGACATGCCTATTAAGTCTTAAGAAAAAATAAATTTGAGCAACTGCCAATTTTAAAGCCTCATGTTTGAAAATAATTATTTTTTTTCCCCAAGTAACATAATGGACCTAATCCATATTGCAGGCAAGTATCCTGTAAAATTTAATTAAAAGCCCAAAGCTGGTAAACCAAGTGACACCATGACACCAGAAATATAATACAGATTTGCGAGGTTCCAGCATAACTCAAGGCACAGGTGGTTCATGGTATGTGTTCCTGAACCCATTTGCAGTAACTACCTTCTGTACTTTTTTTGTGCGTGTTGGCCAGTGGGGTTTAGACCCTTAAATGATTCCTGGAGGAGGAGATGAAATAATTATCTTGGTGTACTCTAGCCTTCACTAAACAAAAAAACATTTCCATTTCCACCCTTTGAGATTTCATACACCCTAAAGTTTGACGGTTAAGGGTACCTCACTAAGCAGTAAGCCAGATCACAAAAAACGTCCAGGCTTTTCTCCAGGGAAATGTTATGCTGTGATCTCACTGTTTTCCCAGATAAATTTCATCGCATTGTTTCTTTTGCAGCAGTTTTAGACCCATGTGACTGCTGTAGCCAATACCAGATGTGCCTCTGTGCACTTGCAAGAGAGCCCTGAACAAAGGAAATCCAGGAGAGCTGGAGTTCTGCTTAATGAGAACAGCCATGGGACAAAGCTTTAATAGTTTAACTAAAATTACATTCAAAACTTAATTAGCAGAAGCTCTGAACTCACAAGCCGTGGCCCATGAGCTCTAATACGCTAATTAGCTAAGACACCCTTTAAAGTCAAGAACAGCTAAACCTTCCTGGAACACTGCAGCGAAATAATGCTCAGCTTCCCATGTGCAACACAAATGTTGCCTCAGATCTGAGGACTCAACATTTGTGTTGCAGGTGGGAAGTTCAGCATGATTCCACTACAACCCTGTCACATACACAGATATTGCAGGTCCCAATTATTTTGGGTAACAAACAAACTATAAGATGTTCATAGCATATAGCTCTATACACAGGGAAAGGTAAAGCAGACTTTAAACATGGGCTTCCATACAGCAACATTAGCTAAAACCCTTGGGGAGATGGCCAATAATTTTCAAAACTTCAGAAAAATTACACCTTAAGGAATGATAAAAACCAGTCATGAGTGACACATTTTTTTCTAAAAATCATCCTGGGTCAATCAAAGCATTCAGAGATTTATTTAAATAACTTTCACACAGTTCTGTTTCAATTTCAACTTTCTCTGCTTGTTTACTTGCTATAAATGAAATATCTGAACAAAAAGAATTGATTAAACATTAGAAATAAAGATTCATTTCAAATATGCAAAAAATCTGATGTTTAGCAATTTTGATTAAAATATGATATATTTTGAAATTAAGCTCTATCATACAGTGTGTTTATTTAGACAAATTATATTGGCGGGGAAATAAAATCCACAGTGGGATTCCAAATCAGCTTTGGGTGGTCCCACTATCTTTATTGATATTACTGAAGCAAGATTACTGATTTCTGTAGGAAATTTGGTTAAGTCCAGATTTCAGGATATGAAGGAGTACTGCAAGTACTGCAGAACCTCACAAGAAACACATATAGATTTTTTACTGTAATTCTTTTCCTCCCACAAAAACTTCAAAAAGGTTCAAAATACCTTTTCGTTATCTTGATTCAAATGCAACTATTTCAGCTGTTAAAGTAAAAATGTTTTTATTATTATTTTGCACTTGAATGTGCACAGCATACCAGCACTATAACATCGAAGTTTCACCATGCCTATATCTGGCACGTAGCATTTAGTGAACTGATGAAATCAGTTTAGTGCATTATACAGCAGAGAATGGGAAAGAGAAAATTTAAATCAAGCACACCAAGACGATTTGTATTTATTAAGCAAACTATTCTAGGGCCTTAAAGAAGATGAACAAAAGGAAATTTTACCCTCCTATGACAGATTTCCAGCCAGTGAAATCCATGATGCTTAATTTATTCACCTTTGAAGGACAAACACAGAAATTGCCAGGATCCAAACGTGTCATGCCAGGGCATTTCAGTGGTAGAAACCTGATGCTTCTGTGAACCAGCCATTGGTTTTCCTTCTCCGAGGCCTTGTTTTTGCTGCTAAAAAGGCATGTTTCTATATTTCAGGATAACTAATTTAGGTTGAAATTAGACATAGGTTGCTAGCCAAAGGTTAGGCAACAGAACACCTTCTCAACAGGAAAAATGAGCAATCTTCTCTTCTCCTGCCTCCCCCTCCCCGCCCAAAAAAAAAAAAAACCCAATCCAAAACCCTGGAGCACTGTTGGATTATTTCATTTTGATGAATCTTGGTCAGTTTATAACTGTGGTTATAGGGCATGACTGTGTGTAACCATAGAGTATAACCTTGACAACCTCAAGGGTTCCTCCAGCCCTTTCAGTCATATTTTCTAATGCACATGAAACATCCTAGATCAAGATATAAGGCTTTTAATTACCTGGCAAACTATATAGCATCACCCCCTGGTTGCTGCTGACCTTTCATAGTCAACTCCCCGGTAAAGCTGAATCACTTTGTCTTCACTGTGTTCTTAGCTCAAGACAGTTCATACAACTTAGTATTCTGAATTTTGAAAATACACTTTTGCAGGAATTAAGTCCACTGTATTCCACATGCCAACACCAAATTTTACACCCAGACAACACAAGGACTAGCAACAGAGTAACTAACCATCACACACACAAGTCTGAAAACTGGAGTCCTGGTACTGCATCTGATCAGAGACCCATCGAGTCTAATTCAACACACAGAACAACAGCTCAGCTCAACCCCGAGAAACGGGCAGTGGGCATCGTTCTGCTTTCACCAAACACAGCAAAGAGTATCGGGTAAACATCGACTACCACACATTACAATAATCCTTCACACGATGACCACTGTTTGACACCTGAACGACATAAAACTCACTGTCACACATTCACAGCTCACAACTGCTAGGATGGCTGCCATCTATAAGCAACGTCCTTCTTTCGAGTTTTATATTATGTACATCAGATCCACAAAACATCAAGGGAAATCTTAACCAGGAATGGAGAAAAACTTACTCCCAACAGGTTGAAACTAATAACACAAAAAAAGGAGCACATCAAAGTACAGTATTTAGTTCTGCTTGTATGTGTAAAGCACTAAGTCTTCCCTTGAGGATACAGAGTTGTGATGTTTGCTCCTGCACTGTGCTGCTTCCATTAAACCCATAGAAGGAGTTCAGGCCTCATGATAACTTTGCAACTGCTGATCCAGTAAGCCGCTTAAAAGACTCTTGATCTCTCAAAGCAAATTTTTTGCTTCCAGTTTCAAGTTACATTCCCTATTTCAAATGACTGAAAGAAGGAAGAATTGAGGGAAAAGCAAAATCAAAAAATGAAGAAAAATTAAAATGAGACATGCAGGCTCTCCACAGAAATCAACCAGCAAGAATTCAACAGCTCAGATTTCAGTCCATCCTGTTCAAGGTAATATGTGGGCAGCAAAATCAGGTTAATCTTCCCACTTTCTTCTGTAAGTAAATGTAAAAAGATGACTAGCTGGATATGCAACACAAAAATGAGTTTCAATTGCAGCCACAGGACCGACGGCTGCTCTGCAGTCCCAGGAAAATGCTTCATATCACACTAGCAGGAAAAGATCAAAGAACACCCATGAGGTTCATCACCTTCCCTCTCTTTCAAATCTTCTTTAGCCCCAAAGAAGAGATAAAGCAATTTAAAGTTGGTTTAGAGGTTCCATCAACTCTCTAGGAGGACTCTCCTAACCAAGTGTACTCTGGCGAGCTAGCTGAGGCAGCATCCTAACACCTCTATGGTTACAGATACATCCTAGTTTCATTCTCTTTCAGAAAGTAATTCACATGAACCAAGAAACTCACCAAAAAGATTTTTTTCATCTTTTCATGTTAAGTTTCTGATAACTTTCCCATAGACAGAGAAAAACTGATCTTGTGCCTTGAACCCCCTGTTTGTAGACCAGTTTGTTCTGCAGGCTATGTGATGAACAACAGACTCTCCAAGCTAAACACTAAGTAAATTTATTAGTAGCTTTTATTTCTAGTAAAACACAAACAAAACCAAACCAAACAAACAAATTCCCAAACCCCTCCACTCTTGGAGGATCATTAAGGCACTAGAAACACCCATCTAAACAAGTAGAACAGTTCTCAGTTGGCTACAGTCTATTTCTACCTGTGAAGCAGGACAGCTTGAATTAGTGTATGTGTTCTCTCAAATTCAAGTATTTCTTTCCATCTCAGGTGAACAATGAATTAACTGCTCTATAACAATGGTGCTCTCAAAGGCCCTCTAGTAACGTTATTTATGTAATTTACATCTAATTCCAGCAATTTTCAAGGAGACAAAGTTGAAACAATACCAGCTATTATTGCCAGCTATGTCACTCTTGCATATTATGTGACTAACAGCACTTCTTCCTAATAATCAAATTTGCTTTATCATTTATGTAGTTAGACTTTGCAAAAATTACACAAATTGCATGAACAGGAATGAGACATAAAAGCCTCAGGAGTGTTGAAACAAATCTCTCCTTTTCACACATTCACTCCCAAAGTGAGGCACTGTGGTTGTGTAAACATGAAAAGAATGTGGCTCATTTTCACTTCATTTAGGTCACAGGAGAGGAGGAGGTTGCAACATTTGGATACTACTCTCACACTGAAATGATGAGCACCGAGGGGGAAAAAAAAGACCAAAAATATATAGATGATTGAAACCAACGGGAACTGCACATATGCATCCAAGGACTTGGCCCATAAAATGGAAAACCAGCATCAGCTATAACCACAACAGAAATGGGTATAATTTGTCAAGTCCAAATGCAAGAATGCAAATGGAAATGACAGAGCCAGAACACTAAAACCTCAAAGAGGATCTGCAACAGACATCAAAACATTCACAGAAATTACAGAGAAACATCCTTGAAGATAAATAATTGAGTATAGGCCTGTTAATATAATTAACTCCTCCAGTGCAGGAAAGGTAAAATAGAGTACAGATGCGAGGATATGAAAAAAAAAAGACATTTACCGCAAGCAAGTACTATGCTTCTGCTTAAAAAACCCAACCAACAAAAAAACCAACCAACCAAAAAACCAACCAACCAAAAAACCAACCAACCAACCACATTCTAATTAATTGTATCCTTCTACTGCCACCTCTCTCTTCCCCAACCAGTACACGCCCACACCAGGAACAATTTCATACTTCTCCAGGCACCAAAGCTAATCATATTTATGCTGCGCACAAATCCAGCAGGTTACCATGCCAGCAAGATTACTCAGTGATGTCTCCATGATTGTACCAGCCATGTGCTCTTATGCAAAACATGACTTACAAAGCATGCAGCGTGTGGAATAAATCAATAATTGAGCAAAACTGCTCTCTCATGAATAGTTTTCGAATTTCTATGTGAGACAAAGCATAAGCAAAGTCTTTCAGCAGTCAGACAATACACTGCTTAACTTTATGCAGCCAGGACAGAAGTTTTTAAGCTATATAACGTAGTCAGAGTTTCATCCTTCCCCTTGAAATTGGGACTTCAAAGCAAGGCTTGTTCTTGGATTACATTTCTGAAAGCAGTGGTTGGCAGAAACAAACTTAGAGCCTTGCTGTCAGAGGTCCATGTGCTCCTGTTGGAAGTAAGAATGCTCCTGCAGAAAGCAACAGGCAGAACTAGTCTCTTCTGGGAAACGGAGGTGTAGGGCCTTCCAGAGCTCGCCTTACCAAGTGCCTTTCCAACACTGCAGTCTCAAGACAAACGCTCTCTCACTTTAGTAATGTCTGGTAGTTATCCTCCTACCTTCGGATCTCAAAATATCTGCGGAAATAGGGTGACTGAATGTCCCTGGCCAGCAAGAATGCTGCCAGTCTATCCAATAGCAAAGACTTCCTGTTATGAGACTCTCAGGTTTAATGTAAAGGACATTTTGGCTTCCAGCCCTCTTGCAAGAAGGGGTTCCTACAGGTAGCTTGACTCTCCTTTTTCTTGTATATGGGGCTCAGATTTGGAAAAACAAAAGATTGCTGGGATTTATGTTTCCTTTCTGGTTTTCTGAAGCTTTTGGTTTTTTGCCTTTATGCCTCAAGTCTGATTTGAAATCACTGTTCTGACAGATACATCATTTCCCTTCTTACAAGGGTTTCTATTACTCTTTCTACTCCAAACTTATCATCATTCTCATTTAAATCCAACATTTGAGCTAGCAAGTTGTCTGAAAAGACAATCAAGACTCCTTTTTCCTACATTTTCTTGTCATTCGGTAGCCTGTAATACTCAACGGCTTCTCTTCCAAAATCTCTTTGAGTTACAGCTCCTCATTCACTTCTGGAGGGCTCAAGGTTGGACTAAACTTCTTATATTCCTTCCTGTTACAATCTTAAAAGGATCCTTTTTAGTCTTACTTGTTATCCATTCTTTGTATTCTTATTTGTCATCTGCATTTCAGTAGTACTCGGAGGTCCTGGTGAAACTGTAGACAACAGTGTGCACATCCCAGCATTGGAACAGAGGGACTCTGCCCCAGGAGTTAAAAACTGAAGGGAACAAATAAAGGCTCATTATCTTCACGGGAAGGATGAAAACATGTAAAAAATACAGAAACATGACTTGTCCAAGAATACAAGGAAGCCTTTGAAAGATAGGGAAAGTAAGGTGAGATCTCCTAAGAGTGAAAATTTACCTACCTACTCTTTCCGATATGCTATTTTCCAGGGCATTTGTGCCCGCCCGATCTATTCAGTTATGCGAGTACAACATATATGATGACCATTGTCTTCCTTTGCAGTCTGCTAAACCTGTTTTTCCAACTGACAAAGATAGAGTTGCAGTAGACCAAAAGCACTCCATTTAGAAAAATGAGTGAAGGGAGTTAATTGGAACGTATGATGCCCATTTCCATACAGCAGCACCTCAGGGTACCGAGCGGACTAAAATGACAGTCCAATAAATTTGATATTTAATATTAAACCAATAAAACACATGTTCTAAGCACAGATGAGAGGTTATTTTTCACAAAAATACATTTATTGCTCCATGTCTTATATTTAAAAAAAATAAATAAATAAAAACCTCCTGAACCCCAGCCTGGAGCATGTAATGGTTTATGCAACAAATACTTGTGAAATGCTTACTTAAAAAGTTAAACCCCCTGGAGGGCTCGTGAATCTTTTAGTTGTAATGTACCCCTAGAGGATTTTATTTTGTATCCACCTAGCCTGAAGTTAAAGAGTACTTTTTGAACGTTTGCTTTACTTGAAGCTAAAATCTGGGTTACTTGAAGGAGGGTAATGGAGAGTCTAATAAATCTTACAATGTACTTCTTGGCAAGAAAACTACTTACTGGTGTCATGAAGAAACAACTTTATTGCTCTCTAAAGAAATATTGGTTTCAGAAGTTACTATTGTATTCAAGACACATGGAAGCTTCATTAAATCAAGTTGTGAAATGTACTGTGGTTATACACGTTAAAAAAAAAAATAAAAATTAAATCCTGAAATGGATCCTGACATATACATAAAAAAAAAAGAAATTTAAAAAGGCAAGTTTCTGAGGCTTTCATAAATTTTGAAGAAGGAAGTTTAAAACTTGGGTGTTCCTCTCGCTAAGTCACATTCCACAACAAAACAGCCTAATTTTATGTATATAGTTTTGCCATTCAAACTTCAGTGTTTGGTTTTTTTTAAAACTTCTGTTTTCACCGTTTAAAATCACATATGGGTATGCACAGTAAGCATTTAGAGGGAGCATGTTAGCTCTGAGAATATCAGCTAGTGTACGTTTTCTTATTCATATTTGGGCAAGGGCCTAACTGTTGGCTCACAACGCTCCCAGTTACTTTCTTCCCCAAACACTGTATCCACAAATGGATCAGCTAATTAATCTAGACACGATTAATTACGGCCACCAGCAGCAGAACAAAATTGCTTTGCCAGTTGCCTTTGCATCTGGATCTCCTCCCACAAGCTGTCCAGAGAAAAAAAACTGGGAGGCTCAACCTCTACAGAAAATCAACTGCAAAGAGAATAAAGTGAATTTAGACCCTTTGAAAGAAAGCAGATTGAGGAGTCAATTGATCCTCAGAACAGACTCAGTTCAGGGAAGAGCAAGGTTATATTCTTCCAAGCTGCCATGTTCAATTCTTTACTTGAGGGACCATCAGTACAAAGGAAACAAGGTGGATTCAAAGTCCCTGAATTCCTCTGCTTTCTGTTTGAAGATGCCTAGGAGAATGCGAAGCGCAAGCAGGTGCCACTAGTACCCTTCTGTGGCATACTTGGCAGACTGTTAAAAAAAAAAAAGTGTCCTTGGAAGTGGCATTTGTAGCTACATAGCTGGCTATGAACCAGAGACTTCTAGTTCTTCTTTGCAAGATTTATTCTAGACTAAAGAAGTTAACTCAGTAGTATCAACACAATGTATTAAAAAAAATAAATTTGCATATAATTTACATTTTGACACCAATAGTCTAAAACGCACCTCCTTTCCCAAGTCTGGATATAGAAGATACAGCCTGAGCCACATTGTCACAAATTTGGTCCTGTTAATCCTCTGCTGAATGAAGAGCATATTGCCAAATTATGGTCAGTTATGCCAAGTTTGCAATTTCTTTTCTTTTTTTTTTTTTTAAATTTGATTCTAATGATACAGAACATTACTTCTCCAGATGTTAAAATGTATTTGATTCTAGACCAGAACTGGAACCAATAGTTCCTAAGAAATGCAGAACAATATTGCAAATGAGGATCCTTTTCCACAACGTGACTGGTTTCAAAATTATATAAAGAAAATTTTCAACATACACATTTCACACAGCAAAGATTCCTTAAGTGGAAAGAATGTTTCCCAATTTAACTTGCTGTTTTGCTGTGCCTCCTCCCTCACCACTCCCATGGCACCATGTCCAGCAAAAAGAAGAGGGGAAGAAAAAAAGAAAAGAAAGAAAACCCTCCCAACCCTGATGCCTGCCTTTCAGTCTGTCACACTGTTTTACGTGCCAAGAAGAGCGCTAAAGACTTTTCAAGAACTTTCCAAAAGCTTTCACTTTTGATGCATCTGGAGCAGTATGCTCCCTTACTGGCTACTGAAGAATGAAACTAAGCAAGCAGCATACTTTTAAAGCTTCAAAACTCAAAGTAAAGTTTATTGGGAACTTCAATGTAATTGTCTTGACTCTGCGAATTAGAATGAATATTTAATGTTACAATGCTACCACCACAAAAGGCCTACTTCTTCTGATAAAGACACTGATTTATCTCAAAGTGTCCTGGGAGGGTAAGGATGAAATATTGCAAGAGAAGCAGGCTTGGATCTAGGTTTCAAAAATGACAAAAAAATTATCAACCCTCAGTTCTTAACTGCCTTACATTAGTCTTCAAAGTTAAAAGGGTGATTAAGAACATCACTAAGTAAAGTAAGAAAATACCAGACATGCTGGATTTCAAACATGGTCCAATTTTATCTCCCAATCATTTAAAACGCAAGCTGCCAAGTGCACCAACCATTATGACAACAAAAATCTGATGGAACTTTGCAACAACAAGAAAATGTTTATCAGAGGTCTAAACCACAGACTCGTTTTGTAAACTTGGAAGCAATTCCAGAGCTAGTGCCATACATCTCAAAGGAAAAGATAAACTCTCACTCACATTTTTATATAACAACAACAAATACAAATAGATCAGCAGTCTTCATGTAAAAAAAAATTAAAAGCCTTCACAGTCAAAGCCACGAGACTTCAACAATGACTACTTCTTATCAGGGACATTTCCGCTAACAAGTGCGAGTAAAATTCTTGGCAGAAGTTTCCTGACTCATGTGTGTCAAGAGCGAGAAGCGAGTAACCAAGTTGGCTCTCAAGGGCTCCCAGAGTACTCGCTTGCTCCTTAGAAGAAAGAAAACCATTTGCCTGCTTCAGGGAGAGTCTTGTGGGGCAAGAGTTTCACCCCCTTCTAAATCATCTCTGGCTTCCAAGATGCATGGAAATTGAAGCTAAATGGTAGCTAAGAACTAAAGATTGAACAGTGAACTGATGGCTTAAACAGTGTGTGTGAGAATGAGACAGAGGCAAACGCACCTGAAGCAGCAGGGAAATTTCATGTTCTTACCCTCCATTCACATTTTTTTCAAATGCTTCCAGAGCTGGCTCAGCAGACCAGAAAGAGAAGCAGTGTCTTTCAATGAGAGCCTGTTGTTTCGGTCCAGTCCATTCTTACGGTGGCTGAAAGTTCTTATCTAATAGGTGGCCAATGTTAAATGAAAAAGCGATTTCACTTCTAGTTTCTGTTAAGTAGGTGTCTACAACACGACTGGCAGTTTCACCAGACAGACCAAGCTCTGGCTCTCCAAGCCAAGACTGAGGTGTGCTGGCAAGGCAGGACAGTGCCTTACACCTGTTCTGTAGCAAAGTACTTCATTTCTCAGTGCTGCTAAATATGAACCAGGAGCAAATGTGTGTTTTTAAAAGAAAGATGAACAGGAGAATTCTACATACATGACTTTCTCCTGATTAATTCCAGCAACAGAATATATGTCTAGCATGTTTACACTACATAAATTATTATTACATCAAATTAAACTTGATACATAGCTCTTAAATTATGTTCAAGCTATAAGCAAGGAGCTGTAGGACTTCGACATCTGCTGTAACACTGCTATCAGGCTTTATGGAACAAATGACTAAGAGCTAGGAAATTTTACTGGATGAACCTCAGAAAAGTGCTTTGGGCTAGTTTTTCAACATTAGGACATCTGAGAGTACAGCTACATGGCAGGCATTCCACAGTAATAGCTCGTGTCAACACTTCCAGTGGGGTAAAGAAAGGCATAAATTGCCTCAAATTACCTTATCTTTACCATGGGTATAAGTGAATGCAGACAGGACTCCAAGGAGCAGCCAGTTGCTGGTGTGACAGCAGCCTCGTTTACCCAGAGACCATCCACCCCAAAACTGCAACCAAACTCCCATATCAGCCTTCAAGGTACTTGATCTGAAGACAGTTCCACCCTAGCCAGGTGCACTTTGCTACACAGATAAGGTGGGAAAAGGTGTGGTTGAACTCCTGCACTCTCCCATTCCATTCTTTGCCTGGTTGCCAGTACATCCTCAGTGCAGACAACCTAAGCTTCCTGCGGCACTGGCTGCCCCTATAAGCTTAAAGGGCAAGGCAAGCCACCACCCAGGAGAACAGCTCCCATGAGAAACCAAATAATTAGCAACACGTGTTTTGGTACAGAAAGGTGCAGAGAACACGGCTTCCCCTTCCAGTGCACAGGAAGAAAAATTCTTGGAAAAAGCAGGGAACTAGGCGCTGTTTTTTCAGCAATATTTAAGCCTAAGTCAGCCCCTACTTAACTTTTGCACTGAAAGAATTACATTGTGAAAACTTTCTAACGCTTTCTTTTTCTTTATATCCTATTCAGTGTCTTCTCTCAAGAGTATTCATAAAAGCTGGAAAAAGGCGGCATGTCCTCAGGTCACTCTACAGTAGCAAGTGTCTCCTGAGCCATACGAGTTAGAATCACTATTTCCAAAGCTGTATTTCCACCTGTGTGTTATTGATGACCCAATAACAAAGAGAATAAACACTACATTGTCACGACTGTGACACAATATATATATACACACATCCATACACTCAGGAAAAAGAAGGTAAATTTAAAACAAGTATTTCAATAATAAGTGAGTGTTACAAAATATTTTTCCTCCTAAATGCCTGGATAAAGAACCTTTTGCTAGTCTCTGAATTTGGCTTTCACAGCTACATCATCAAGCAATGTCTTACCCAACAAAAATATTTCTGCAGAATTTAATAACTACATCTATAGCACCTTGTCTGAGATTCAAAAGGCTTCGAAATTAAAATATGGCAAGAGTAGAATTTATGACAACTCTGTGAAGTAACGGTTATACATATGTTCCCTCTTAATGTCATGATTAATTTACTGCTAGGTCTATACTGTAACAAACTTAAAAATAAGTTACTGGTTCTCCCCAAAACAATGCCCGCCCACAGAAGACTGAGCTCTTTTCTGCCCACTGAATTATGGCAAACAGAATAAATATTAACAATGCTCAGATGTGTTAAGAGTTTCAGGCTCTTTGCAGTACTCCCCACAAGGCATAAGCAAATGCGACATTGCAGAATGGCTTGTCATCACCCTCTTCCTGCCCTTCCCAACACATATATTCCTCATGAAGGGATCTTTTCTCTCCAACAACACCTTTGAGATACTCAGACCTTACTGTTCCAGTATTTTACTTCTGCTTTATTATAGGAAATAGCAGGAAAAGATGTCGGCTGCTACATAAACAACTCTATTTATGAACTGAAAAAAACTTCCAGTGTCGGCATTACCAATATATTTATTATTTCAAGGATCATTAATCTTTGTAAAGGACGGAGCTCTGAGTTACAACTAACTGCTGTCAGCATAATCTGCTAAAGCTATGTCTAAAGTAACAGCACTTCTGTGTTGAAGGGTATCATGTACAAGATATCCACTGAAAGGCAACAACCTCCCATAAATCTCAATTTTGCTGATGTAGATGCACCTGGTTATTCTGTTTTCAGTAGAAGAAACTGAAATGGACTCAACTTTGAAAATCTTTTCCATTACATACCTGAGGAAGTTACAGATGTAAACTCTGTGTTTTTAACAATTCTGAGAGAACATAAAACCTGTACCATTCTCCAAGAATTATTCCACATTCAGACATACCTCCACTACCAAGTCTTTGTACCTAGTCTTTTTTTAAATTCCCCCATTGCTATTCCTAATCATATTCCTTCACAGTTCTAAATAACATTTTTGAAACTTCAAACAATATAGACTAAATTCTCATTTGGTCATTGCTTCAGCAGTACTTACTGCCACGTTTACACATGAAAACTGATTGCAATAGGTATTCCAGAATAGTTGCTGTGCAAATATTCTGTATTACAATAAAAGTTTGTATCAGTAGGCACATAAATTACTGATAAATAAAAGTACTTTTTATTCTTTCACTCTATGTCTATAACAAGAAGCCCTCTTTCCAGTTTCTCTACATATTGCAAGAAGCAAATGACTTGCTCTTCCAGTTGTCTTAGTTCAATCACCCTTAGCTCTTCCATGAATTTCTTCAAGTTTGTCCAATATCTTTCTTGAGAGTTTCTCTGGGAACAAAATGATGTTGTCATGGTGGCAGAGAATCACACATTGCACACTGCTTGCATGAGAAGATACAAAACAGTATCAGACGTGGACTCAACATCTACGCTGAAGCCCATGTCAGTTCACTACACATGCTTTTACCCAGAGATTTGATAAGACTAACCAAGGAGTACCTGCAAATTCAATGAGAAATGAGAAACTGGGAAGACTAATAATATTGTAGGTCTATGCTAGTTTCCGAAGAAGCAATGTCTCTTGCAACACTCCAAAAGCAACGGCAAGTGACAGCTCAGCTGAGGTCGTAGCCTGAACTCATTGAAATTTCCTACTGATTTTCAGAAACTCCCTAATGAGGAGTTCAAAAAGTCAGCAAAAGGAAAGAGGATTTCTCTAAAGGTCACATTCAAATGCTTCTAAACAAGCGATTATTTTCAATCCCAAACTCTTTGACATCAATTGGAACTTTGCCTGAGAAAATGGTTTCAGGACTCTGCCCACTGGTTTGTTTGTACAGTGGTACAGGAAATATGTAAATAGATTAAGTTTATGACAAAGTGCCAAGCATCTGAGAACACCTGTACACCCATTTCTGTAATGATCTGCTACGCAATTATGACTGCCAGAGCCTCACACTACAGAAGTCAGCATTGCAACCCCGCTGAAAACAGACACTATGCAGTTCCTGACAGGCTTGCTTGCCATCGTCTCGGGACCATCACACATGTTCACACATTATCAGCCTTTGCTCAGAATGAAGCTATTCTGAAATTACATTAAGTGCCACACACCAGGCTACAGCTACAATGGATTACAGCTCAGGAGAAAGCATGCTCCATGCCTAGTTTATTTGTTCTGCTCACTTTTGGGTAATCATTTCTCACTGCCATTCACAAATGATGCCTTCTGACAAGAATTCAAACTCGAGCCCTAATCTCCCATTCTATAAACATACTGCCCAGTCAGACCTAGTCTAACAAATCTGAGCGGAGAGCTCTTTTACCCTAAGCAAGAGTTGCTCTTGCAATTGCAACTAGGCTCAAAGTCACTTAAAGTTCTCCAAACCCAAGGATATTCTTCATTGTCTTAAAACCTTTTCCTATCTATCAATTAATTTCACATGCTTGATATCAAGCTATCAAAGCTGAAACAAAGAAACAAAAGCATTCCTAAAAAGATAACATGACAGGGCATTTACTTTCTTCTCAGTAAGGGCATACAAACTTGAGTTCTCACTTTGAGAAAATTTATCAGAAACATTATAGACAGTTAATATTTTGCATTTGCAGCTCTACTAGGCCTAGTCAAGTTGTCCTTATTTGCCAGAATATTCAGAGTTTGCCCAGTAAAAGGAAGGATCTAATTCCAGCAGAAAGAAATATTTTCTAAAATAAAGATATGCTGAAAATGAGAGAGTTAAAGTACTAGCACAACACGGCTCTCAAGCCACATGGGTCAATTTTAACATTTATATCCCTGCTAACTAGAGACAGGCTCAGACCAAACCCACAAATATGGAGAAAGTCTGAACCCAGATCAGAATTTTATAGCTCACACCCCAACTCTTAACAATGGCTGGAAAACGCTTTTCAGAACTCCTACACTATTTGTTCCATACACAGGAAATGAGTTTAATAGTACATCTTTGGGGATTAGCTTTGTTTAGATGTCCAAGCCTTTGATCCAAAGTCTGTAGATAGTATTGCTTTAGTTGCTACACAGAAACAGACATATTTCCTGATGGGCTGCCTCCCTTGCTCACATGGTCATTCACCTTAATCTGTGTTAACTTTATAGGATACTATACTGCACATATCATTGGCTGTAAAGGAAGTCCTTTCTACATTTTTCTTGGCCTTCCTCTATTCGCAGCATGAAAATGGTGAACATATACTGCTGAAGCACAGGAATTGGGAAGTTGGATAAAAAAGCATTACATTCTTACAGAGGAATTCTTCATTTCTAGACAACATAAAGCAGCTTCCAAAGATGAATTTACTGCTTTTCTGCTTCAGCATAGTGGGCTGTATTATGACCCTATAATCCACTGCAAGCACGGCAGCAGCTGAGAGCTGCACTGCCCCTGGAGCTGTCAGAGATGACTTTGTGATTCAGTGAATCACAGTTTCCTTTCCAATTTCCCCACTGCCTGGAGGAAGGCAATAAGCACTGCCTCTGCACTATCCTCTTCCTGAAATGATTCTGCTCCTGAGCTGGGCTATGCTCCACCATCTCCACAAATAGGCAAGTAAGGAAGAAGGAGATGTGAGGAAAAATTCCTTAAACTCCAAACATACATGTATGCTACATGTGTTTTTTGAAGGGGGTATGGTATGGTTAGGCAGTGTGTACGGTGCACACTCAAATCACAGAATCACAGAATCGTTAGAGGTTGGAAGGGACCTTAAAGATCATCTAGTCCAACCCCCCTGCCGGAGTAGGATCACCTACAGCAGAGCACACAGGAACGCGTCCAGGCGGGTTTTGAATGTCTCCAAAGAAGGAGATTCCACAACCTCCCTGGGCAGCCTGTTCCAGTGCTCTGTCACCCTCACGGTAAAAAAGTTTTTCCTCATATTTTTATGGAACCTCCTGTGTTCCAGCTTACATCCATTGCCCCTTGTCTTGTCAGTGGACGCCGCTGAAAAGAGCCTGGCTCCATCTTCCTGACATTCCCCCTTGACATATTTATAAACATGAATGAGGTCACCCCTCAGCCTCCTCTTCTCCAAGCTAAAGAGACCCAGCTCCTTCAGCCTTTCCTCATAAGGGAGATGCTCCACTCCCTTCACCACCTTTGTGGCTCTACGCTGGACTCTCTCAAGCAGCTCCCTGTCCTTCCTGAACTGAGGGGCCCAGAACTGGACACAATATTCCAGATGTGCCCTCACCAGGGCAGAGTAGAGGGGCAGGAGGACCTCTCTTGACCTACTTGCTACTCCCCTTCTAATACACCCCAGGATGCCATTGGCAAGACAGCAAAAGGATTCTTGGTCTTCCACAACCAGATGTGCGCGCTCCTAGTTAGACCATCACATGGCTTTGTTTCTCCAGAAAGACTTAGTTTCTGAACACTGTAGCATTTAAATCAGGCTAAGGCAAAGGCAATAGCTGTTAAAATACAAGTGTCTTAACACATACGGTGTTAAGACCTGAAGAACTGGAAGGAAAAGAAAGCAGCACAGGGCAACTGCTGAGAAAGTGTGATCTGTGGACAATAGGTGCCAAAGAAAACTTAAGTCTCCAAAGGGAGAAGAGAAAAAAACAACTCAAACAACAAAAAAAACCCCCCGAAACCGACAAATGCCCACATACGATACACAAACTGAAGTACAATGATTCTACCCAGACTGACCAAACTCTCCAAAACCACAGAGCTGCTAGATGAAAACCATCCTTACAATTCAATATTCAGAGAAATCATCCTTAACTACATAATAATAGGTTTTGAGATGCCATTAAATCCTCTTTAGACAGGCAGAATTTGTCTGAATTCTCTTGATATTTGTAAGGAGGTGGGAGAAGGGAAGCTACAGGTTTGCCTGCCTGCAAACACAGCTGTAAGCTGTGCTCAATGCTGCCAAGCTCACAGGACAGTAAGTGTCTCTTCAATACCACCACATTTAACCCTGCTCTCTATTGTTTAAAAGAACAAATGACATTCACAGCAGAGTGGCAACAGGGCATCAACTAAAGCTTGGGAGTACCCATCAGTTACCATAAGTCACCATTTCTAAACAGGACCATGGATGATACATCACTGCCAGCACCACAAGAAGGAGGGAAGAGGTGTTAATTAACCTGTAAACCTGCTCCACTTTGTGCTCCAGATAGTACAAAGGCTCACCAGAACAGAAGACATAGTTCACCCTCATTATAAAGCTCTCTATTACAGAGCCAGGACAAACAAAAGCCTACTGCTTTGACTCATCACTCCAGTTCATTGTAAACATTTTGGCATGCATTTCACTCATGTACAAACTCCAGAGAAAAACCTTCAAGAGAGGGTAGTTTCATTATTCAAGCAAACACCAGAAAAGCAGCTCATCGTCCTGCAAAACCTCAAGTCTAGCTGGAGCATCAGAGTTCATCTTCACCTGAATTTTTAATAAACGTTTTCCTTCACCCTTTAGTTATGTCTGTGTAGTCTGTTTCACCTTCTAACAGTAGTAAAAGCCTCATCCTGTATTATTTACCTGTTATGATTTATACATACACTAGCCATATGCTCTATCATTCCTACTAATCTTGCACTGAATTTACGTTCATTACCAAAAGCAAAGGACAGCAGTAAGCAAGAAGTCTACACCACTTGAATGCACATGTCTTTGGACAGGCCTCCACAAGGAGTGGGGATTCAGCTCCCACATTAAAGACATGTCCCTTCCACCACCTTCTAACCTTGTCCAAACTCTCGTTTAGATGAGCAGGAAGTAAAATATCTCTCCTTCGTATGTTAAAACTGCTTGGATTAATACAAACTTTTTTGAATTAGACTTCTTGGGCTACGGGACTGTGATCAGAGCTGGACAGTTCAGAAAGGTCCCTTTCCAACAGGATTTAGGAAGATTACTGTAGAGCAAAAAAAAGAAACAATGCAAGAGGGTATTTTTGCAAAGGAGGATTAAATAAACTCCAAGGGGAATTCAAACATTCTTTTGCATTCTTGTTTTCTTACTTCGCTCAGGAAAGTAGGTAATAAATGTCTGGCTTATTCATTAAAAAATAGCAATGAATTAAGTGTAGAGCTGGCATTGAAGTTCTTGATGAACTTTAAATATTTCTCTGTCTACTTCAACAGTGTAGGTAGGTAAAAGGTTAAAACCTATCCTTACCTGCCTGGTGGGAAAGTGAGGAGAAAAAAACCGGGTAAAACTATTAGTTTTAGAGAGGAGACAAAGGAGATAAAATGAGTAGCAGCTGCTATCTTTGGTCTCCAAGAAGATTCACATTTAAGCAATCTGAGAAAGGATATACAGATAAAGTTAGGGTCTAGACTAGAAAGTACGGCTCCTGTATCTCATTCTTAAGCCATAAATTCAGAGTTTCAGAGACCAAGTAGAACCACAGCAAGGGCTCTACATCTCCGACCACCCACAACACAAACACTTCCCATCTTCACATCCAAGCCCACAGACAGGTCTTCTAATCTCAGATAACTTCAAAGCCTGCCTACCTTGTCATTCAGAGTGCTTAAGAAAGCTGTATTTAACCTATTACCCTATCTCCTTAAGAAAAACAGGGCTGACATCCTACCCATGAAAATCCCAATCACTAAAGAGACCCCAGGGGCTACACAAGTCAGCCCAGTTCGCACAGGCACACCCTGTTAACAGAGACACAAGGACTGCACGGTTAGCCTGTGTCTGACCCACTGAGAGCTTTAACTTAGTAGGGAATTTTCTGCCATATATACCTGCATATAAAATATGGTCCAGCCACTCTTGTTAATGACTAAATCTAAGAATTGCTGCTCTAGAACATGCAGCTTCCAGCATGCAAACAAAATGCAAACACAAATTATTTTATGATTGAAGAAAAAAGGATTAGGGGCACAAGCACAGATATCCCGTCTATACTGCCTGTACTTCTGATGTGCCCATTCTCATCCTTAACCACCCAGTCAATGATTTTGTTATACCCTATGCGTGCAACTCCTACATTCATTGCTTTGACCATGTCCTCCAATACCAAATGAACCCTAATTTTGCCCTTTCTATCCTCTATCAAGCCTGTCTACATAAGCTGAAAAACCACTCCATTGTCTGCCTACTCATTTTTTTCAGACCTCCTTTCAGAGAAAAGGCTAGCCTTTCCTCTAACCAGCCCTTCCTCTTCTTCCTTACGAGCGCATTTTCACCCAGTCCGAGGACTGCATTTTGCTCGTTCCCATTTGATATATTTATTGTGAGAAAGGATCTTCTGAGATTGAAGGACTAGAAAACCCCATGCTGTGTAACTTGCATTAAATGTACCTTCTCTTACACTAGAAAAAGGCTTACATGACATTTTTTATAAATATATATCTATGAAATTTTGAAAGTGGGCAAAAAACATTATAATATCATAAGGCAGCAAGCAATACAAAAGAATAAAAAAACTACAGTGAATAGAATCCTTCTTTTATAAAAAAGAAAAGTATGCTTAACACTAACTCCTCCATGAATTCTCTTTATTCTTCTTTATACTTCCAGTGACACAAATGCATCATTCTGCTGACACTGTTGTTGATGCTACTGAAAAAGTCACCCAAGAAGGTTCATTTTAAAATAAAATTTTATGAGGTGAGGAATAAAGATTTGTAATGGAACATTTCCTTCTACTTCATCACAGCATCATTACTGTATAAAGTCCACTTGGTCTTTTTAATTGATTCAGTGACAAAGACAACATTTGGGGAGTAACAGTCACAAAGATGTCCAGTTAAAAGTGAAAAAATATTAAATTACAGTTATCCAAAAAATGCCCTTCAGAAATATTTAATATCAACAAACAAGGGACTCCTGCAGTAACTACGTGTTTCCAATGCTGCTGTTCATTTTAATACTACCTTCAGATTCTCTTCACTTAAGCAGCTGAGGAATTAAGTATTTACATTCATTGGTCAAACAAGAAACATTTTCAGCTCTTTGCCCTTAGAATCATGAGGTATAAATTTTCAACTTCCACACAGAAGACATTTTTAAAATAGAGAGTGTACTTCCCAGTACACTGCTCTAATACCAAACAGCAGCTCAGTTATTTTGTGTTAAGAAACCAAAGCCCTTCTTACACAATTTCAAAGCAGCAGCTGTGACTTTGAAACTAGGAATTCATCCTGGCCATCTGCTTTAAAACTAGCCAAAATAAATGCGGTGGGATGGTTCCTGTCGATAACCATGGGATGGCAGGGTAGCACACGCTGTTTGCTGTTAGGGCTTAGATCCTAGACATCACTGACATCTCCAGGATCTTGTCTGGATGAGGACACCTTGGGATCAAGCTGCATTCGAAAGCTGAATTAAGTGCTAGATTGTGGTACTGTTACCACTCATGGTGAGCAAAACTTAATTGCACAGCTGAGATGTATTGTTCATGACGTCATTCACAGTATGATGCTTTATTCCAACAGCAGATGACCCTTCTCAATCACTTGGAAAAACTATTATGGTCTGGCTTTTAAGGTATTGTTTTGTTTGAAAAAGAGGTTTGTTTTGATGGGGGTTTTTTTGTTTTCTTTGAAGATGTTTGTTTTGCTGGTTTTGTTACTCAAAAACATCCATAACACAAACAACAGCATACTAAAATGACTTTTTTTAAAATATCACAAACTATCTTCCTTTTTCTAGCCTTAATGAATGCACAAACATTGCAAAGACAAGTGTCCACCAATGCAATTTACTGAGTGGAACACGAGACCTTCCCAGATTCCCAGCCATAGCTCATGTAGCATGGTGTACCTCAGGAGATACTGCAGCACCCAACACTGCTCTCAGCAGTCTTAATGGACTTCAACAGTAGAAGAATCGGACCCACAAAGACTCAGTCATTTCTAATTCTCCGCATTACGAAGAAAGTGTATTTTCTATCAACCTGAAAACATTTCCCTTCAGAAAACTATACTACAAAGTACTGCAGAAGAAAAAGAAACCTTTAAATATTAAAAACATAAAAACATGTTCCTAAAAGTTGGGTGGTGGTTTTGTTTTTTTTTTTCTTTGAACATAACCTTGCTAAAGACGAAAAAAAAAATCAGGTCACTGATAAGTTTCCTAGCTTCTTTCCACTCCTTTCTGCCTTGTTTTCTCCCCCTTTGCACACCCCTTGTGCAGAGGCACATTTCAGACAAAGTAACCTTCTGTAACACCAGCAGAGGTGGAAATAAGCTCTTCTCCTTAGGCCAGTAAAGGACCTACACTTTGATCTTCAAGGAAAAGCCTCTGGATGGTGCAGCTCAAAAGGCTGCTGCAAGTTTATTTCTTTTTTTTTTTCTTCTTTCCTATACATTACTCCTCCTTTTGATGTCTATTCTTGTTCTTAAAAATATACACACATCAGGTTAAGATGAAAACTGCCCACACGACAAGTTTGTGTTTACACGCTTAAGAGCAAGTTTCACTTGCACATAGGTCAATGTCGCTTTAAGAAAACATCACATACCAAAAAACTCACACATGGTTCGAACACATCACGAGCAGAGAGGAATTGTGGGCTCAGTCTGGGAGGCACCGAGCCAGCCTGAGAAGCCCTTTGAAGTTAGAAAAACATCCTCTGGTCAGAGCACATTTGTGAAACCGTGGGACAGGCGCTTTAAACAACATTCACTCGAGATCACCTGCGGTGTGCCAGTGGATTGGCGCCTGGGTAACTTCAACAGCGTAACCCTTTATATTCCACAAAGATCACTCACTCCAAGACCTGTCCTGTCAATAGCACACAGTAAAAAACGGTGGGGCAAAACCTGTGCCATTTCACCCTCTGTTCAACATAGGCAGGAGGTTCCCACAGGCATGTGAAGTTTGGGCAAACCCTGCTGTAATTTGGTCACCAGAAGCAAGGGCGCTTCACCTGGACAGAGCAGCACTGACACAGAAGGAAGGCATCACCCTGTAGGAAGGGCTGCTGCAAGCCAGTGTTGCACAAAACTTACAATATAGTTTGGGGTGCCACCAGGTATGACACAAAACACTCACTATTAGTCACCACCATGATGAGAGGAAAGATTCTTGGCTGTGGATGGCTAAGTCCAGGTAGTTCACACATATTTTCCACCCCATTTACAGACAGATGAGACTGAACATCAGAAGACTGCTTTTTCAGCTGACTTCCCTCTGCCCAGTTCTGCATCAGCTATTAGCACCCGGACCGCTGGCATCAGGGAGCTGTGCTGACGCAATTTAAAGCCAAATCCTGCCCCTGATCTGGCATGTCTCTCAGACTACCATGCTTCTCAGAAAAGAGTCTCTGTGCCTATTTTCAACTGAAGGAAGAACTGGTTAATTCATTCCTGGTACTACTTATACTGCAACGGATATCCAGTAACAGCAGATTTTGTCCAGATCTTCTGTCCACTGAGAGCGTGGAAGGAAGAAGCCTCACCCTGCCTTTGGACAGGGGTCCTGCTGGTATTAGGAGACAGTGACTGTATAGTAGGCCAGGACTCGTTCCTTACTTAAAACAGATCCCTAAAGGCACGATATTGACATTTTTTCTTGTCTATTCATCCCGTTGTTCTGTATTTGACAAGCTTTCCTATTTTCCCCAGTGGCAGTGAAATTCTCATTTTTGGAGAAGACCAGGACAGTCAGTGCTGCCATCAAAAACGGACATGAAGAGGGTCAGGTTACTGTTGTGAAGCTAATAAAGGATCCCACAGACTTTTTGTTTCTCCCACAGGACACTACTTACTGTCTGTTACTCATTTACTGACAAATCTAGGGGGCTTCCCACTGCAGCGTCTTTGGCTTCTGTCTTTCCAAAATGGAGAAAATCTGAGGTGGCCATAGATTAAGGATAAAGCATTTTAGCAGATGTTTGTTCTGTGTTTAAACAGCACATGTACGTTCACTGAGAAGGCACGAGCAACACCTGCCTGCTGCAGCCGAGCTAGTCCCTCCTGGGTAACAGCAGATGTCAAAGGACACAGAGCTACTTCACCGTGCCTTACTTTTGACTTTAATCACACAGTTCTCACAAAAAAATCATTTCAATAATTTTTTCTAAATTGCATTTAAAAATAAAAATAAAAAAAAAATCAAACGGCACATAAGGCAAAGAGTGCCACGGCAAGGTTGAAAACCAAATTCCAATGAAGTCTATGTAGTACCAGTGAATGCTTCCATCACCATGTTTTAATCCAAGAGTGACTGCCTGTCAAAGAAAACCCTGTATAATAGCTTAGACAGGAAAGGATCTCATTTACTTCTCTATGCTAAAGATTTTGTGTGCTTCCCGCCGGACATAAATAAACAATTAAAAGCAGCCTTAGAGCTGGGGGGGGGAAGAGGGAGAGAGAATGATACCATGGGGCAATACTTTAACAAACCAACCTGATTAGATAAAAAACACCTTCATACAATAAAAACATGGTATTTTAATGGGTATTAAGGAGTGTTGTGGCAATACCCTCTCTCAAAACATGCTTTTTAAACCTATCTGCAAAACTACATTCCTAACAACAAATGGGAATTTACGTGGTCGTACAATCAGGAAAAACTTCTGTGAACCTGTCATAAAAAGATCAGATAAACTGATTCTGCAGGAGAGTACACAACGCCATTCCACCAGCAACGCAGCTGCTAGATAAAAAGACTTGTAGCCTCACCACTTGAATCTTCCCCATTCTTCTGCGGATGTGGCAGAGAACCTAATACAAAACCACCGAAAGCAGGAAGAAGTTTCCCCTCTATTACAGCAGGGCTTTCGCATCAAAACATAACAGAAATATTGCACAATTTTTCAAGATGATAAAACCAGACTTACCTAACTGCACTGAGTTAGTTAAAAATATACCTTTAAAAGTAATTTATTTATGGTATTCTGAAAAACTCCTTTTATGTACATATCCACATCAGGAACAAGACCTTGCACATAAGCTTTGCATAAATAAAAATGGCTTTAACTGAGATAACCTGTGAAGTTTACCCTCAAAATAAAATTAAATATTCGGGATGGCTAAATGAGGCACAGTTTTTCCATGGGAAAAATATCAAAGTATTATTTATTTTCCTGTAAGTACTTGTTTTGAAAAGCCTTTCCTCCCCACCTGGGCTTCAGCTAAAAGCCACAATCTCCATTTAAACACTGTGTATGCTTTTGAAAACTGTCAACCATCTTTTTTTTAAAGCAGGAGCATGTGAAATTATTTGATCCACTTTTCATATAGAAAGTCTAGGGCTGACCGTAAAGAAATAGGCAGGTTCCCAGTATAAACTCACCAGGATTACATTAAAGACCTTCCTCTAGGATCAGACGATTGATTTCTTCAGTGCTTTTTAGAATTTCTTCCAGGATATTTTGGGCTATTGCCTTAGATCTTTGCTCAGCTGGAATGACAGATACTGTGTTTGCTAGACTACAATGTTCTCTCTTTTATAGGGGAATGAGTGTCTGTAGTTTATATACACGTACACTATGAACAGAGAGGGACTTGGAAAGTTCGCAAGCAAAATTATTATTGTTTCAAAAAGAGTAGTTTATTACAGAAAGACTGATACAGGCTTAACCGCAGCATCTTATGCAATACAGAGACTGCTTGTTATTCTGTGAGCTCAGGACTGAGGCACTCTATGCCGAGAGAAAATTCCCACTCCTCCAAACCGGTATTTGTTCTTTATACGCACTTACCGCACAAGGCTTAGCTTTACATCTACTACCATCTTTACCTAACTCTCTTGAAAATAACCATCCTGGAATTATAAAAGATTTTTACAATAGGACAAGAAGAAACGGCTTAGTCCTTACCTACCACTATCAAATTTTCAGGGAATCAGACAGCAAACTATCTCCAAGGGCAATGTGACACACTACACACCATTCTTCTTCCTCTCCCAAGACAAATCTGTCACCTCCGTACCACTCATCATTCGCATCAGAGTATGGATCAAAAGATCCGAGGCTGCTCCCAAATCCCATTTCTCCTGCAAGACAGTACTTTGTTCTGTCACCTCCCTACTGAGTCTATCCCCTTATTTTATGCCTCACAGCATGTGTGGCTGCACCCCAAGATCAAACACCCATGCATGATTTTCTTTCACAGATCTTGAATCAAAATGTTATACTTTAATAAGAATCTCAATATATTTAATCCCTTTAAAGCTGCCACATTAATGCCCCCAAATGCATTAAATTACACCCTAATCACAAAACAAAAAGTATTTCTCTGGATGGACAGTGCGTAGACTGTTCTGACCACATGCTAGCCCATCTCTAAACTAAAGCAACATACACTGCCTGCATCTGTTAGTCTGAAGCCCAGGGATACACGGTTGAAAACTCCAGGCACCTCAAAAGTTCTCTGCTGCAAGTTTTGCTCAAAACACAACTGATCCTGTGATCTGCTCCCACATTTTAATGGAGGATCTCACATTCTCAAGGGATTCTCATTGCAAATGATACAAAGGATCAGAGCCACTGACCCTACATTTAAATCCAAACCCATAAAATCTGAAAGTAAGACTGGTAGATAGAACCAAGGTATAAGCAAGACACACTTTGGCAGTCAGCTTGAAGAGTTTCAGAGCTCCACTGAATTTTTAGATCAAGAAGGGTTACTGGAGAAAACTACTGAACTAACAGAGCTTTGGCAAAAAAAAAGCAGAAAAAAAAATGCCTGCCTGATAAGTCTTGTTCACAAGTATTAAATTTTATCAACAGCTTCCGATTTAAGGAACAACTCCTCGCACATTTGGCAGGGACCTTGGTTCGAACCAGAGAACCAAGAGGTCCTCCACTACTCCTGCTGAGGGGTTAGTGTGGTGGGATCATTTAGGTCTATTTTTACAGGGCTCCTCTTGGCTATTGAGGAGCTTCTCAGGGACTTCACGGCATTCCAGTCTCCTGTGGAGACGTGGAGCATGGTCTTTTGAGGAGCAAAAGGATTTACTTAGCCAAAAGTTTTATAGACTAAAACAACAGGATCATTTATTGTCCTATAATACACAATGCACCAAGTCACACAAGCAAAACCAGTGATACTCAATTTCACAGCTGCTACAGGAACTCCCAACAAGAGACTGCATCATTCCCTCCCTCAAATTATTAGATTCTGCATAACTAAACCAGAAGTATTTTTCAGATACAAGGTCACATGAGATGCACACGTCTAGGTATTACGGAATCTGGCTGAACGCTTACTTGTGGATAAAAGCCTGTTGGAGTGCCAACTCCCATGGCAAGCCAATGGACTGGTCCTTTAATAAACAGTGGATGTGCAGTTACGTGACAGTGTCTGTTTGCAAGACACTAACTATACATGACTTTCCAACTCAAAAAAAAAAGATTTCTCACACAATCAGAAGTGTCATTGCTATTCTGCAAATTACAAAGCAAAGTATATGCCGTATCTCTCTGATAACAAATCTCTCTGATAACAATAAATCCAGAAAAGCAAATACACTGTAAGGCTGAACCCCCTGCAGAGAGACTGGGATAGCAATAGTTGAACCTACACATTTCCCCTCTCTCTTAGATTATGCAGTAGTAAAAAAATCTGCGTCAGCACAGCCCTTTCACCACAGCTAACACCACTGGCGTTCCACCACTGCAAGACAAATGTCACGAGATATTCCAACACAAACATGCTTTGCTGGCTCAGAAATCAGACACAATGAAGATTTTGCATTTGGAACTTGGTTAATAATTCTTGAATGGAATACAGTCCAACTCAGACTCCCATAGCTGTAGTTACTCTGTAGGAGTAAATACAAGCTTAGTTCTGCTGCCAACATTGGCAGATACGGCTAAATAAATTCACAGAGAAAGTCAATTTGACCATTTCTTCACACTGATTTTTTTAACTAAAACTATACCTCATTTTCCCTTAAAAGATAAACTCTCAAGTATTCAGAATGATTAGTACATTAACCATAAAAGTGGTTTACTTACAAAAAAAATACTTCAAGTATTTTTTACATTTCACCATCTACCATTTACTTTCCAAGCAGCTTTAGACACTGACATTAATGAAGCAAAAATCCATCCACAAGGATTTCTATAAAGGGCAACATCTGCAGTACAGGGAACAATGTTCCATTTTGATTTAAATATCACCAAACAATTATTTCCCCAACTTTGGAAAAACTAACTCTTAGAAAGTTTCAGTACTCAAGGGAGTTCTCTTTCCTCTGTTCATAACCCGATTCAAAAGAAACTATAAAAGTCAACTAAGATCTTCTTCTGAAGGGTGCCTACAAATAGCCACTTACCGAGCTCCTCCTGGGTCTTATTACAGATCTCACAAAACCTACAGAAAACCCTTCTGTTAACAAATGCTGCCTTGGAGAGCATTCCCATATGTCAACAATCATGTGCTACAAATTTGCCATTTTTGTTATAACCAAAGTTTTAGTGTAAAGTCTGGACTAAATTATTTACATTTAAGTCATTAAAGAACATAACATACTGTTGTTACTTTTCATCCCAATTCACAGAAGAAAATGTACTCCATAACCAAGGCCTTCGCATTCAGAAGAATTAAGGTTTCACTAAGCCAGGAGGAATTATCAGTAGTAGCCCAGGAGACAGAGCTTGTGTACTTTAGATGAGGACTTCACCCCGCTACTATACAGAATATGCTTCCTTCTTAAAATATTAACCTAAGTAACTCCACTTTAGAGGGAGTGTGAGAAAGGGGGTTGTTAGAGATTAAAAAAAAGTTACTTTAACAAGACTGTTTGCAGAAACTTCACGGGCCATTCAGTTTTCCAATCAACATGCCAAATTAAAAGTGCACCACATTAAAAAGCCCTGATGAAATGCAGACTGTCTTCCATACACCTCTTCCATATGACCCAAGCAAAGTCAACTTTTAATTTCATAACACAAAATATTTAATTTGTGCTTTTCTTCATATGTCAATTTAACCTCCAGCACAGAGCTTTGAAACTGTGCAAGGATGCCTAACACTTTCCATATGGCAACTGAATTGGGGCTTTTAATTGCACCAACTGGTATCATTCAAGGATAATTACCTTGGAATTCAGCTTTCTGCTACAATATTGGCCAATTCACTAATCTCATCACCATGGCACTAATACTTCCAGAGACTCTGTGATTGTTAATATTCATATTATAATCTGCCCAAACCAGGGCTGTCAAGATATCCTATGTGTACCACTAATTAAATTATCTTTTTGGCACTAAATTTCAACATTAAGTAAGATTCTGCTTCTCTCTCTTTCAATACAAAGTTTGACACTTTTACTTTAAATGCCATACACAATATTTTGTGTATCAAAGTATTTTTTAGTCACATCAACATCTAGTACTGCTGAATCTGTTACTTTTAATCCTCAGACTCAGTACAAATAATTATCTATATGACACTGACGTTATTGTAACTGAAAATATTTCAGTTTAAAAGATCACCTCAAGCAGCCACACAAGATAACATCCAAAGAAATTTTAATTGCTCTTATCACTGTATCAGTAAGAAGGTCTTTCAAATGTCCTTCTACCCATAAGATGACCCTAAAGTAGTGCTACAACTAAATCTTCAACAGCCTTTAAGCCATAGTACATACATATCACTAAAAAAGTCTCTTTTCTGTTTATTATTTTGATTCTGGTTTTGGATGAATGACCTACCCTGCTGTGTCTTCCATAAGGCTATGTATTTTTTATATGCACACACACACACATGCTATTTAACAGTGGGGAATGGAAAAGGCTTTTTAAAAAAAAAAATAAGAAATATCACGCTAGTGGAGCAGTTAGGTTGACACTGGCATAGTCTCGTCTCAGCCATGCAAGGAATGCCCATTAACGTCACTGGCAGTTACATGCACAGAACAAATGGAGAACAAGCCCCACCTCTGCAGCAGTGATGTGCCTCAGCATTTCACATTGTATTATTCCCTGACCACATATCCAACTCAACTTAATACCAGTTAGAGTTGAACATGAGTATCACCACCAACAAAGAGTCCAGCAGAAGTGGTAAGCTAAAGTCTTGTCTATTTTACCTAAAATGATTACTTACAATTTGGCTCACTGTGAGATGGTTTGAAATTTAATTAAAAATATGAGGTTCTTTTTCCAATCCCAAGCACAGATCTCAGTGAGATGAGCAAGAAACTAGTAAAATTTCTTACAGCTTTGAAGATAAAAGTAAATTGAACTAAGCAAACGTCATATTTAATATCTTCCCCTCTAGCATAGAACTACTTTTCAGTTAAATAAATAAATACATGAATATTTGCAAACAATATTGATCTCCAAAACTAGTTTGTAAAAGAAAACACACTGAACAAATTTAAACTTAAGAATTATACAGGGTAATCCACAGCATCAGAAAACCTTTCTGGGCACAAGTTAACTCATTCATAAAGCAGCAAAAAGAAGTGTATTCAGTTGCTCCAACAGATTTACAGCCCCAGTGGTTTCAATTAGCTTTGAAACTAGAAGATGACTCTGGACCTCATGCTTTCATGGATGCAACAGAATTCCTCTTTTCTTTAACTCTACATGCTGTGGAGGGCTGCAGCCCAGCCCTCAGCCTCCACAGTAATTAAAACATTTAGAGAGGAGCAGCCCCTGATGGGTGGGTGCAATGGTTTAATGACAACCGAGCTGAGCTCAGCCCAAGACAGAAACTTGTATACACACCAGAAGTGCCTATTTCAGATATACTCCCCTTACCCTGGCTGATGCCTGAATTCAAGCAGCAATGTGTTATGAGATCCTCCTCAGAAGACTGATGCATTTGGCAATAGCCAGGCACTAATTACTGTTCTTCCAGTGAATTGGAGCAGGGAGACACGGACGGACAGGATACGACATGGGCAACACGTCAGCTGAGGGGAGCCTGCTCTAAGAGACTCTTAAAACTTTAGTTCAGGAAGAGAGAAGGTGGCGTATTCTTGAATCCTCCTTGTGTCAAACACCCCTTGAGTGAACTGATCTCCCCTCCACAACTATTGTAAATTCAATCATTCTAGAGAGGAGCATAAATGAAATTTTACTGCTTTCCTGCATTAGTCACTCATTCCTCTTGTAAAACACTATATGAATCTCCCTGAACCTCAGTGTCATCTTCTCTGGATGACTAGCAAAACAATTCAGTGCCTCTGTTCTTGAGGAAAACAGCCTTCCAACTACAATCAACACAGAATTTTTGGCTTATATAGAGCAACGCAAGTCAAATTTCACTACCACACTCAAGTTCTAATCAAAATTATTCAAATCTTTGAAATTTCAGACTTCGAAGCAACTGAGTGAGTGCTCTCCCCTTCCATCAACAGGTCTTTGGAATATACCAGATTTTGCCAAACAGGGTGCTATGTACTAGTGAAACCACCATCAACAAATCTGTCGTTAGGGATTCCTAGGAGGAAAATTATTTCTAGGACCATTACTTCTTTTAAACTCAACTGGCTATTTGTCTGAATGCAGGTATTTTCATCACTGATCTAACTCTTTCTGTTTTAAGCCACGAATGCACCAGCTAGGACCTATTTCAGGGGAAACCAACATGTTTTAATGAGAAACCAAAGTCTGCATTGTGCCACAATAAAACTGCAGAGCTTTGGAACACAGGAGGATTTCCTAGGAATAATTTCGAAGTAGGAAGGAGAAGAGCACTTGGTCAATTCAAGTACAATGGTCCTACATTATTGGGAACTGTGCAACTGTCCCACACAATGCCATGTGCCTAACCATTAGTAGAAATGACTAGTACTTCTACATCTTGAGGTGAACGAATGAATGAATGAGCCAAGAGGTTAGGCTACAATTCACTTTGTATCTTGGTATAATTATGCAAGAGATCAAAGAGATCTCAGGAAAGAAACAGTCATGAAATCTCAGTTATGGAGTCAATAGCTGTGACTCCATAATCTTCGTCAAAAAGATTGTACATATGGCACATCTGGTTCCAATGTAGGATAAGAAATGCATCCCTCCATACTACCACAAGTTCATATTTTAAAGGAACTTTAATGTAGCTGTCACAGTGCGCCCGTGACAGGATGACAATTAAGCTAAACCAATTAGTAGGCTATATATGCATACAGATACTATCAAATATATCAGGCAATAAATTGTGAACATTTTCAAACATTTAGAAATGGATCTGTCAGGATGACTTTAAAAGGCCTCACGGGAAAAGTACTTTTAAACATGCTTAAACCTATTTACAGTTTTTTAATGTACTATAACTGTAGACTAATCTTTAGTTAATGGCTTGCTAATTGCTGAGCTATCATGAGAAGGACACCTCGAGAAATACTGTCATTTCAGCTGAGTAACTTCATGGAACTGAAAACTGAAGAGTTTTGTGAATAGCAAAGTATCTTTGACAAAAGATTTTTTTTTCTTCTTTTCAGAAAGCAAACTGGTTTTGTGGAAGAAAATGCATTAATCAAAGCTAAAGTCAGAATTTTCAACCTTTAACTCTTGTATTTTATTGTATTTATGTTTAGTTAGGTGAGTTGAGCCTCTTTCCTATAAAATACATATGTGAAAGGTAGAACATAACTGAAAAGCTTGACTCACAAAAATGAAGATCATGAAAAATAATTAAAAGTACGTGTTTTTACTCTTTGTATCTGTATCATGCACTGTCATGAATAATGAGAATTTCTTTCTTTGGGCGCATCGTCTCCAAATAAAGTACAATAAAAAAAAACCACTTAGACCAACCATACCTACAAGCTGAATGTGATTATGCTCATCAATTACAAACACATTAATATCTCACCCCCTACGCCTTACTTTTAGTGACTCTTAAACAACATATCTTCCTCTAAATACAATACTGGTAGACTCTAAAGAGTCATCATTAACTTTTCCCATACTACACATCATCTACACACTCGAACACCCCACCTGAAATGAAGTACTCTCCACTTGCGAGTTAATTTTCCCTGAGACACAAGGCAGGCTTCTCACAATAAGACTGGTGGCTAAGAAAACCAAGACCCTGCAGGAGGTTTGGTGGCCCTGCTCTGTTTGTGCTTTCAGTGCCACATTCCTAGCTGGGAAGCAGAGATTCCAATCTCCCCATCTCTCGGGTTACTTTTCCACTGATGAAGCTTTCAGGGCTTGATCCCAAGCTCAAAACAGTAAATGCGAGTCTTTCAGTAAACAGCAATAAGCTCTGAATTGTACCCTGAAACCCTATGAGGGCCATATCTAAGAACTGTTAAGTTTGTTTACCTCCCATCATGCCTTTTTGTTTAAAGACACATTAAAAAAAAAAAAAGGCAACTTAAACATTTCCTCTAGCCCAGCTTTCCACGGAAGGTCTGGAGTTAAGAGGGTGGAAAGTGACCAGTGTGGCAAGAGCTAGGACAAGTGGCATGTGTAGAAACTCCTAGGGAGAAAGTCAGCCCTGCGTTATTAGCAAAGAGCAAATAAATAACCCTGCACTCTTTGGGGACTTCTCCTTTCCTGAATTCCTCTGCCAAAATTTCACAAACACACTCGCGCACCAGTCAGGGTTCTCAAGCTTGCACACACTGGCAGGGTGCTCGACTTTTCCCAGAGAATCTCTGGTCCTGTTTGTGAAGAGTTCTGTTCTAATCGTACTGCCCAGATAGCAGAGGACAGGTCCCCTTCCTCCTCTGGCTTTTGTACCAGCACCAAGTTTGCTCTGCAGCTTCTAACTTCATCAAAGGACTGAAGGAAACCACCCACAGGGCAGCCCCTTGGAGTAGCATTAGGGCAAAGAAAACCCTTCCTTTGCGTAACCGACCCTTGGGAGGGAGAGGGATGTAGAAAGAGCTTTTGGTTTTCCCTGTTTCAAAAAGAAGGGGCGGGGGGCGGAGGGGAGGGAAGGGGGGGGGGCAGCGAGGAAGCTGACATACCCTGGCGCTGGAGAGCCTGCAAACAGCCCGGTGCTGGCAGCCTTGCTGGAGTCCCGAGCTGCTGCCTCCGCTGCTGCTGCCCCCGGAGTATTTCTGCTTCACCATCCAGTCCTCCAGCCCTTTGCGAGCCAGAGAGGCGTTCACCGCGAAACTATCACCTAGAAAAGAGGAGACAATGCCGCCGCTGAGCCGCCAGCAGAGCCCGCCCAGACCCAGCGGCCACCCCCGCGGCCGGGACCGGAGCGGGCACAGAGCGCGCAAACCGCGGCGGAAAGTTGCGGGAGAGGGCAAGGACCGGGGGCAGCCGCCCGGAGCCGGGAGGGCGCTCAAAGTTACTAGCAGTGAGGAGCCAGCCCTACCTTCTGGACTTTCTCTGGGTTTACAAACGGCGGCTAGGCAGATCCGGAGGAAAGTGTAGGGGGGAAATAATAAAGGAAGATCATTAGGCATCAGTATAAAATCACGGCAACAACCCGAGTAAAATCCGAATACGGGGAAGGGGCTAAGGAAGTAGCAAGTGAAAGGAACTAACCATGTTTCGAGTGAAGTTTCCCCATCTCTCTGCATTGATCTGCAATTACGATTCATTTGACTGTTTTCAGTAGGGTCAGGTTCGCTTGTTGTTATTTTTGTAGATATATAAAATCCCAGCGTGTTTAGAAATCCATGTGCTCCACTTCTCCCTGCGAACGCACAAGCGAGATCAAATCTCAGTTCCTCTCCCGCAGCACGGTCCGGCGTCCCCCTCTCCGCTCCAGTCTTCCTCCTCCTCTCTCCTCTCTTTCCCAAAGACAGAGGCGGTTACAAAAGACCTTACTTCACCCACCGGGGAACATGATTGACACCTCATTGAGATTAGACCACTTGCAGGCAGCCTCCGCCTTCCCATTGGGCCGCGGCGGCAGATGAAAGGGGTGAGCGAGCCTTTTGGAGGCTCAAAAAAAAAAAAAAAAAAAAGGGAAAGAAAGAAAAAAGAAAAGGGAGCAGCCGCGGCGCGTTTCACTTCCAGCCAGGCACGGGCGGCGGGGCCGGCCCCTCCGCTCCCCGGGCAGACAATGCGCCGCGCTGCCCCCCGCCGCCCCGGCCCCGCCCTGTCCGCGGAGCCGCCCGCGCTCCTGCCGCCGCTGGCGGCCCCTGCACGGTGCGGACAGGCCCGGGGCTCCCGCGGCCGCCCCGCCCTCCGCAGGCTGCGCGTACCCCCGCGGGTGCGGAACGCGGCGGCGGCGCCCCGCAGCGCCTGCTGCCCGCAGGGGCTGCCCCCTTTAATCGCGGAAAAGCGGCTTTTCCACTCGGGCCAGAGGGGCTCTCCCCCGGCCGCGGCTCCGCTGCTGCCGCCCCTTCAGCGACGCAGAAGGGATCCGGACGCGGGGCGCTCCGCACGCCTTTTGTGGCGCTCGCAAGCCGCCTGCCATCACCCCGCGCACTCGGGTGCGGTGGCGAACGCGCTGCGCAGCCCCCCCGTGTCCCTGCCTGGCAGTACCGCGACTGCCAGCGTGTCTAGACGGGAAAGCCGTTGTTCCATCGACTTAGTCCTGCAAGCTGGTATTCACGGGCATCTCTGCACACACAAGTGGTCCTACCCAAGTCACTGTTAATGCCAAAACGCAGTTTTCAGGGTCAGACCTTTCTCAGGAACCCTTTCTCAGTGGTTCAAAATGTTGCAGCAGGAGGACAAAGTCTCTAGCAGCTTTTTAAATTATTATTATTATTATTATTAACTGAACAAAGGAGGTTAAAAAAAGAATCTCCTTTTCTTCAGTTTATGAATGCTAGATTTTTTACATATAAAGGAAACGTTTCATAAAGACAATTCTCACAGTCATTAAACATATTTCCTTCCTCTGGCTGGACATTATATTTCTGTTTATGAAAATCACATCTCCCTTGAGATCCTTGTAGTTCAACTAGGAGAGATAAAAGGGAGTGCATAGTAGATTCAGAACGAGAAAAAAAAGGAGGCTTCTGAGAATTTTACTCAAGAAACTACTAGTCAAACTATGTAGGGATTGACCCAGATGGGCCTGGTCCAAAAACTTCAAGGCCACATCTGTGCTTTCAAATCCATACATTTCGAGCACAGGGAGGAAGGAGTTAGGCTTGGGAGCTCAGCTGAAAAAAAGATTCAAAGCATATGTAGTAACACTTCTGCAGGGAATTGGGACGGGGAGAGGAGGGTCAGGCTTGGAGCTCATTTTTAGAAGGAATTCCAAAGCACATGAATGTGGTGAAGGTCTGGTATGAAATGACTGCGCAGCACAGCCAGTGGAAGGCCATTAAATGAACCATTTAAAGCCAAATTGTTCTTTGGATGACTGCAAAGTCATTTCTCACATTATTTCAACTATTTATCTGTCTAGCAAAGAAAACACACGCGTTGTGAAATGCAGCCATTGCAACAGCATCAACTGCTTGTCAAATAGCTAATAACATGCATCTTTTGTGAATCTTCTTTTTATGTATTTTAATAATTTATTTGGCCCATTTTTTATGTTGTGTATTTAAAGTGACATATTTGTTCCTTTGAAGACTGCTTCTTGTTTTGGGGAGGAGAAAGAGGAAGAAAGTGATTTAGATGAAGCAGACTCCTTGGGGCATGAGCCTCACCTAGACTTGAAAACTTGTGAAAACCCTCTCATGTATATTAAGAAATTTGAAATGGTATGACAAATTTTATTTTCTCCTCAGCTTGGCATGCACTCAGGTACTCTTTTTTAACTTCATCAGAAAATATTTTAATTTGCGATATCACTTATCTTCACTGTTTATGAGAAATAGCACCTTAGCAGAAGTGCCCCCAAATTACATGGATTTATTCATTTATTTCATGAAATCTTCATGAGATCTTGGGAACAAAACGAGGCCTGAGAAATGTCATGAGTTCAACGGCTTTGAACAAGTGTCTGGGGGACGAAGCCCTCGCTTTCACAGCAGCTTACAGAGACCCACTTGTGTCCCAGTTACAGAGACGAAGGGACTTGCATTTGTAACAGTCGCTGCTGTGCAGTACTGCTTCCACATATGCAACATTTGTTAGAGTTTAAAGCAAGCCCTTTTTAATTATGGTCAATGACATATTCTGCAAAATCAAGGTTTTCACAGGAGAGCAAATCTGACAAAAGAATCCCAGATGTCAGTAACTGACTCCACATACAATGGGATGCATTCTGCAATGCTTGGGCACAGTGGTAACACAAGTACAAGCTGGTTGCGTTACACTGAGTACGAATCACAACTGCAGCTATTTCTTCCTCCACCTGGGAGAAAGGAAGCTTTAGCTACTGTTAAAGGGCCAAACCTTGAGATTTTTGGTGTGGTTTTGCTCAGAAAACTTTCAGTTTATTTCAGGAGGATTTAACATGGTATAACAACTAAACAGGAACCTCAGGATTTGACTCAGTAGAATTATAATGATCCTCAAAACTACAGGGACTTCAAGGCACACAAAGCCTTTTGTTTTTCCTTCCACGGAGCCAGAAGTGTGTTCAGTAGTGACGTCTAGTAAAATATCAGAGTAAAGTACACCATTCACAAAACTGTTCTGATGATTAAAGAGTCTCTAATTCAACCCAGTGACCACAGTGGAATTCTTCAAGTTTGAAAGCCATGACATAGAGTATTATTCATTGTTGTTTCATTAGTGCTGACTACATTCTACTTTTTCAGAGGATGGAAAACCCTTTTGAACCTTGAGATGCTATAAACTGGTTAATGAGAATAAATGCATCTTAGCCAAGGAACAAGTGAATAAGACTGCTGTAGAAATTAATTCTCAGTATTCAATACTGTAGTAAAATTATTGGCAATACTTGCAATAGCATGAGTTATATCAGTGGTTAGACTGAGAACCCTATGTGTATCAGTGAAGGTTGTTCTGATGTCCTGACAAAGAGTGGAGTACTTCTGTGATTTTATAACAGCCAAAACAACACATGTAGAGTTTGATTTTATATTTGCTTATCAGCTACAGAACAACATGCAAAAATAAATGCTAGTCTAATGTATGGTAAAGTAAACCAGCACTGAAAAAGTTCAGATTCAACAGGTACCTAAAGATAACTAGTCATGGTATAAGGCTGTATGAAAGCAAGCACCCCAAAACCAGTTGCTTAGGGGCCAGGGCAGAAATACTACATAACACACTAATGGTGTACCCAGCTTCAGACTGGTTAATTTAGTCAGGGATCACATAAGACACGGACTTATAGACGAAGCCTATCATAGCAAACATAAATAGCTGATGGGGTTCACTCCCCTTAGGCTTCACTGACCCACGCAGAAAGTCCATTTGGCTGGTGGAGAAGGCCCACCCCTGCTGTGATGCATCGTCTCCACAGGCTGCTGTTTCCTACATGTAGGAACAGAGGGAGGAGGGCAAATATACAAAAGAGATGAAAGAATCATGCTGATTTTCCTGTCTGGGTAACGGGGTAAGTAGTAGGATACTGCTTTCCAGTTTTTTTCACTTTATCTCCTTCCTTCTCTTCCCCTCTCCTGCCATGTTCACATCCAAATGAAGATGAAAGAAGTCTGGTATTGGCCTCTCAAGGTCTCAGATGGGTGCTCTTCCATCTGGAAGTGACACACAGATCATGCTAGATCACGTCCAACAGAACTGAGGGTTGAACTGTGTGGAAAAATCCATGTAATTCTCAAAAACTTGTGCACATAGAGGCAGTAAAGTGCAAATTCCTCCTCTGCATTAGATTATCTACACCTATACTTTACAGAAGCGTTTTAAGAAAAAGCCGCTCAGTTGTGAAAGGAAAAACATAAAACTGCATGCTTCTAAAGATGTTTCCAGTGCTCTCAGCATCATTGTCAGGGACGACTTGAAATGGGTCTGAACTCAAGTTTTCCAGGATCCAGCTGATACATGACTTTGAACCCTGTCACTCAAAAACTACAGTCAACCTCCTTTTCAACCACCTTTCAATCAATCCATCATTTACTCCATCAACAAAGAATTGCACACTGCAACAATACCTCTTCCGCAAAGATGATCCTTGAGGTCCCTTCCAACCTCTAACATTCTGTGAACAATTGCTTCAGTTATTATCCTGCTGATGCATTTAGAGCCACAGTCCTGCTCATGCAGGTATGACCGATCCTTTTAATAACATTTAAATTTTGTTTTGGCGACCATATGAGTGCTTTGATCGCTCATTTCCAACACACAAATGGGACGCCTGTCACAAGATTGTTTCAGCTTTTGGGTCTTTGTCTTTGGTACCTACGGTCTTGGCTGTTTTTTCAGCACTTTTGCCTCAGGCATTTTTGCAATCTGGCATGTCAGCACCTACTAGCTTTAGCAACTTCGCAGCCTTGGCTTATTGCCTCAAAGCTTTGGCATGAGTCTGCACTGTGGCATCCTTTCAACTCCAAACCTACTTGCTTTGCAGGTTTTCTTTGTGTTTTTTAGAACGTCAGCAACTGCCCTGACCCTAGGGGGGAAGAGAGACTGATCAGCAAGTTCAAACAGTGTCTGTGCAGCAGAAAGATGTCTATCACAAATGATCACATTCACTACATCACTTGCCCTTCTGTGTAAGTGTGCCAAATATTGCACATGCTCTGGTACCATGAGATTTTTTTTCCAGGCCATCTTCAAGATTATTGTTATATATATATATATATATATTGTTATACTTCTTCTGAGAGTCTCTGATGTTCAGTGGGAGAAAATCCTGACAACCTTCGTAATCCCTGACTGTTAGAACACTATGTTTCCATAGAACACTATGTTTCCATTCTCTAGTGGATATAGTTTCAAAGTATTTTCACTTTGACCTCTCTACAGAACCAGAAAAACCCATCACAGAGATAGCTGATGGGTTTTTGGTTGGTAGTTCAGGGTGACAAGTGCTGATTTAGTAGATGATCTGCTTTCCACAGTGACCACCAGGAGACAGCTATTGTGCTTTGCACAGCCCCCATTAAAAAGCTCCTTTCAGGTAGCACCATGTCTTCTTTGTATTGTCTTCAGGGAAATGAATCTAAGAAATCTTAAAACATCCACCATGATGAGGTTCAAGACAGGTTAATCTGAAAGTCAACACCAGCAACTGCCTTCAGTGAAGGCCTGAGTTTCAGTGCAGGTAGAATACTTCTCAGTTAGAAATGCTTTGTTACTGTGAACTGCTAACTGCCCTCTGTTTTGTCCTGCAACTTTTCTCTCAAAGGACTTCACATAGCCAACTCAATAATCCAGACTTCAGCTCATCAGAAAAGTGGAAAGGTGACAAAACCAACAGCTGATGCCTAAAAACAAGTGACCAACTCTTGCTACCATGTATCTCTTTATAGCAAAGGGTGTTGGACCAGGGCTTTCCCAGCAATTTAGAAACAACTGGCTTTTTCAGTGGTGTTGGGTATTGGATCTAGAATCTGTTTGCTTGGAATCTGACTGCAGATCCACCAGAAAGAGTTCAAAGATCATACAGAATTACCTGGATTTTTTTTGTCAGTGTTTCCCCAAGGAAAACACAGTTCCTATCCAAATAAAATGAACTTGCAATTTATTTACAAATCTGAAACACTGTGGACGTCCTTCACAAAAAAAAAGGCAATCCTTGAGATATCTTGAAGTGTGATTTTTCAGAGAGTTTTTTTCCAGTGGATAGTTTGCTGAGATGAAATTTGCTAACAACTGTAAGGATATGCAGAGGAAGGAAAAATAACTTTTTCTGACATCATGTGCAGTGTACTACACATAAAAAGAAAAGAAGCAAAGGAAAAAGTAGTGCCATGACTTCAATAATCAGAACCTTTCCTTTAGCATCTAAGAAATGACAAGTAAGAAAGTTTTAATATAGGAGAGGATTTTTATTTGCATTTCTTAACAATAAGGGTGGTTTATACTCCACCTGGTGTCTTTTCTCACATCATCTTCTATGGGCTTCTCTCAGTGACAACTACCTTTGTACAAAGCTTTCCTCCCTCCTCCTCCCGCTTCTCTGGTTCTAACTCTCTAGCAGGCTTCAGCATACAAACACAATGGGAGCATTGAAAGGAAGACAGTGGGACACCTCCTTTGATCTTGTGTTCTAATAACTTGTGTATGTTTGTGTCCAAAAACAATGTTCCAAGACTGTGAGGACTGCTGCTGCCGAAAAGAATACTCATCACAGGGGTGGTGGAATAGTTAAACTGTATTCAGGAAAGTAAAGTACTGGCCAGTAATGTAAACAGTGAACTGTAAACTCTGTTAAAAGCTTTGATGACTGAAGAGAGCTCCACTCCTGACAGCTGACAACACAGGCAGCACAGGTCTGTTCAAAGCATGGCACTGAGAGTCACCATTAAACTATACAACTCCCTATTATTTTTTCATATTCATTCTAGATGATACTCATTGCACGTGGACAAAAGAAACACGTCTTGCATTAAAACAAATGGCTACTGTCAGATAAGCCAGCTGAGCTCCTCTGCTCTGCTGCTCCTGGCTCAATGATGTTCGGGGGTTTTGACCCGTAAGATGTTGGATTTTTGTTTTCATTTTTCATTTTGTAATTTGCTGTTGCTTTTCTAAGAAAATGGTTGGGAAAAATAATTGTCATGAGAACAGAGTAAGACCAGTCAAACCTTATACAGAGAGCAAGCTGCTTGTGCAAAGTCACTTCTGACAAAGTGGCAACCCACAATAAGGAGTGGAGGAAGGAGAAAGTTGCTTGATCACCATCCTATTATTTCCAGCTATGACCCGGTAAAGTCTTATACTGTCACATGTTGACAGAGCTGTGAACTTTGGAAAGGCAATGTAGGGATCAGGATCTGCCCCTACATTTTGTATTCAGAGTCCACCTCTGGAACCAGCAGAGTTTGACAGACACCCCAGCCTGATTTTCAATATGATAGCCTTTGCAAAACTCCCATGAAACGTGAAAGGCTTGGATTCAACATGTGTTGGTTCAGCACAGCACTTCCATGTTAGTTTTGCTTGGTTTTTTAAATAAGCATAAAGTTTGTTGAAGTTCTGATGCTGTAGCAAGCAGGGTTGGTGCTGTGCTTACCAATAAGAGTAAGAAGTGTTTAACTTAATGGATATCTGCCCGGAAAAGGATAGAAAATGTTAGTAAAACTATCTTTTAAGCTCTGTATGAATTTAACAATTCCAAAGTGTTTTCGCAAACTCACTTATAACTGTATCATACTGGGAAAGAAAACTTTACCCTAAAAAACATGCCTGGGCCACCATGTCACTGAACAAACCTGTCACTAGTAACTTGCCACAAGTATTCTGTCATTCTAAAATAAACTTGGCTGTAAAAGAATGCCTTCTTCTGAACATTAAGATAAGGCAAAATAAACCTCCAGGTCTGTTTTTAAGCTGCTTACACATGGGATCTTTGGTTACTACTCATTTTCTCCACAGATACTCCATATACACTAGGAGCAGTGTTGATGCAAAGCTTGTGATGCAGGAGGCACACAGTGGCTGACAGAGGTGAGAAGCTGCGGCAAAGACACAGAGCAGACCCAAGCTCCATGTAGCCTACAGACAGTCTTGGTGATGAATTACACAAGATTTAAACAGAAAAGATGCAAACTGTTAGCTGCAGGTTCCCTGTAACTTCATGCAAGGGACACAGAAGGCATAGTCCTCAGCATTTGTGCAGCTTCCGAAAGCTACTGAATCAGCAACACGCTCCTTTCAGACCTGGGCTGAGGGTAGAGGAGGCTCGCAGCAGTACAGAGTGTGTTAGCACTGCCCAGTGCCACTCACGCTTCAGGTGATGAGACACAGCGTGAGCCCTGAATGCACAGAGTTCCATGCAAATAAAACAGAAATCACTAACACAGCTCAACTACACTGGTGCAACCAGCACAAACGGCTAGATCTAAATGGTCTTTGTTGTTTATCTAGGTTCTCTAAACTTGGCTGTGAAAAGCAGCTTTGTTCAAAATTCACTTAGTTTTTCCCTACATGATGCATCCAATGGAACCACAAGATTGGCTTATATATATAAGACACTGTGGTAAATGAGCTTAAAATCAAAGTGATGTTCACTCCTACAAGGAAATTTCTGAAGCCCTGGCAGATGGGCAGACACAAGATGACCAAAGCAAACTCTTCAAACCTTTAATTTATGCTTCTTTTCTTTTACCATTAATTGTCAGTGTTACAGCATGTTGCACATTGATCGAATTTGTGAGCTGCATATATGGTCTCTCTGCTGTATCTCTGCAACATTTTCTATGGCATTAATGACATAATTATTGCATTCAGGTAGGCCGCACTGGTTTGAATGAAGTGAAGATAACCCATGGAGATCCACTTTGCTGCTCCGCTCCACACTCTGTGTCCTTTTGCATTGTGTATTTTCAAATACATGACAGAAGCTACAGGAATTCTGAAATTTGCATAAAACGAACAAGCCCCCAATTCTTCTCCTGGCATTCAGTAATTTTGCCATGGTGGTTTTGAACTAGTGCCAGACCATATCTAACTGAGGCAGCATTTCTGCCAACGATCTGCAAAGGCAGAGTGCATCCTAGCAAACTTCCTTTTTGCCTCTGTTCTGTCAGCAGAAGGTCAGACAAGTGGAAGACCACTGGCCCATTAGCCACACACCCTGTACTTCTTCACAGCATTACCTACTGCCCTCACCTGCAGGAGTTTCTTGTAATGTCTTAGAGAATCTTTCCCGTTAGGGCTTCTTCAGGATTTTGAGGCAGTTTATAGTACTGTGGGCTGGATCACTGAGGCTAATACTGCCTTCATGCAATAATAGCCCACTCTCTTGTTTATTCAACCAAATTTAGATTTTAAAAAATACAAACCAATTCCTGCAAACATAGTAGGTAGAATTCATCTCCCTCTACAGTCTATGGTAAGAAACAGGTGGTTCATGTACTCTATTTTATATATTAAAGTTGAGATGAGTAATTTTTGAAAAGTACCTGTTAGGACATTCTTTGTCTCATCTTAACATAGACATTTAAAATAGGCCAGATTAAATGGCTATTCCTCTCCCCTGGCTATAAGAAGAGACTGGGTGACTAGATCAAGTAAAGATAGTGTAGGCAGCTATAGTTGAGTGAGATGCATTCCACTCCCTTACGTGGTGTAAGACTTAAGGTTTCTCTGGTCTTGAAGGAAGAGATTTAAAAACAAAACACCAAAAATAATACTCCTGCATGCTACACACTGCCAAACATCTAGGAGATCAGAGGGAACAAATTGCTACTAAGCTGAACAAGGCTCAAGTGAGCATACATAAAAGCTTGAGAGATCACACCTTTTTCTTCGTACAGAAAACAGTCAATGCCTAAGTTATACACGCATGAAGCCAATTCCTGTATGTGTACTTGTGGCTGTTGTAGAACATTTTAAGGTGAATTTTCTGCAAGAAGTAAGAATGTCACTATGGAAAATTTCAGTAGCGTAAGGACCACCGTATCAATAAAATCTTTTCTAACTGCTTTGGTTTTAGGATCTGCTCTAATCAGCCCTCTTGTGCAGATGGGAACAGCAACGTCCAGCAACCAAACCATCCATTCCCACCAACCTCCAGCAGACAAAATACAAGGAAGAACAGCTATGTCATCTCTAGTCCTCCGATACTCCTAACCAGCTAAACAGTGGGAGTACCCTAGCTGACACAGGCTCGAAGACAGACTGGGCAAATCAGTGTAAGAGAATCCACTGACAATTTCTGAATACATATAAGCCATCTCAAACTCAAGAATTCCTTGAAGAACAACTTGTTAGAGACCAAGAGATGATTAAGTGGAAGTATCATTATATGTTAACCCTATTATTATATTCTTCCCTAGGCATCTACTTTTGGTCACTGTTAGAGACCAGCATGCTGTACAGCAATTCTTACACTGCCTACCACAAAAAATAAAGTGGATCGTGAGTGTTTTAGACCAATTGAAGAGGATCAATTAGTATTGTCCCCATGGAGGAAAGGAAGAAAATTCCTGCACCAAGTTCAACTAAGCCACTGAGCTGGTCCGGAGACGCCATACTGATTTCAAGAGACCCATGAGGTACAATTCATTCTCTTTAGGTCTGAGTAGCTGCACAATAAAATCCACATTATTAAAATAAAATTTTGTTTCATAAGACAGTTTCCTCATATGTTCTGAGTATTTCCTACTGAGAGTGGGAAGGCATTAATAAAACTGGATTTAAAATTCTACAAATCAGCACAAAAAAAAGAACATACTTCAGCTCTTCCCTGCTGTTGGATTATTGTTGAATACCCTATGGTTCTCCACAAATTCTTTTCTGTAGCACAAACCAACGAGATGGATAACGTAACTTTTGTTTATAAATTCTATATTCTCTTTATAGTGAAGTCTTGTATTTTAATAGCTAATCTTTCACACAATTGAAATGTATACTCAGAATTATGGCACCCCGGCAAATAGTTAACAAGTTTAAAAGTATCGACTGATACTTAAATCAGGTCAAACAGGATTAACAACCCAAAATATGCCATAGCTTCATCCTGGTCATTAATGACGATGTTAAACAGTACTTGGCTCTTGTATTGGCTCCTTGGGTACACCACTGGTTATTGGCCCCCAGCTGGACTTCATACTGCTGATCACAACACTGAGCCCAGCAGCTCAGCCAGTTTTCAGTCCACCTCCCTGCCCACTCATTCACACCATAACTTCATCAGTTTGTCAGTAAGGGACATCGTCAAAAGTCTTACTAAAGTCAAGATACAGCATCTGCTGCAACATCATTATAGATGACTACCAGGTTTATCATGTATATTACTTCTCTCCCTTCATAAACCAATGCCAACCGCTTCCAGCCACCTTCTGCCCTTAGCATGCTTGCACATGGTTTCCAGGATTATTTGGTCCCTCACCTTCCCTGGGATCCCTGGGATGCTGACTGGCCTGTAATTTCTCAGATCCTCCTTTTTGCCCTATGAGTCACGCTTGCTTTATTTCAGTCCTCAGGAACCTTTCCTCAATATCCATGACCTTTCAAGGATAACTGAGAGTGCTGGCACACTTGCAGAAGCCTTTCTCGTTGCCTTTCATATCCCCTGCTAGATTCAACTCCAGGTGGGCTTTGGCTTTCCCAGCCCCAGCCCCACTGCTGCTTGAGGCTACGCTGTGGAACACACCTCGAGTTTGTGTCCTGAGTCAATCACGAATGTAACAATGTAACAATGTCACAAATGTAACATGTAACAATGTCACAAATGTAACAAGCTCAGAAGCAAACTTTGTAGGAAATTCCACAAATATTTTTGTATCTTTCTGAAAGAGACAAAAGCTCTTGAAATTTTCACAGTTTTTTCATGTTCTCTTTAGGTTGAAACTGATGATTCTGATCTTCAGAATTTTTCTATTATAAGGCACAGCTTGTCTTCCTAAGTTTAAACAATGGGCTAAAATGCTACTTTTCAAGGTAAAAATGTTCCATTTCAAACCCAAACAGAACTTCTGTTTCAAGTCTATTCAAATATCCTGTTCCAATATTTTTAATACACAGAAAATTGTCAGAAATGAAGCATTTCTATGGAGTGTTATTTTGCAGTGAAAAGCTATTTCACCATAAATTTTCTGACCGCTTCCAATCTGAAACACGAGAGAATACAGGGATTATATTTACAACTGGGTTTGTATCTTCAGTGGTATTACTCAACCCTTTCATCTCCTCAGGGCAAAGATGATTCAGGAAATCTTGATTGAAAGCCCAGGTCCTAGATAACACAAATATAACATATTTATTATTTTATCATATTTTTAAGAGATAATCTGAAAAAAATACTTTACAATTTTGATTCATCTGACTATTTAACTAAGTTCACCTTCCCAGTGACTTTAGTGAAGAAGTTACACTTTGATTTCAGACAAGTTTTAGTCTCTCTATTTCATTTTTACTATAAAGGAAGAATATCTTATTTTGGCCAGTTTCCTTTCCACCCATATTGCAGGGTGCCTCTGACTATGCCAAACATTTTGGCTGTTGGCTTTATTTTATGTATCGTTATACTGAAGATGTTTACAGTTGCTTTATTAGAACACAAGGATTTCTTCCTCACCTCAGATGCAAAAGTTGCAAAGATGCAACCCTTTCCCCACAAAACATGCAAAAGCTAATGCTACTTTTTTTTTTTTTTTTGCTAATATTGAGTTAACAGTCACAATATTCTGCTGAACAAGAAGATGCTACAAATAACAGGACATAATCCTACTAGAGCGATAATATTGGAGAGAAGAAAGCCAAAGGATGAGTATCCCTCTTTTGACTTTATAACTGTGCAGTTCCTCTGAAGCCATCACATTTCACTACAGTGAAGCATTCTAGTCCAGCCTCACTTACAGAAAAGGCACCTGCATATCCTTGAGTTCTTTCCTGTCTGTATGTGGCACAGATTTTGAGTACAGGATGAGCATCTGACCTTCAAAAAAATCTTAAATTCAGAATATATAACACAGGCAGCTTAGCCATTCTTCTTATTTCTAAAGGAGATTAAATGCAGTTGAAGAAACTACACTGCATTCAGAAACTGGACTCTTTGGAAGAAAGGGTGACATTTTCTCAAAAAGAAAAAGTCCACAGACTAGGACTTTTCAACTGTTTCAGTATAAAAGAGCCAAATATAAAGAGCAGGAAACCATTCTGTACTTTCAGAATAATGTGAAAAAGACAACCCAAGAGAGCTTTAATACCTGAAATGCTCTTAAATCCGAAAGAAAGACTTTTTGTAATACTATATCAAAAGGGGAAAGGGAAATAGCCCAACACAGTGCTTTCCTTTTTTTCAGCATGATATGGATGTGGAAAGTATGTTAATTCCTGTATTCTCAAAGGAAAACAAATAGCATAAACAGACAGAGCAGAGAGGAAGAGAGCAGTATGTTTAAAATAATAGAGAAACCCACCACTCATTTAAGCTGTTAGCTCTGGTAAGGCTCAGGCTGTGTGTCCAATCACAGGACCTACAGTTTATGCCAAGACTCGTTTCAGATGCATTCTGCACCAACTCCACCAAACGCAAACACAATTAGAGCATTCAGCATCAGACAGTAGGAGATCCCCTTTGATGTTCGGATAAAATCAGGATATGCATGGTTTTGTCCAAAATGACAACCATCTCAGGTTTACTAATGGGTATCTAATAGAAAAAGAGAACTTTATGATGCTCATTAATTACCAAACTGTCATGTGCTTCTGGCAGAAAGAAAGTAATCCTCTTCTCCAGATTAGACAGCCACCACAAAGGACTTCAAAGAACTTTCAGTCCCCTCCCCTGAGAGCTGCCTTGCATAAACCTCACAGCACTAACCATGCAAATTAAAAGAAGGGAGCAGTTGACAAACCCTTCCCGATACATGTGCAGTCTATTGCTGTTGGCAGTTCAGACCTGAGCCCTTATTCTGCTGGCAGATGTGCACATTCTCTATACATAAAACGTGCTCTAAAATTCACACAAAACTTTACAAATTATTGGTAAACAATGCTTTCCATTCTTGCTTTCAAGCCTGGAGATATATGTGCTGAAGATTCTCTGGTGGCAATAAAAATTCTTTTTTAAGAACATGAAAATGTAGAAGAAATACAGCTGAAAGTCTAGTTCTCAGAAATTTTTCTCAGATGTTTTTCTTAATGAGGAGCAGCTAAAGTATGCCTTTTTCTGGCAATTCGCCACAATGGGTACAAAGGGCTACAGAGATCATCTACTATGAGAATGGATGGGTTAGGGAGTATGAAGCACTTCCAGTGATTCCCCTAGTTTTAAATGGTCAGGCACTTACGGAGTTGGGGACCGTGCTGTCAGCACAAATTCCTTCTCTTGCTCCTACATTTCTATAAACTCCTTATATGTTATTCCCCCCACCTGGGACTGAACTCTACAGACTTCAAAGTATGCAATACATTTCATGTATTTATGATTGTCACCCAGATGCATGTGTTTATGGTTGTTTTCACAAAGGTCTGAAATAGTGATAAAGTCTGAATTGTCTCTCAGGAGGAGTGAGGGGACAGGTACTTCTGATGTTTAGATGTCACACGAATTCTAGATGACAGGATTGTGTTCCTGAACATATTTGCCTCGTGGTTCTTTATTTACTCAGGTAGATTCAAATCACCTTACTGACAAGGCAAAAGACAATGATTTGGAATCTGAATATTCTCATTCAAAGACCTTCCGCCAAGCAGCATTTGGTTCAAGTTGTGTGCCTTGGTCTTACTGGACAGACCAAGCTTTTAATAGATGCCCCAGAAATTTCAGATTTAAAAAAGGGATTTCTCTAACCAATCTGATATATTTTTTAGTACACGAAGAATGCCAAAAGCATACTGCCATCCAAAACAGAACTGGCTTTATGTTTACCAAGAACGCAAGAGCCCCGGGGAAGTAGTGCTGAGCGACGAACGGTACCAAGAGTTTAGGGGAAAAATGAATATCATAGGAACCATCAGAAACTGTTCCTTTGCTAATAGCACTTTTCAGATAGTCCCTCTTTGTTACATTATGATGAACCTATTTCAAAATCCTAAGCTGCCTGAAAGATTTCCTTTTTCCCAAGTACTGTGTGTGCTACTTCTCAGTACGATTTTTTAGTAGCAACAAAATACCTGAGAGAAATAGAAATTTAATTTTCCTTTTAAAATGAGTAATTTAGCATTCTTGAAAACTCTAGAGTTGCATCAGAAACACCAGGTATTCTGAACACATGACCATCCCAGGTCACAGCTACATATGTAAAATAGTAAATGAGATTGGCTGAAATCTGTTTAGTGAAATTTGTTTAGTTTTAGTGAAAAAATTCCTCCTTCAGGGGTAAAAAACCCAGATATTTTAATGGAATTTTTCCTCATAGCATAGAAAGATTAAAAACATAGAAAATAATACCGGCATAAAACTGGAAAAAAAAACGGAATTTCGCCTGATAATTCCTTCTCTTGTCAACTTCCGTGGATTTCATTTCAGGAACAAAACTACATTTCTTGATTGTCTCTACAGTTAAGCCCTTCATCGTCTCTTTTGCTCACTAAACACGTTTCCTCTCAGAGCATTCTGGTTTTTTTCCAGATTGCTCTGAGCAGGACTCCGGCCTTCCTATGAGCTCTCTGGGAAAAGCATTTATAATGAACTCGGTTATAAATGATGAAATAAAAATGTAATATTTTAACATTAGACAGTCACAAGGAAGTTCCCTGACAGCTACCAGCTCCAGCTCTAGATCATGGAAATGAGCAAGTGCCCTGCACTGAGGGAAAGACAAACTCTGCTCACACTGAGAAGTCAAATCAAATACAATCACTACCACTAAAATATTAGACTTGTATTGTGCTATAGATTGTCTTTCTTCAGATTCTTTCCTTCACAGACGAACCTTTAAAAACACCTCTTAATACACTATCATGTGCTCTTGATGCCACTACTTCTGTGTAACCTTCTGTTTTCTCTGGGATGAGACCATCTCAAACTATTTTAAATTATTATTAAAGACAGGTAGGGTATAGGCCAAATATCTTGATTGGTTTGTTTGATGATGCAAAAAAGTAGGATGTAATCTTTGACACAACATCCTCTGTTACGAACATCCTCCTCCACATTCTTCCCCAAACACTAAAAGAGCCAAGAAACCCAGGGTCAAGAGTAAGTCCCTCCCAGCTAAGTTTCATAGCTGTGCCTTTCTGAGGCAAGTCTTTCCTTGGGTAGACAAACAGAAGCAATGCATTCATTCTACTTCCACCTCCATAAATTCATCTGTACCTTCCATTGCAGTAAGACCAAAATCACAGTTAATTCCAAAATGGGCACATTTCTGCAGACATGCACCAACTTCCAGGATATGCCCACAGAAACGGGACTCCCTTTATTGGCTGTTTGCTGTAGTGAACATCAGTGGAGAATTTCTCTTTTAAAATACTCTGGTTGGCACCAGAAAAACAAGTCATTCTACTGAATGTGAGATCATTTTTGCTAGTTTTCCTTTGGTTAAGTGGCAGTTGAAAGAAAAGAAGCCTTGGAAAAACTTGTGAATGGGCCTGATCCTTGCAGGTAGAACTTGAATTTGAGTTCAGTTAAGAAATGCAATAACAGAGCGACTTGTACTGAATTTTTGTGCTGCATCGTTGATCGTGTGAAAGCAGCAGTGAAAGAACACGAGGTAGCAAAAAGAAATCCAGTGCAAACAGAGGCAACATGATCAAAGAAGAGTTAAGAAAAAGAGTTTTACAGTAAGAGCAGGCTGGACGAAGGCCTGGATCTCCAAGTCCTGTTGTTAATCCCAGCTGTGCTCAGGCAAACAGGCCTCAGTGTGTATTCTTTATAACTAAACAGATCTGTCCCAGAGAAATGCTTCGCTCCATAGTGAACTTCTCCTCCCAACAGAAACAAGCTAAAATTGGCGAGCCCCTTAGGTCAAGAAGGGATTAGTGGTGTTAGCAATGAGATCTTAAGTATAAGCACAAAAATTTCAAGTTGCTATTCCTGCTAAGCCAAAGTACAGGCTCTGGCGTTTTTTCAGCTCAATGTCAAGCTCAAACGAATGGCTCACAAGATGGTCAGAAGGGGCAGGAGTTTTTTTAGCAGCCAGTCTGATCTAGCACCAACAATGCTGCAACAAGTCTCCCCTCCAAAAAATGGGATCATTTGAATCCAGGATCAGCCCTTGACACACTTGAACCAGGCAGCACAGGACACAGCTGGTCACAGCTAAGAGATAGAAGTCAGGAGAGAAGGAAGAGACCCTATGTGAACTGGCAAAGGACTGGAGGAATCTTGGGGTTTTGGCATATTCAAGTACTTCTAAGGTCTTCCAGGACAAGCAGGCAACAAACCAGTTTATACAAACTCAGATGCATCTGGACTTGCACATCAAGAGGAAAAAGAAGCAACAGCCATTCCAATAGGCTTTAGATTTGCCCATAGAATTTGAACCTGAACCTTTCCCTTTCAGTAGCCCCTGAACAGGAAGGGAACTGGAGCTGAAAAAGATGCCAAATGATTGCAGTGAGCTGCACAACACAACTCAGAGCCTGATCTGTATTTTGGGAAAGAGGAAGTCTGAGGTGTTTTGAGATATTCTTTTGCAATTAGCAAAAACAATCAATTCAGTAGGTAGAAAAAGACAATATATGGAAACAACTGAAGCATTAAGTGAAATCAGTAAACCCAGTAGCATGAAAAAATTTCCCCTAAAAAGAACTGGCTGAGTCTCCACATGACCATGGATACACAGAACTACAAAAGGTGTAGGAGGATTGTTTGCAAGTTCGGTAGTGTGTGAAAACTTCAGCATAGATTGCAGGAGAAAGAGAAACCCGTTTAGTGGTCAGTAAATTGTGATTTAGCAGTTTTAAGAGCTCGTTCATCCCTTCCATACGCATATACATACAAATGCACACCTATACACACAAAGACTGCTCCTTTCCCTACACATGAGTCAAAATTTTCAAAGTTTGAACCCTGAGTCCAGTGAAGGTGAGCATGCAACAGAATCCAGAGTGGTGCTTTACTAGAGGTAATGTTTATGTTCCATAGTACTGTACCTCCTGGTGTAACAGATTTTAGATCAGTAAGACATTTCTACTTAAATTTTCAGGAAAAACATTTATGATATGGACAAATCATGCATTGTTGCCATACCTTTATAAACTACAAACAGGTTCATGTGCAAGAATGGTAATAACACTTTGTCGATTATCACTATGTTGAAAAATTAAAAACAAATGCTATCCCAACCAGAGCAATTACCAGGTGAAGTCATTCAAATAAAACTACACAAGACAAAAACCAGATGGCTCCTTGTGCCTCTGTTAACTCCTGTTAATATGTAGGGTAAAAATACCTGAAAGAATTGGCTCATCAAAAAGCAAGAGTACCTCAACCCATGAATGTTCCCACTTCATTGACTCAAACAATGGGTTTGTTCTTTCAAGAATAGCCTACAGAGTGCTAAAGTACTTACCTAAGAGGGATGCCGTATCTGAACAGCGTGTCACCGCAAAAGCATCTGGTAAATGAAGCACTCCCCTCCAATATGCAGTTCATCTTCAGATAATCATGGCTAATGCTTTTTCCATTACAGAAGGAAATCTTGGTATTTTGAATTGAAATACAGGTGTGGGATATGGAACTGTGAATGAGTTACTTACTGGGCCTTTTAAGAGACTGACATGCACTTGGTTAAAGCTGTTGCCATTAAGCCTGCTGAAGCTGGTAATCTGACAAATATCTATACTATGTATCAGTTTAGACAGCGGAGTCTTTAGTCAGGTTTTCATTGACCAACAATGAATATTTCATTGCATCTCTTTTGAAAATGCTTGCTTATCCTATTATTTGATTACTAAACAAAAATAGACCTGCAGCAAAAATAAGGTATGGTCTCCTTTCACAAATGAGAAGGAAAACCAGATTCCAAATCTGAACTTCCAAAACAGAGCAGAGTGGAAGTGCTCCTGATTTGCTAGTCCCAGATCTAAACCAAACACTTCTATGACACTTGAACACTTCCATGTCTTTGATACAGGCATTCACACATCATCACATGAAACAGTTGATACAAAATAGGGCCTTTATCAAGGGTCCTATGGCCTAACAGCTCCCCACATCTGCTTTCCAGTCAAATCATCTCCATTTTCTTCTTATTTTCAAGGTCTCCCCGAAAGTTTTAGCCAGATGAAACGGCAACAGTGATTCAGACATCCAATTCTGTAAGTCCTGTTTTCATCATAGTGAAAAAAAAACCAAACCAGAAAACAACAAACCACATGCGAAGCGTAATTAGGACCTCACACACCCTTTTAATGCAGCTCGCAGTATCTGTGCAGTGCAAACTTAATTTTTCTGCCACAACGCTATCTTGCCCTACCTACATTTACTATATTCCTCATGCGCATTAACATCTATGAGTCCTAACACAGTCTAGATATTATTCCAAATATCCTCAGCTAACAAAATATGGAGCATGAGCTCATCTTACCACAGAACACGATGGAAAGAAAAGTCAGTTGGAGGTAAATGGTAAGGAACAGTCGCCTGTACTAAAGAACTGTGTTGTAAAATAATCTCAATTGACTTATTCAAGAAGGCGGCCTAAAATATGCTGAAGTTATGTGAAAGAAATTGTAAAAGTTGCCTAAGGCAGTTAAGAGCCTGGAATGCATTAGGGTGAAGATACTATACTGGGTTCAGGTATAACATGAATGGGATGAAACACATTAGCAGTGTCACAGCAGTAATGCTGATTGGAATCCAGATATTTATTAGCAGAGTCACATGTAAAAGTAGGGCTATTAAATAAATGGAAAATATTAGCTTGTGATAAGGTAGCAGATGCTTCTTGTAACAGAAACAGATGTATAGTTTATAAAAGGGTTGATTTCTCAAGCGGGTCACTAAACGGGTGCTTGGAAATGTTAGTTACACTCAACTAAAGTATTAACTGCATAGATGCTTTCAGAAACCTAAAGATTATCCAGTTATCATTGCTGGACACTTACAAGCTTGAAAGCAATCCAGCAAGTATGCAAAACCTTGGTACCCACAAAGCATTAATATTCTAGATGAATCTCTAGTGTACTCAACCAATGACAGCCCATGACTATAGGGGAGTAATAACTGATGGTGAGAATATGATCAGAGCAGATAAACTTGTTGCCAGATTATTTTTGATGATACAAAGATTAAAAATGTGGCAAAAATAGCTCTATTCACACTAAAAGCTCTTCTGAGAGTGTTTGTATCTTGAAAATAATCCCAGTGTTAATGCAGAATTGAGAGTGTATTTTCTATTAAAAAAATAATCAGTATAATAGCTCTTAAGAAGATCTATCTGATGATCCTGTTGAGGGTCAGAAGAGATTATCTCTTCTTAGAACTGTAAAGATAATATTAAGCATGCAAAGAAGCAGCTATGGATCTAGACAAAGCTGCTCAGTGAATCAAAAGGCTCCCCTGCTATGTTACACAGCACACAAACAGCTTTAGCTCCTGGCCTCATACACTTGACAGATACTTACATGAATTTTAACATTAGGACATGACATTCAAATGGTATTTTCGAGCAGTATTTTTTCTTTCAGACGGCCCCCACTCTGGCAGTCTACTCTGGGTTACCAACTTCTGCACTTGAAAGAGGCAAAGAAGGCAGAAATGCCTCTGACAATGAGATGAGAACAGCGAAAACTGGAGTTCGCATCTCGGGCTGTGAAAAAGCTCGCTGGTATGGGAAAGGTGTATCACATGGGGAGCAGAGCAAGCATAAAGCCATCTATAAAATAAGTCTCCCATATAACCTTCCTCTTGAAATCTCAAGATGAATATCACGAAAAAATAGTTAGCTCTGGAGAACATGCACTTCAAATCAAAAGCTCTCCTTGTGCCTTTAATGCAGGAATATCAGGTTTCAGCTCTCTGAATGTGAACTGATAACCCAGTTAAAGAATGATACAAGCAGCAGTTGAGCAACTGCTCCACTCCCTGTCATTTTCTGACCAACTTCTCTTTTCCTACTCTAGAGTAAACAGAGCCGACAGGGCCACATATGTAGAACACTGACACACAAAACCAAACAACAAATCAAAACAAAAATAACAGCTCCATACCCACAGGGGAGAGCCACAGTCTGTTCTCTTGCAGCCAAACTTGGTTAAGAAAGAAATTCCTGTGCAGGCAAGTTGCTGTGAGAGAGAAGTGCTGCACGTAAGGGGCAGGGACCTCTGCCGTGGCTGGGCTGCAGGGAGGGTGGATGTTGTTAGGGTCACTTCTTTTCACTTGGGAAATGAAAGACTAGACAAAGGCATCAATTGTTCATCTGGAAGAGTATTAAATCAACCAGAAAGAAGCAAGAAGAGGATTGGGCAGATGTAAAAATTTAAGAGTGATGACATTGTTCTTGTGACTTTAAGTACAGACTGCAAGATCTAAGACTGTCACAATAAAAACTTTATGAACGAAAATACTACAAATAGATTTCTGTATTTTGTGAACTACAGTAAAGTGATGAGCCAGGTTAAAAAAAAAACCAAAAAACAAACCACAAACATTTCCACCATTTAGCTTGTATTTAAATTAAACATTCCTTTTGAGTGAACACCTCTATAATACACCTACATTGCACATGCTAGAATAGTGACAACTTAAAAAAATAATAATTCTGAAGTAAACTATTTCAGGGAACTAATGAGTGTAAACTATTCTTGAAAAGTATGGGGAAATACTGAAAATGAATGCAATATATACAACACTAACATTTTGGGTTCTGCAAACCACGGTGTAGGTTTACAACTAAGAATGAAAAAAAAATGACTGTTTTTTTTAATATTCTTTTCCCCAAGGAGAAACACATGTTTTGATGTTTGCACTTTCGCAGAGCCTGGAGTAGCTTGGGGCTTCTCCATCAGCAAAGCAGAGCAGAGTTCATCCAGCTGTCTAACGAGGTAAGGTAAAAATGAGTGCTGTGATGGGAGATTTGCCGGCAGGACAGGATCCTCAGTTTGGTAGTCCGGGAACAGAAGGCATAACGAATGGAAAAGGAGCTTAGTTTCAACATTTATGAAGAGACTGTCCTGGTCCTCAACAAGAGACAAAGCAAGGACACTAATGAAAGGGTCCTAATCTCTTTCTGGTAGGCTGACTGAACTCTAATTTTGGCAAATATATGTACTTAGAAATCTCTCAGTTGACACACTGTCATAAACTCTTATTAGTCTTAGGTTACTGGAGGGAAGAGAGATGTCTCCTTAGCCAGGGAATCCCCAGCTTTGGGGACCAAAGGACACCAGCTTTAGATTGATGATACCTGGTCCTTAGTCCTGTGTGAAGAGGAAGACAATGAGATGTAAGTGCCATTTAAATTACAAAGACTGGACCTAACCCTGAAGAGGAAAAGAACAGTGCACAGAAGCTGAAGCTGGAAAGTTCCCTAGCTATTTTTTTTCCACTGACCCTTCCAATTATTTTGAAGAAGGAATTCGATCAACTTGTGAAAGAGGCTGAAGACACAGAAAGGGGTTATCTCCTGCAATAGCACTGATGTAGATATACTGCCAAATTCCTTTCAATTTGATAATCACAGAATTACTTAATAATCTAGATTGGAAAGGCAGGGAAGATGAAACAGATTCACTCCAAGAGATTCAGAGACTGGAAGCGGCATAAAGCTTTTTAACTTTTTCTGGTTTAGCAGGGAGTGATGCTAGCCTGTGAGGAACATCCATAGGCCCTGTGAAAGCAGGGAGATTTCCAGAGGTACTAGATAGCAAAGAAGAAAGATCAGTGAACTTGTAAAAAAAATAGAATTAAAACTTTAAAATATGTCACCCTGCTTCAAAGAAGGTAGCTTTGTACTTCACGGTGCAGGAGTACTCTCCTTGTACACATTAGTTTAGAGTCCGGGGAGCAGTTGACCAGACAATGACTCCCTAGATTTAGCTGTCATGACCATTACATCTGTCCATCTGACATAGATCTTCCCCTTTGCTAACTGATCATACAGGAACTAAAGCAAGAAGCAATCAAAACTCGCAGTGCAATCTGGTTCCAAACACAGCCGTGAGGTGACTGGAGGCAGTCTCCCTCCCAGCTTGTTCTTGTAGGGATGGGGAACAACACTCTGCAGACAGCAAATTGGGCTCTTGCCTAGCCCTGTTACACCTTGAACACAGCAGCTCCCACCCTAAAGAATTTCCCCCCAAGAGCTTTTTTTTGCCCTTACCCTTTGTGTGGTCTGTCACAGTGTGTGGCCACAAAGACTTTTTTATATGAATTTTCAGGACTTGGCCTGCCCCCAGCTCATAGTGAAAACCTCATGCCCATGTTAAGAGTCTGTCTCAGCCCAAATGCTGCACTTTTGGGAGGCACAAGAAAAAATAATGCCTGTGCAGGTTTCACAGTAAACCAGTGCTAAGTTCTTAAGCTTTGTTTGACAGTAAAAGAAAAATAAAAGGCAGGTATCAGAGCAGAAACAGTGCCCATGGTTGCTGAAGCATACCTGGTATTTCAGCATGGGCCCAAGCTACTGTTCATAAGCTGGAGTAGACCAGACACAGGCAAACCATACATGCTACCAAACAGTCTGCCAAGAGATGTCATGAGCCAGCTCTTCCTGAGCGTGTGAATGTTCTACGTCAAAACTGCAGCTGAGCTAAGAGCCATTGGGAAAGAAAGCATGAGTCACAGGGTGCAGTAGGCTTTCGTGACGCTTCATATCACAGTGTAGGCATAATCCCACAATCTCACCGTGCAGGTCCTGGACAGCTGGAGAAAGACTTTGGAGAGAAATAGGATATGCTTTCTTTCCAAAAGCCAAGGTCCTACTCCCTTGACACATCTCTCCAGACAATGAAACAACCACAACCTGATCTTGGTTTGCATAGTCAAAACTTTTGTAAATAAGCTGTGTCTGCACTGCAGGACAAGTGCAGTGGGACCAGTACACATACCTCACAAAGATGGACTCTGGCTCTTAAATGAAAACAATGCAAAGATGTCCATCATCCTACAGACTGCAGGGCCTGACCAGAACGCTTGTACAACTCGGATACAGGACGGAATTTTCACACTCCACAGTGTGACACAGATTTAGTAGAATAACTAAAAATGTACATCTAATTTTGGTTCATGGGATGTTACATCTTACCCTATCTGAAAACTGTGTTTCACTTCCTTTGCTTCCACCAAAACAAATGAAAGTTGCATGTGTCTTAAAATAACTAGATCTATATAGCAGAAAGCCGGAGAATGTATAGCCATTACTTTTTTCTTTACCCCCCAAACAGCTTCTTTTTCCAGATGCAAAGCAGATAGTGTTTTCAAAGCAACATGTATTCTGTGACATAAAGCATGCCAAGTTTCATGAAAACCTAAGCATGTTTATAAAATAAGAGTTGGATGATACTTGTACATTAAAAGATGATCATTAAATTTAATTCATGATTATTTCTGGTGTTTACATTAATCTTGAAGTGGTTTTGTGTTATTCACTGAAATTGATTGCAATCAAATGTCTACTAAACTACAGTACAACTTGCTCTATCAATCTACTACATGGTTTCTCTAATTTTCACAAAAGGGAGTGAAATTTTATATATAACATCTCATAGCTTATTATGTAGTATCAAAGCAACTCTGAGTAACATAAGTCATCGATAAATCATCTTACAGTGGAAGAAGACATTGCCATCTCCTGTTGTCCATATGTGGGTACTGCCAGATTAGTTTAACTGCTTTTTAGATGTATTGTCCCGCAGCCTTTGGGTTTGGTTTGGTTTTCAAACACAGGCAATGTTCCACGGCCAGAAAGCAGGCCCATGGGCATTTTGCCCCCAGAATGTCATGTACCAGTTAAGATTTTAATAATAATCCTACTTCACAGGGGCTAAAATGTTGGATTTTTCCAAACGTGCCTGATATAAATAAGCCAAGTGTTTGGGAGATGAATCCAGAGGTATTTAATCAGGCAAAACTTCCATTGATTTCCATGAGAGTCTTGTCAGCGTAAGAACTGGTTTAAGACTTCAAGACTTGGCACATTATCAATCCCAGCAAATGACGGGCGAGAGCTGATGCCTCACGCATGTTCTAGGGAGGAAACAACTTGGCTCAGTGACCATATTTAAAACATCACATACTGTAGTTTAAGCTCTGTAAGAAGTGAGAAGAACAAAGCTTAAGTTAGTCTCTAAACACCCAAGTCAGAGTTCAAATACAGTGCAAATATTCTTTACATATCTCAGCATGTCTAGTGGCATGCTTACTGTAACAGGCAAGAACGATGGATAAAAAGTAAGCAGGTCTCAGTGTGGAATGAATGCCTAGACAAAGCATCACAATGCATATTTTTTCACTACCTATTGATGACTAGATAGTACATGACTGTAGTACAACATTACTTAAGAAACACTATAAAAATCAGGAAAACATTTAACTATTCTGGCTCTTCTTTTTTCCTGATTTTCTCCAAAAGAGAGTCTCTTCCCTAACCTGTCTTGCTTGGGAGGGGAGCCTGAAATTTCACATCCTCACAACCAAAGATCAAAGCCAAAGGAAAGAGATGAAGGGGTTTACTATACAGCCTTTTCTAAACGCTAACAAACATAACTGAATGTGAATTTGTCCTGCAGATTGTCTTTATACTCTGCCAGCTTGCCTTGTAAAGGCAAAATTTTCAACATACTTCAGTAATAAAAGATAAGTCTAACAAATGGAGTAAGCCGCTCAGGAATGGGATTTCTTGCTCAGTCTCACTGTCTGCTCCACTGCTGATGGGTTGCAATCAGACCAATGGGTGTCTGTCGAATGAGCTGCAGTGGATTAAGAAACTGAAAAAAAATCCCTTTGCAAAAGACACATGAAACTCTCCTTCTCAAACTGCTTCACACAGAACACTACTCCAGTGGAAGTTGAGTTGTTTTGAAATATACTGTCCTGGAGACTTAAAAAAACTCATCTCTTCTATGAGGAATGTCTTGCCTTTCAGGGTGACTTCCACAAGGGCATTGTATCATATAACTTCATGTAGTATAGGTAGAATATTAAAGTATGACAATGGTGCACATTAATACGAAGCAATGTTAGACTAACACACAGGCCTGTACACAGAATACTATGAAATATCTACATGGCAACACAGGGAGAGAGAGAGAGGGGTAGAAACAGCTTTCAAAGTCTTGCTGACCACGTGCTGGCAAATGAAAACCAGGTGTTGTCCAAAGTTGTTCCTAACCAAACATCAAAATCTGAGTTGTATTCAAAAAACAGGAAAGATTTTTCTATTTTATTTGTCGGTGGTTTGACTGACTTTTTTAGTAAGCATACTGCTCTTTTAGAAACACATCTGTCTGCTTGCACACGCATTTGCTTTTTAATTGAAATCCCTCCCCCAAAGACCTAAATGGTGACCTTAGCAAGGGACTAAAATTATATATCAATCCTTTATTTATCTTCTTTTTGGGAAGAAAGCTGACACTGTAATGAACTTCACAGTGTGAGGACTGGACAGATACCTCCAACACATACTAAGATGCATTTTGACTATTGAATCACACTCTAAGCTAAGTGTGTGAGAGGGGTGGTTCAGTGACAAACCAAGTGCACACGTCAGTTTAGCTTATTCAGAACCCCTACCAGCATATAGACTCCTCACATGTTTGGATGGAACATAGAGTCTTGTAATTCGTACATTTTAAATAGCTGATTTTCTTTCCCTTGCAGTAACAGTCTATGGGAGAGGAGAGTTCATTAGCTACTAAAAGAGAAGAAAATACTTTCTGAGCACGACCAGTGTACATCCACAAAGGGCTAAAGAAACTGCAAAAGCTAAAACAGCTTTCACCACTTCAATTCCAATTTCACGACCTAGAGATATGCTTTAAAATTTTTTCATATATACAGATACAAATCTGAATGCATTATGACTTCTTTTCCACTTAGAAAGGAGATGGTCACCTCTCACTTTTATCTTTATAGATCTGGGAAAATCCCTCAGTTCTAAACAGTCTTCACTCACACAGAAAAAAAATATTCTGCCTCTGATAAAGACACAGTTTTCACCATATCTTCCACAGCTTGAAGCTCAGCTGCTTTCAGAACATATGGCTCCATGTTTCCACCTTGCAAGCTACAACACTGCCTACCACACACTGACACATTTTACGAAAAGGAAAGAGGAGACAGGAATTAGCTAGAACATCACAGGTGTGAAAGAGGAGTAGGCAAACAATAAGGAAAGATGTCTGGAGTAGTGAATGGCCTCATAAGACAGAGGAGTTAGAAACAATAACATCAACATTGCACTGGAGCCTTAAATTCTGGGAGTACACAGCCACCACAGTAAAATCTCTAGCTGAAATCACCTCACTTAGGGGCATCCTGGTGGGGTATTTAGCTAATTTAGTGATTTCCTTAGTAGTTAAAAAACTCAGGAGGCAGAGGAAAATTAATAGTCAAGTCTGATGATTTGTACAGTCACCCCATGTTTTTCCTGGAGCTTGTGATTTCAGAGCTCCTGCCGTCAGGCAGCTGCGAAGCATACACAGTAGCCTCCAGGCACGCGTAGGCACGCAGCACTGTGGCTGACGGCTGGCATCTGGTATGAAGAAGTTGTGGATGTGCTCTAACGTACACCATAGCGTGTCAGCACTGATCTTGGGGAAAAACTAAGGTGATAACTGTGACTTCTGCACTATCAGAATTGCTGCGTTGTTGCTACACCTAATCAGCATGCATTTAGACACAGAAAAGGTTGACCTTGAGCTCAAGATTATTAATTTGTAATGAATGAAATGTCTAACACTCCTTGATTTCAGCTGGATTTTCCAGGCTTGGCTACATCAGGGCCTAGCTATTTGTCTTTCTGAGCCACGTATTACAGCTGTCACAATTCAGATAGCAGTACAGATTTAAGCAGCACTGCAGAAAAATGTCTCCATTCAAAGAGAGCCTTGGCTAAGTGGTAGTTCCCCATTCTTCCAGCTCCCCCCAGGCTCATTAAGCTTCCTTATCCTGCAGAGGCTTATTCACAGACATAGTCCTCATGTTCCAGGGGGTAAATCTCAAGACCATGCTCCTAGCTGGGAGTGTTATATGCCAACATTGTCATAAACTAGACTTGCATTTCTCCTGTAACTAGACAATTGAATGCAAACTGCAAAGGATGGAACAAGGGTAGGTCTGTGTAAAAAAAATAAATAAAAGTGCAAACATTAAAGTTTCTACAGGCATTACTAACTCAGCCTCCCTGTATATCATGTGATATGTAATTCTGGAACATGGAAACAGATGTACAGAGCTAAGTACTGCTTCTTCCGATTTTATTATTAAAAATATGGCAGCTGGTGAGGGCAATGGTACTGAATACGCTACTGGAATTTCTTGATTGTAGGGGAAGGAACTACTCAAAAATTTAAGTACATCTTTAAAGATATGTGCACTTTCATAGTGGCTACGTTATGGGATGTTACTAGCCTCCTGATGCTGCTATGATCTTTTAATTTCAACAGCTTGCTACTGATACATCTTAATCAAACTTTGCCATAAATGGAAGATGGGGCACATGATGGGAGCTGTACATGAGCCTCCCTTTCTTGAACACATTTTGCAAGAGAAATCCAACCAAATCTGGCCAATATTTAAATTTCCAATATCTGGTTTCCACCAATTGCATTAATTTGAGCACATAGGATAACAATAGGAAGTAAAATCTTCTTCTGAAAGGAAGGCTTTTTGTAGAAAAAGTCCCATGCATTCAGATGCGGTGCTGATCACAAATAGGTCCTTAAGAGCATATATATATGTAGTACTTAAATAATTTGGGGTTTATTATTCCTTTTATCATTCTTCTGTTAGTTTTACAGCACTACAATCCAAGTCTCGCCCCACGTGTTTCCCCAAGGACACTGGCCAATCTGTAGAATGGAAACATAACCCATTCTGTGCAGTAATAATTTTATTAACATTTTTATGGGAGAGGTCACATCTTCTGTTTCTCAGAGTGAGGCAGCCATGCTTGCAAATATTAGCACATCTGCCAAAATAATAGATCTCAACTGCTGATTATGAGAAGCCAGGGGAGCCGCACAGAACGTGGCACTCTGTCCATATGTCAGTTATTAGATGCTGAGCACTAAAACCAGATGACTGTGTCTCCACAGCAAGAAAAGGCATCAGATCCCATGCCTGCAGGCTGACTCTTTTTTAAATACATTATTATTTATGTAAGACTGGAAAAAAAGTATTTCTCTAGCAGCATCACAATTAATAGGAAACAAGGACCAACAGTAACACAGCACTTGATGCCAGGAGTGCTTGATCCTCCTGCAACTTCTGAATCCACTTAGTGTGTCCCAGAAGGCCCCACACAGATGAAACTCTTTGATATGTTTTTAACCCCTATGAGAGCTGCACAGGTGCAGCCCATTTGGAAAGCAGGCAGCTCCCACTTTTCCACCAGGGGCAATGTTACTTTGAAATCATGCCATGAAGTCATTAGACATGAGTTTGTTGTTATTGTTTTTAAAAGACATAATTTATTCATTTTCTGCTTTCAATAGCTGAAGAACTGCAATGAATTAAAAAGCCATCTCTGAAACCTATTAAGGTGGTTCACCAAGTCCCAGTCTGCTTTGCTAAACAAATTGACTTAAGTCAAATAATTGTATTTATTACTGAAAACAAAATAAAACAAAACAAAACAAAAAGCCCACATAAGCAGTACACGTGCTCTTTTCAAATTCTATGTCTGGAGATTAATCAAACCTCTCTGTTAATCTGCTCTGGTGAAAAGGGAAATGAAATACCTTGCTATGTTTGTGAACACATTTTGAGGCAGTTTTTAGAAGTCAGAAAATCTTGTAATGTAATAGAAATTGTTAAAATTGTGAGCTCATTTTTTTTGTTTGAAAACAGATTCAAATGGTAACACGATCATGAAATCTTTCTATTTACTGAAATAAAGTATGTGAATCACTATGTCCGTTAAAATGTCAGTCTTATTTTTTAAACCTAGACACTGCTTTTCTTTACAGAAAAAGTTGAAGATACTCATATCTCGTAAATAGTAAATAAAAGAAATGAAGAAATATCTCAGTATATATTTGTCTATAGCTATTTTGGTGAATACATAATTCACTCACTGAGTCACTAGACGTAACAACCAAAATAGGCTATTATGACCAGTGCATTTGATCTCCTTGGGTAACACAGGCAAAAGAATATCAATCATTAATTTCTGTATCAAAACCATTATTTTTGTTTGATCTACAGCACCTTTTTAAAGACACCCAATCTTAATACAAGGACTTTAAGTGAAGGAGAAACCAGTGTGTCCCTAGGTAAATTGTTCCAGCAGTTAATTTACTCCTCCTGTTAAAAATGGGCACATTACTTCAGTTCTGAGTTTGTCTAGCTCCTGCTCCTAAGCACCAGACTGTTACATCTCTTTCTGCTTAAAAAGCTAGATTAAAGTTGTCAGCAGTAATTGTGCGAGTAGATCTACAATAACATATAGCCTTTGGTGTCGACACTAATCAAGGTTAGGGAACTCCAGCAACATCTCGATACACAGCAGGAGGCAAAGGTTCAGTTAATTCGGAATTCTCTTGCCTTTGTGCTTTGATGAAATTTTAATGCAGTTTGTGTGCAGGTCTATTTCTTCTATTGTTTGAGAATATTAAAACTAACGTTGAAAAAATGACTTGTTGCTAGGTTTTGCTTAATATGCTGTTATTTACTTGCATATATTGATAAAAGAAAACTCAAAGCTACTGACAGTCTCTTAAATGTTCATAAAATTGAGCAATTTCTACTGTCAGAATTTATCAGCAATAATGCTTAGATGGTCTATAGCCTTTACAGTCTAATAGAAAGGCATGAAGACTACCCAGAATAACTGCAGACCAAACCGTACTGTAAGATGGCAAAAATTACCTCTTTATATCAGCAGCAAATTTAATCTAAATGTAATTGTTTTAGTGGGAAATGTAAATTCCATATATTTTTTAAGGACTGTGCTTTGAATACTCTAAACTCCTTCAAACTCCTTTGGCCTACTTACTTTCCAATGACCACTGTCTCTTTAACATTCAGAAACAAGAGAACTGCTTTGGACAAAGTGTTTCCCTTAGAAAAATGCAAACAGAAAAATCAATGCCATCATTGTACAACATATTCTGCTTCGTGGGCTTTTATTGAGAAGAAATTAGCAATGACTGTATAATTAATGTTAAGATATGCATTTAAACAAACAGATTTCAGTCTTGCTGAAATATATGAATGATTGGATTTAGTCCCCAAACATGACACAGTAATTCTTCACTGGACAATCTGGAGTGCAGCTGCAGGGATCATGGAGGGATCATCATCAGAAGGAAGCTAGTAAGCATTTGGAGGGGGGCAATCTGGAGGGCATAGGGGTCTATGTAAGGTTGAGAACCCCACCAGAAAGCAAGAGTTATTCTTAAATTTGGCAAAATAGTTAGTCCTGGTCTTCCTAAAACTGTAAACATAAAAACCCTAACAACAACAACAACAAACCCCAGGCAAGCCCAACAAAACAAACAATAAGCTGACAACACACCAAGAAAAATAATAAAGAAAGAAACAAATAAATAAATAAAAATAAAAAAGCCCCAACATCACAACCCAGTGCATCACCCACATATTTGTATTGTACACAAAGACAAAATAACCCAGAAATTATGTACTGGGTTCTTATCCTAGTGAGGTACAACAATAAATTTGTTTCTGCAAAGCACTCCTACCTGCTAACCAGAAGTCATGAAGAACTCTGTCCTCCATACAGTGCAGTAACTTCAGCTACATACAGTAGTTGTTGAAGGGTAAGGAGGTACTAAATTTACTTATCAGGGTTAGAATTAAACGCTGTTACACTGTACAACTCCCTTCTTTATCCATCCTTCAGTATGGCATACTTGATCATAACCTGAACTGAAAGGCTGTCCACACATTAATCATACACTTCAAAGCCTCAATCAACTTTTCCAACAAAGCAAAACCATAAATTTTTAAATGCTCTGTCTCAGTGGGAATCAAGGTTCGGGTGGAGGGAGGAGATGTGTGAAGTAAAAATGGGCAAGGTTGAAAGGCAAAGGTACAACTTGTAACTGGGACTTCAAGGGGTTGATAAGCTTAACTAGTGATTTCCTGGGTTTTCTAACACTTGTATTCATAGTATGTGCACTTCAGAAACCTGGCCCTGGCCCTTAGTTTCACAGAGCAGGGGAGAGAATGTGGAACAACAGCTGCACTTCAAAAGCCACATGGCTTTCAGAGTGTTTTGTTCCCCTTCACACATTTTTATGCCAGAAGGGAACATATGGTCCACTGTTCGGAAATTTCCCAACCAAAATTTTTGTTTGATTAATTTCATCTATCTACTCCCAGTTACAAGCCCTCATAGCACCCCAGACAGTTATGCTTCCTCCTTTACACTTATACCCTTCAATTAGCTGCAGATGCTTATGCGCCTTCTTAATCATCACACAGCTATGAACATCTAGTTCTTTTCATCTTTTCTTGCCATCATCTCTCTGTGCTCTTTAATCACGTTTGTGGCTCTTTTCTGAATTTCCTCCAACTTCTTGATTTTTTTGTCTGATCTTAAAGTGTCCGTACCGGTACTTTCTCTTGTAGGTGTAGTGCTGCTTCTGTTCTGAAAATCACTTTCTCTTCACACTCCTACGCATCATCTATCACAGCAGTATCTGAGTAGTTTCTGATATGTTCAACAATGTGACCAGTGTCTGTGTTCCCAGCCTGGCCGAGGACGCTGCATGTTCCCAATTCTGGAATCTTGTGTGGCATCCTATTACAAGTTTATGTTCGATTTCTCATCCATTTTTGTTCTCTAAATGACAGACTGAAGTTGCAGGGAGCCTGCAGGAACCTGGATGCTGTAACAAAATGCTGATGCTACGTGCAAGCTCTTTCCTCTGCAAGCAACAACTTCCTGCGCTGTGAAGAGCTCGATGGTGTATAAGCTGGACAAATGTTCATACGCTGTGCACATGTAGGACAGGCATTGGCCCTTAACTCATTTGTGACATTTAACTGGGGATCCAAAGCTTGGTTTAATTAAGCAGAAAGCCAGCCTGACCTATTCAAAACTCCAATGAAGTAATGATATGCAGTCTCCTCACATACTGTTTGAGCATGATCTAAAGTCTCATAATTTATACATTTTAAACAGTTAGTTTTTCTTCCCTCTCAGTAAATGGGTAACAGGAAACAGACAAAGCTCCTTAACTTTTTCTTTAATCTTCCTCACTAGTGAAGTGAAAATCAAACGATAATTGTCTGGATGATCTCATTATTGTCAACAAAACTGAAACCTTGAAGTCCACATACACTGAAATGCTGATGCATTAAACAAAAAAGGGAACTGTGCTTACATGTTGTTCAATAAATAAATAAGAGCTATAGAGATCCATGATGAATGAGCACCCTGGGAGGGCTTCAGCTTGTCAGAATTATACAGTGACATTAATCACAGTATAACAGGATTGCTGCAGGCTTCCAGTGCAAAGTCCTCATTATATCTTCAAAACAAGACAAAGCAAAACAACAAAAAACCCCAAAAAAATCTCAAAATCCCCACAATTTTCAAGCCCCTCAAAGTGATATCTTATCTAACAGACTTTTTCAGCAGAATGCAAAACTCAAAACAGACTGACCTTCATCACAAAGAACAGCATATGCAGGGGAAACCTGCCAATCAAGTTGTAACATCCAACCAGGGTGTGTTTCCACAGTGTCTGTGATCATTGTGCTTGTGTATCAACATGGCAAAGTATTCTTCATGAGCTGTCAGCTACACTAGCAAAGCTAAACTCTGTTATGACCCCTTCTGCTCGGGTGAAACAATTTTATTTGTAAAGCAGCCTCACCAGCAGCTCCAGGCACCACGTCAGCAATGCTTTTGGGGGAGTCCCACCTCTTCAGCACTCAGAGCGAGCTGCTGGAGGGCAAAATTCTACAGTGCTGACTTGGCTCCAGAAGAATTCAAAAACATGGGGACCAGAAATGACTGTAGTATTTGCCTGGATGATTGGGTTTTTAATCTAGGAATTATATTAACAGGACCTCAGAGAGTTGACCATCTTCTAAGTTATGACCCGTTAATGTCCTTCAAATATTATATACATGCACACTTGCCAAACACAAGGACTTCAACAGACCTTTCCTAAGACAGTGCTAAACAGATTTTTCTTCTAGCCAAAGCAAAAAAAAAAACAAACCACAAAAAAGCGCCCCAAATCTAGTCTTTATTTAGCAAGTTATTTTGGTACTTCTAGAATAAAAAAAGAGATAAAATCTGTATGTGTAAAATTATCCATTCGTATCTATTCAAATCCCCAAATTAGAAATATTAATTACTAATAAAAGAATGTTCTGAACTGGAAAGAGTTTTGTGGTTTAAGTTTCCACAGCATTTTGAGAAACACTTGGAATAATATCTAATTCTCTCCTAAACAGTTTGCTTACCTCCATAAGTTGTGTCTACTTCGGGACTGTTGCTAATGGAATTTCCACAACAGTGACCAGACACCACTGATTGCAGCTAGCTTAGGTTTACAGAAGTATCACCCTCACTACACATTTCAGGCACTATATAGAGTTATACTTCAAGAAATAGAACTTAGGTATACAATAAGAGGATGGATTTTCAGGAGTTCACTACATTTGGTGTTGAGCTGTTTTTAATGCCAGCTATATACTTAAGCATCTAGTGGGAGTAGAGGGGTATTGAAAAATCTGGTCCCAGTTATGGGTGCTGAGAACATAAAAATCCTACCCTGGTACAGACAAAGCCTTAAATGTCATTGATCTTTTTCTTTCCCATTGAGCTTTAATCCTGCATCAGCAGAACAAAGAACTAGTACTGCATGGTTGGGAAGCTAAATTTTCCTCCACACCTGCAGGTCATTCCTCCTGGACTCCTTCCATTGATAGCCAGAAAGTTATTTGCTTAAAAATCTAATCATGTGGTGCAGCTGAGCTCCTTCATTTCCAGAAAAAAAAGGCATCTGAAGTTAGGCCTCTGTTTCACAAAGAATTCATGAGAGAGCTGGGTTCAATCAGTGGGATCAGCCTGCAGAAACAGGGCCATGATTTCGTTACTGTTTGTTTAGTCTAATTAAAACCATATATCTTAGGTAACATTTTCTTGATTTCCACAAAATCATAACATACTGCAGTTTAAAAGCCCTTGGAAAAGTGTCATATAAGTGCAAAGTGTTAAGAACACACTAGGAGATTTGCATTCTTAAATGCAAAAATATAGACTAACTCAAGAAGCATTTCTTAAAAGCCTCCAATTGAGGTAGAACGAACTCGAGAAAGCTCCCTCACGGTCCTTCATGGCAAGTGATTCAGCTGAGGATGTAATGTCCTTCTATCAAAACCTCCTCTGCAAGGAAGGAACAATCTATCAAACAAGACAGCCAGGAAGAGCAGTAGATAGTGCTCAAACCTCTTGAGTCAAAGGCATTTGAAACACCCAACCCCCTTCTATCCCACCTACCCACAGGTGTGCTCCAGCAGTGTTTTTCCCACAATAAACTGAGGCTGGAGGAACAAGGAAGGGACACTACCTCTGTCAGCTCCTTGGAAGACACAGTGAATCCCTCCCCCTTACTAGAGTAGGTGGTACAGTCACCCTGTGAATTTCTGCCCAGTTTCTCACTTTGATTAATAAAACATGGGGAGAAGTGGGAATTGCAGGGAATTCCATAAAGCAATAAACAGCAATTGAGCTACTCCCCCACCTCCAGCATAGACTCAGATTTCAGGAAAACCAGTACTGTTTTAAGTCCACAGTTCCCTCTAGTCCCCTTAAATATTTTTGCATGCTGGGTGCATCCTAGTTATTTGGATTTTCACATTAGATTATATACTGCAACAACTGTGGCCTGTGCTGTTTCCCATTCAGTCAGTCGCACTTCTTGGTGCTAAGCCCATAGCCCAGAAGTTACAGCAACGCACCCCCAGTTCCTACTGAAGCCATGGCCCTGACCTTGTCTTTGAAACATTTATTCAGTTTTACATAACTCTGCTAGAAAAGCATTTACTCTTAAGGTCTACTGTCTCAAAGTAAAGAGATAGCTATTTATCTTCAGACTTTTGGCTCAGAACAGGAAAAATAATCAGACCCAATGACTAGCAGAGTTATTTCCAGATCTAGGCCCATAGCTAGAAAGGGCAAAACCAATCTTGAAAAGGTGAGAAAAAAACCTCTCCTTCCCTGGAGCTTTTGAGAACAGTGCTTACAACACAAAAGTAAAAGAGTTCCAAAGAGCAACTAAAGTTTCAGTTCTTAAGAGTCAGCACCATACTGTGTCTCTTAGAACTGTGTTGCAGTAAAGCCTTTCTCTAACCTCAGAGACTCCAAGCAACCTGAATACAAGGAAGCAGAAAGGGACGTGGTGTCCCCCCAGCTCTGCAGACTGAGCTACTGCCCAGCCTCCTACACGTGCACGTCTTGGAAGGAGCCGCCACAACTGGTTTCACGCCCAGATTTTAATTAATTTCTCCCACAGCAGGGGCAAGGCCTCATATGAAATTTGTCTTTTCTAGAAACCACAAGCCTAATGCTAGCTGTTAGTAAAATAATCTCTCTCCCATCTCATCTTAGTCACATCAAGAGAGCTACCACTAATTATTTGTTCCAAGGATGTTTCTTTCAGCTCTTTTGCTGTGTGAGGAATTCACCCTTTACATACATGATACCAATGGTGTTAGGAAACACACACCTTTTGCCTTCTTTTGATTTTCAGCTGATGTAACATTAACTTTAGGAAGTCTCCATGGAGTGAGAGAGGCACTGTCCTCTTTCTTTCCCTACTGAAGGGTTAACCAATTGACAATATGGCGGCACTGGAGAATAAATTAGCAGATATATCCCAAAGAAAAAAAATATTTATCTTTTCTCCAACAGCTTACAAAAATACATTTCTTAAAATGGCAGAAGAAACAATTCTGCAAGCTAACCAAAAATGACTATCCAAGCTTTACTGCACTTATTGCTTACTATTAAAACTATGTTTGATCAACTGAGGCTCATTTGAAATCACAGCAGCCACCAAAGATTAGAGCAGGTGTGGCCCACAATTCACTGAAGAATGTTTTATATTTTCAGCTACAAAGCACCTCAACAACAACATGGCAACAACGTTCTATAGTAATTGCAAGCAGAATGTCTTAAAAATACATTGTAATAAGGTATTTATTCATTAAAAATGGAATCAATATATATTTTCCAGGCTTCTCTAAAAGATTATTTCCATAAATAATAACCAGTCTGGAAGTCTTTTTCCTAAAAGCAATAAAACAGATAATATCCAGAGACTAAATTGTGCCATGACCTACTGATACTACGTGAATCAATAGATCAATCTGCTGCACGCACGTCGCTTCCAGCACTGCATGCCAACAAGTAACTTGACCACACAGAACAAAATTTCCTTTGGACAGCACTGCATGGACTGATGTTGTCATACGCTTTATAAAACAAATGAAATAGGTATTTTTCAAGAATCTGAAAATCTGCATCATTCCCCAAATCCCCTAACCTTTCCTGTAAAATAAAAGTAGTTTGTCGTACTGCTCATGGTCTCATTTTGCTTTTTATATGAGCAGCTATTAGTGTTTAGTAAAAATAATAATAACATATAGATGCAATGGAAGGATGTGTGCAGGCTCTTTACACTTGCTTTTTCACATCCACATATTTAAGCTTCTTGCTTCAATTATCTTAATAGTTATGAACATTCAGATATTCAATAAAGGTCTTGTATATAGGTGAAACTAATTCTCTGTTAATACTACTGTGGTTTGTATTTAAAAGAATGACAACCCCATCAGTCAGAAAATTAAGATAATAAACAGCTTTGAAGAGTGTTTTGGAAGTCGGTGGAATATTTACAAACATAAATTTGAACTCTTGATCTTAAGGCTCTTGTGTTACTCTAATTACACTGTAATTGGAGCTCCCTGTGTATACAAATACATTTGGGGTGTGTATAAATAAAATTACTGAAATTAAAATTACTTCTGCATTCTTCATAACAAACAAAAAATTATCTTAAAGTATAAGGCATATTATATGGATCAGCAGCTGAAGAATACTCAGCTACAATAGTTAAATGTTGTCCAAAAATAAATTTTGCATTTGTTCCACAGAGCACCTCAACTAAACTTCTAGCAATTATTTAATATATTCCCATGTCTTCATTTTTCCTTTAATGCGGCCAAACCAGTGTTCAAACATACATATCTTCAAAGTGTGCCCCACTCTCGGAACTGAATACACAGATCAGCACATGGGCAGGTTTGGCAGTGTAGCTATGGCACAGTGGGTCCAAAAGCAGAATTTAGAGGTGTTCACTGGGACAAAAGTTGCTGAAAACCAAATGCAAATGATGGAGGTCTACAACGAACATAGGATTTACCCAAACAAATTCACTGTGCTTATTGGTACAGGAGAACTGAAGCCTCCTTTCACAGATATGCAGAAAGATATAGAGAAAAGAAGCAAGAATAAGCAAGCTGTGTACTGAGTCTGAAGCCCTCCGAAGTAGAGAATCACGGTAAATAAGGCCAGAAAGAACTTCAAAAAGGTATTTAGTGCAGCCTTACTCCCAGAGCAGGGTCAATTAGACTCTTGTTATTTCTGGCAGATGTTTATCTAAAGACGTCCAAAATGAAGCTTCAGCACCTCCCCACGCATTAGCATTTTTTTTAATCTTAACTATTAGAGAGATTTTTTTAAAAAAAACATTAAGCCAGAAGTCATTCAACATAAGCTAAGCTCATTATTTCCCTTCCTGTGTCTCACAGATGTGGAGGATAGATTATTCCTTTCTTCTTTTCACAGCTTTTGCACACTTGCATATTAAGTGTTCTATCAGCCTTCTTTAAATAGAGAATCCTATTTCTTTACATCCTTCTTCCTAAGTCATGTTTGCAACACTTCTGAACATTCTCCTTGCTTCTCCTCTCCTCTGGATTCAGAAAAATGAATTTGTTCACACCTGTACAACTCTCCAGCCAAGGCTAAACATGTGATGCCTAAGGCAGAAAGAACAAGTCATTTCTTATGCAATACACTCTTTCACAAGATAAACATATTCCTGATCAGCTTGTGAGCTACTCCAGCCCTCAGATACATCTGCAATAATTATTACCTAGTTGATTGTCCCCATTCATTATTCACACAGGATTTTGCATGAGTCTTCTAGAAGCGCATTTTCTATGGGAGAGAAAAACACGGACCATCTTTCCAGCCTGCAAACCTGTTTTGAGTTCTAACATTCTGTTCCCAACTCCTTGCAGCTCCTCACTACTGTGTATCCAAGGCACACACTTTTTCCTCTGTATTCATTGATAACGTTATTGAACCATATTGGATCCATCATAGACATTTGCAGAATTCCAACAGCCACTTTGAGAGGGAACTGTTACGGATTACTCTTCAAGTACCACTTTCCAGCTGATTTTGCCCTCACTCTTGAGCTCCCTCATGTGACTTCTGCAGCCAAGGTGACTTGTAGAGAAGGAGAACATTTTTGATGCAGCTGTATGATAGTTCTCTCACAACTGTTACAAAGTCTTTGGAAAGAGTGACAAATGTTTCTTTCTCCTCAAATGATTTCTATCTTCTGCTTCCTGGTTCCTACAGTACTCCATGAAGAAGCTACTCCCCTTATTAGTCACTAGAATCAAGGACATTCTTTCCTACTGACTTTCAGGGTTTGGTCCAACCTGTGAGACTTGAGAGCCAACTTAAAACTGAAGTCCCTAATGGCACGCGTTGCTTTTCATAATACCAAGAGACCCTAAGAGAATTCGAATTAAAATACTGGAAGTATTCATTTGAGCAATTACAATGCTCATACGACAAACGACACTCCCTTTCCTTCTCTCTCCTCTTTTTCTTTTTAGCATGGGAATTCTTAAAACAACAAGCACTGCAGAAATCCAGGTCTGCCTATTCTGCTTTTCCTTGAAAATTAGAAGACAAGTTTCAACCCAGCTGATCTGAGAAATCTGAAAGATCGGACTTGTGAAAGGCCTATTAACTCAGTTGGGAATTCTTTCCTGCCACAATTGAGTCTGCTTCTATATTTGTACTTGCTTAACAAAACACTACAGCTGTTGCCAAGTTCTGGCCCACTCCACGTGTGAGGTTTTATGTAAATTCTTTAATAGCTGATTGTGGTTGCAGGCTCATGACTATTAAAACCTGAGTCAGGACAGGGAGGTGACGGAGCCAGTCAAAGCGTGTTGAGTGTCAGAGCGAGAAGTCCCAGCGGCAAATCCGAGATGGCTCAGGCTCGTGGGTTCAGGTAGGTGCCCGCTCAGTGAAGGATGCAGCTCAGGGAAGTTGTCTCAGTCCAGCACTTGGAATAAACCTGGCACCAAGAAGGACCTCTCTCCTTGTGCCTCTCCTGCTTCTTCAGTGCCTGGGTACAGCAGCAGCTGCCGGCTGAGCAGGGGCTCCCGAGGCAAGAGGAGGAACATCTGCTCCCACCAAATAACCATGTGCAGCCTGAGCTGCAATAACAGATCATCACAATATATGCCAAATGCATATGTTAAATAATGTGCATGACCGCAAACAGCCTTGCGGGGTCCTAACTATCCATGAGGTGACCGAGTACTCTAATGGCAACAAAAATATAAACGCATTTCACATGGAGGGCTTGGAGACAGAGTACTCTGTTAGGAATCCACACCTATTCACCCTTCCATTTAAAGCTGACAAAAACTATCAGAGCCTCAGTGATCCAAAAATGCCTGCAACAAAACTATGAAAAATAATGCCTCAAAGTCTGATATTTCTAAGGTAAAAGGCAAGTCAAAGCAATTATTCCTTAAACATAAGGGAAAAAAAAAAAAGGAAACAGACATAAACTCTTCCCCTCCCTCTCTTTGCAGGCCCCCTTTAAATAGATTGCACCCTTCCCCCTACAAAAAGAAAAAGAAAAAAGAAGCTGGTTAAACAAACAACAGATGCTGTCTAAATTAACTGCATGGTAAGTGCATACTAAAGACATATGTTGTCTTCTACCTAGCCTTATGTCCTTCCCACACACATACTTTGGTTCCAACTTTAGTATAGTTTTAGAAAAATAGAACAAGGGTGCATGGAGAGGTTGTGCTCTAGTAAGTTTTCAGAAAATCCCCTAAGATTTGTTTAATTGATGACAGACCCTAAAAAGTAAACAGTACAAATAAAATGCTCCAGGAAACAGAAATTACCCATAACAACTGAAGAGATTTGTAAGTATAGACCACATCTCTGACAAGATGATGTTGCTGCAAAATTGTTGCTTGCAAATTCGTTAGAGTATATATTAGATTAAAATGACCTTCAAGGCCACTGAAGGAATTTATTACAAAAGTGTCTCCTTTTAGTTTATAGCAACTTGGTGTACTTGTCTTAAACCAGAAACTTCCAACCTTCCTATAGGAAGTACTGAATTCTACTTTGTTCCCCCTGGATTCCACAGGTAATGCTCCTTTCCCGATGATAAAGTTCTATGTTGTCTAACATATAGCTTTACTGTATCAGAACTGTTAGAGCTGGAAAATAGGGCTTGGAAAATATCAGCAGTTACACTTCGGCACTGAAAGCTGTTGCTTCTAAGCGAACGCTTGGAGGAATAGGAAAAGATCAAGAGGTAAAAGATCACAGATCTGCCCAGCTGTTAGCATCTAACTCCAAAATGCAAACACTCCCATCCTTCACACTGACTTTAGTGGAGGAGCTACAGCAAACCTGCAAGCCAGAACAGACCGTGGCCCAGTGCATTTAAATACTTCCCTCTTTGCATAACTTAATTAATCCAGTTAACCTGAAAATTATTTTCAAAAATCACCCAAGCCTAACTGCATTTTCCCTGCTAATAATTAACATCTTGGGTAGCTCTGAATAATTGTTTTATGCCCAACCCCCAAATTTTCTCTTAGTCAAACCGGCAGTTCACACACTGAAATGGTTTTGACATGCTAAGTCCAGAGCATTCTCAGAAATTCTGTGACAAGATCCCGGTATTGCTACTTCTGTGCTGTACCACAATCCTGTCAGCAGGCTGGGACACTGCTCTAGAAAGCGCCTTTCCAGTAAACGTATTTTTTATAGAAAGGATGTAAGAATGCAGTCAGTCAACAAGGTCAATGGCAAGCTGACATACCTACACTGCATTGATGAAATTTTGTCAGGTGTTTCCTTGATCCTCTCTCTTTTCCTCAGCATCTCCTTCCCCCAGCACCAACTACCACTGGAAGATACTTTTGTATTTTGAAAACTATGTAAATACAGAATCTTTATATGGTTATTTTGGTTAAGTAAAAAAAAAAAAAAATTACTTCTGTAAGTACACAAATAGTTGAAAATATTTGGATTCAAAGTACTTTTTTGCATACAATACCTCTGATCTCAGTTCATTTAATTCTATATAATATCTCTGCAATTTTCTGTTAATTGTATTGACTTGCTCAGACTTTATCTTGCCTCCCTGTGAAAAGTGATAGAAAACCAGAAAGCCCTGCTTGCAGCAGACACACAACAGGGCAGCAGTCTGCCAGCCAGCCACACAGATCTGATGCTTCCAGAAATAAGCACTGCACTTGTTCTAACCTCTAAAACTCTACATACTTTGCCTAAAAGAAATCACATTGTTATGGTATAATTAAAGCATGTGAGGCAGGTAGCTACTGGGGACAGATGGGTGGGTAGACGAAGTGATTTTAGTGTAACTTCAAGCAATCCTGTTTCTATTTCCTAGGGGTGGAGGCTTAGACTCTTGCCCCTAAGGAAACCGCAAGCAGAGAAACACTTTTTCTAAATCTATTACAGAAAAATTGCAACGTATTTTCTACTACAAAATATAACTCCTAAGTCATGCATGAAGGTAATTTCTTAAAAGTTTCAAGGATGGTGTTTTAAGGGAATATGTATAAAAATTCATTAGAGTTTCACAGTCAACTACCAGTCATTTCAATCTCAGGCTAATGAAACATGCGTTCCCCACCACAGCCAGGCTCTCTCAGTACCTGTGAGTAGCCAGACTAGTTTTCTGTTTCACCATCAGTTTGTAAGTACTTAAGTGCTTTGAAAATCAGTATCTTATCTCTAGTAAAATAATGTCTCCTAAAAGAACAAAGGTTGCATCTTATATTTCTGTGTATAAAACACCTGCTTTGCCTATCTGATCCTCTCTATGCACTCAACCGCAGCCTGCCAACATCCAGGTTTCTTAAAGTTCTCCTGTTTGTCAGTACGAATTTAGTAGGTTCCCCTGTCCGCACCACTGCTGGCACATTTTCCATTTTAGAAGGGAAATTCCCTGATGTTACATAGTAATAGCTGGCAATCAGTATAGTCACTTTGTTTACTTCAGAGCAACCACTGATTTTAAATCTGTTTTTAAAATCGGTTCAAAAGCCATTTGAAAGTGACCCACAAAACCGTATTCCTACAGAATCATTCTTCAGCAGTTAGGTCAGGAATGCATGTCAATAAACCAGCCAGGTATTGTTCTTTCAAGTGGGCGTACACTTCATGACACCTCTGATGTCAGAAGCACTGCAGTTTGCAAGTGGATGAGTGTAAAATTTACACTGGTGGTAATTCTGTGTTTACTTCCAGATAACAAGTTAGCCTAAGGAAACAAAGGTTGCTGTAATATGTAAGTGGAATGCGAGAAAGATACAAAAAACCCCAGCTTATTTAGGTGAATTTTCACAAACCCAAATCTTCATTCAAGGTTTTCAAGTGCCATACTTGACAGTTCCACTGCCTGCTCCCCTCCCTTTTCCAGGCATTCATTTAACATTACACCAGTTCATGCTAATTGGAAGTCATCATTACCTCTGGGTCTAACAAGAAGAACAAAAGGTAATTGTAATTCCTGGGTTAACAAGAGAATTGATGTCTTACATCCTTCTACCCTACACTTTAGCACTGGCTGCACAAATATGCCAGAGAGGATAATATTGTTCAGTTGAAATGCACTGTCACTACATCGTGAAAAGTAGCAGTCCCTCCTTTAAAATATTTGAATACACGAATCTTGACTTGCAGTCTTCAGAATGAAGCACTCAGATCTGCCAAGGTTAACTATTCATAATGATCAAATGAAAAGTTGCAACTAGTGCTGAGACTTCAGATTTTGACTTACCGAGCAGGTTCTAACTTTCTTTTTCAGTGATTGGTGGATAAATAAAGAAGAGATCACCTCTGGCTCTTAAAGTTTTTGCATAAATGCTCACATTGAGAGGAAAAAGGGAAAGGAAAGTTGAATGGATAAAAAGAAAAAGAATAGCAGTAAGTTGCTTGGGAGCCTTGATTCTTCCATTAGTAATTTCATACTCTCTATAGAGTGTCTCAAGTAAAAAAAACATACATATGGATTCAAGAAACCAGATGGCTCTGAAGATGAAAGCAGAACTAACAACTCTGGATAATTTTTACTATGTCCATTAGAGATCTTCTGAAGAAGAACAGGAAGAGGAAAGCAAGCTGTTCAAAATGTAGGGCATCATACTAAAGTCATCCCAAACAGTAACATAGGGAAGCGTAATTCTGAACGTGCTAATGCTTCCATTTGTTATTTATTTGTTCCTTTTGAAACTCTCACGCAGATGCCATCTACCCCTAACAACTGCCAAGGTCCTGGCAGTAGGTGTGACATTTTTGTCACTTGCTGTCATTCTACAATACTAATAGTTCTTTTTAGAAACTTGGTGTAGGGATGGGAATTGATTGAAGTCTCAAGAAATACCTGTGGCCTCCAGTAGCATCACAGATATCCTTACTTTCAACAATATTCAGCAGGTTGACCTTTTTTTAAATAAAAACTCTCTTCAAGTAGGCCTCATGGTCTCACTTTCAATAATTAAATCCCCAGAGGAAACATGAAGGGGACATAAAATTACACTTCATGTCCAAATTTGGGGCAGATCTCATGCAAATGAAAGTGAGATCAGAGCACCATAGGAAAAAATCCATTTAGTGCTCATTCTCTGGTTGACTTCAATCTGGCCCTTGCAAACTATTAGATACTAATAATTCGTGACCTTGCACAAACACCAAAGATTTTTATCTGACTCATCTCCTTTAAAAGCACTTTATAAATAGTCACCTTTGTTCACCATTTCCATAAGAAAGTTTTCACAAGGAAGCGTTCCACTAGTTGGAGTGCCTGAGCAGCACCAACTTCCCCAGCGCCCGACGGTTACAGCACATGTGGGTAGGTGAGGTTTGAGTGGAAGCTTCCTGTGAGACACTGGACTATTCACCAGCGGTCGGAAAACAGATGCTCGTGTTTTTATACTTGTGTTAAAAAGTTCTTTCAACTTTTGCCTTCAGTGATAAACTTAAAAACAAAGAATAATTGTTTCTTCCTGTTTTAAAAATAACATAAAAAGCTGAAATTTCTTTTGAAGAGAGTAGTCCAGGAATCAGAAAACTAGGGAACAAAGACCCTAAGTTTCATCCTAAGAAACAAAAGGAAATTTCTGCTTCCTAGAGTAGCACATCAAACGTTGTGTAGGGTCACGCTAGCCATCCTGGAAGCTCTTCACCCTCAATATTTCCGAAATGAATGCTAATACAAATACATCAGTCCTTCCTGTTGATGATAAAGGATGGACTTTATTAGTTACGCCCACACAACCTTTCTGCTAAAGAATAATATATTCTTGTATTTGTTCTCTATAACAAAGTATCCAGACAATATATCAGAACAGCAACTGAAGGAGTTTACAGCTTCTTTAAGAATAAAAGTACATAATGTAGTGGGAGTCCAACCAGGTCATTTAGAAACACCAACTTCTTTCTCTTCAGAGCATTTTATTTGCTTTTTACTACCAGCCAGTTGTTATTAATGGAACAAGGAGTCTCCTCCTATGTCCCTGTCACACACACAGACACACACACACACATATATAAACACATACAGATTCTGAACATACATAACCGAGGTGGCATTTAGCCATCCAACCACCCCTTACATTTTTCAGAAAACATCCACCAGGAAAGGACAGGTGCAATGGACAGACTCTGGAACATCAGCACTTTAATACTGCAAACAAACATCACCAAAAATCAAAAGAAAAAATGTTTTTCAGATAAACTGCTGAAACATTCAGCACAATAGATTTCACATTAACTATTCTGGGCAATATTTGGAGAGTCAAACAGAAAGTTATTGATGTACACTCAGGCATCAGATGAAATCGTTGGAGAATATATAAGGCAACAGATATAATAATTTTTCCTTATTTTAAAAATCTAACCACTTCCAATGTTTTTACTACTTTTTGAGAAAATAAAATTTGTATAGATATTTTGCCCCAAAAGTTATTGTTTTTTATTAAAAAAGTGAAAGATTTTTCTGTCCTCAGATGTTACCTTTATTGCAGAAGTGTCTCTCACTGCAAATTTTTCTCAGATTAAGTTTCAATCCAGTTACTGTAACTGACAAATTTAATCACAAACAACTTTGCACACATGATAAAACCGTGTATATAGTAGAATATATATGCAGGATGCATTCCAAATGCATTGCCTCTGGTCCAGAAGGAAATGACAGGAAAAAAAAAATTATCCACGTTTTAAATTAAGCACTTGCCTAAGTGTTTGGTGAATTGAAGCTGTAACTTTTTACCTTTCTCTTTACAAGACTTTTATAACATTATCCTGGAATATTTAAAAATAAAGAAAAGATGAAGAGTAGTGATGTTAATATAGCTACATGGGAATGAGATAGTGGGAACAAGAAAAAAAAAAGAAACATGATTACAAACACGTATTTCTTTATATATGGAAATATATAAGAAAAAATCCCCGATATCTTCCACTGTTTCAACTACAGTCACCTCTTCTTTTTTCTCCTGATAACACAGTGTACTTTTTGGGATGGTAAAAACAAGGAAAAAAAGCCCCACCCTGTTCTAATTTAGTTATTTAGCAGAATTTGAGTTGATCTTCAAGGAGTTTAAGAGTTGCATGTGCTGATATGACTTCAAACTCAATAGAAGCAAAAGTCTGAAAGATTTTACCCACATAGCCACTTTTTTAAGAACTGAATAGTTGATCCCATTCTAAAACAATTATTTAGATAGTTCTCATTCATCTTTGATTTCCCTACATGTGGAATTTAACCTCTTTTGCACACAATGCAGAACAGCATGACTAGCTGATATAATGTATAGGAAATGACTTGTGGAGCTAAAGCAAACAGCTGATGTGCTTACAAGATAAGTGTCAGCTTGCGGAAATGGCAAATAACAATGACACAATTCCCTCCTCTCCACTTGGAGAGTGCACTGTGCAAAGACCTGCTCCTAATTGTCACTCAGCAAGGGGGGATGCCATTGGCCTTTTGTTACACAGAGCAGCCGGTGATGTCATTTGGCTTTGTACTGGATATTCTGTTGCCTACCAGTCTATGAGATTTTTCTCAGCTAAAAGTAGCACTCTGCTGAGTAGAATTAAATAATTCCACATGAATCATTCCTCCAGGCTGTTATTTTGCTCATATGCGTTGGAATCTATGGTTGAGTGAAGTACTCTATAGAGTAAAATATCACTGGCATCAACATGTGTTTTGCACCCTTTGGACCCTCTGGTTCCTTTACTAGTAAATGCCCTTATTTGGAATGGAAAAAGATGCCTTAGGTTTTATTTTTTAAAGCAGTCCCAGGAATCTTGATAGCCCAATTTGGTTTATACAAGAAGTTTAGATCAAAATATGCTTTGCGTCAAAACGTAAAAGTGTCACTTCCAACTGAACAGCAAAATAATGCACAGACGAGAAATGTTGTTCTAACTTCTATTTCACTTTTCATTTGAAAGTAATTTATTTTAACACTTCCTGCCAGGCAGCAAAGTGTAGACAACATAACAAAGTCAGGGACAGAAAAGAAAGGCAAGGCTTTTTCAGTGTTAGGTTTTTGGTTTAGAGATTTTTGGTTTAGAGATTTTTGGTGGGGGTTTTTTGTTTGTTTTGGTTTTGGTTTTTTATTTTAAAGGAGATCAGTGTAAGCATTACTCACACTTGCTTTTTCTATTCCCAGGATTTCCAGTTCAGCTTTCATGGAGGTTGTCAGAGGGTCCCCATCTCCAGGGAACAACAATGAAATACAGTAATTGGATGTGGCACTGCAACTCTGTGAGTTTATCCCAACTTGTCAGTGCTGGCTACTGTTTCCCCTCATTAATTCCACCACACTGGCTGGTGGCCACTGATTTTCTACGCAGAAATTACTATTCTTCACTCAGTGGCCAGTTCCTCATTTCTTACTCACTTGGGCAGTTCTGCTGCAATCAGCAGGATCTCCCACGTGCATCAGAGCTCGAAGGATCCACCTGAGGATCCTTTTGGAAGCCAACATTAAAAAAACCCCACAAGAATGTGTGGTAACTGAGCTCATGCCATTCAGTAGTTTGCCTCAGCAGCTCTGTACAGGATAATAGCATGTGCGGAACTCCTTATAGCCAGTAAATTAGCACACGACCAAAAATTATAATAAAAAGCAGAGCTATCATGGAAAGGTGACAAGAACACAGCCAAGACATTGCCAGAAAAATACAGCACAATCCATGTTAATTTCTACTGCATAACAAAATATTTCTAAAACTACCATTGGAAGTTTTCTTGGAAGAGACAGAATTAGATGGCAGATCTGAAGAAATGCAGTTCAGCACAAAACAGCCAATCCTGACATCATAACCAGATTGTAGAGACTGTTAATACTTTGCCTTAACATTCAAATTATAGTGACTGTTTTCTATTATTATGTTTGTTAAGTCATACTTATCAACTCAAATAATATTTAAACGTGTGGTCAGTTCACAGATTCTCCCAGTTCTTTAACCGAGCAATATGTTCATCTTCATGTTGCAACCTAAACAATAGCCCTGGTCACATTTTTTTAATGGTTTTTGTATTCAGCTTCAGAGGAAATTGGATTCAGTGATGGGTGAAACAGCTGTACATTGCTTTACATATATATATATAAACACATAGCTATACAGCTATACATTGCTTAGGTGCTGCATAGCACCTAAAAAGCCATGAGCTGCAAAGGAGTTAAAGTTGCTTGGAAACAGAAATTTAAGGAAGGAGCTTTTCTCATTCATAATCTCCTTAGGTCTGTTGTTAGCACCTCTCACTTCCTTTGAACCACTAGGAAATACTGTACTTATAAAACAGATTATGTCTCTTTTCTTCTCTGTATTTTATCTTTCTTTAAAACTGTCACCTTAAAAGTATATATAATACCCAAATATTAGCAGATTCCTGTCGAGCTGAGATTGTCAGTGATCTCAGAAAGCCCTTCAATAGGAACCACAAGTCCAAGGTTATTCAGAGAAGTCTGCATCTGCTGATATCCTCCTGCCTACCTTTGGAGAGAAACCACTCCCACTGACACCTCAGGTTCTAGGACCTGCTAACCATCGAGGCTGCAAAGGTTCTTCAGAGCTGAAGAAAAGTCTGCAAGCCATTTTCCTAACCTGGTGAGCAGGTCAGTAAGACAATAAAAGCAAAAATGAAAGAAACTAACATAAACAGCTTTTGACATTCAGTGCCATAAAAGTAAAATGCTTTAAAACTTGGCATCATATAGAAGTTAGCTAATTATAGCGGCGCCATTCACGACAATATAATTAACTGTATGTCTGCATTTCTATTACAAACTCATATTTTAAGAGTTTTATGATACAGCTTTAAAAAATTGCTCTGCCCAGAGACTTGGCATGCCAAATCTCACCCTGGAAGCAACCTTTTTCCCTCCAAAACTGAAGACTAAAAACCCGTTGGTTTTCTTTTTCTTTTTCCTTTTATTACTTTTTTTTTAAAGCTTATAATAAGATAACAAAATTAACCACACAGAAATAATGCCTTTTATGCAAAGACTTTAGGGTTTTAAAGACAAGTTTTGTCTTACGTTGTGTGATTTAGTGATACAGACCCCTCTCACTACTCATTTCTGGAAATGCTACTGTGCTGCACATAGTCTAGGCTCAGGACACGTCCAAAAACTACACACTTTTAACAAGGACCTGCTCTTTGAACAACTCCTGCACTTAAAAAACAGCCTGACATCTTTTTATTTTTATTCCTAATAGGCTCCTTCTTTTTTTTATCTCATTTTTCTCCTGAAAACTGTACGGCTGCCAAAAACTGATCTTATGTGAATGGAATTGAGGTCTCTTTCCTGCATTTAGCAACCTTAGAAGTGATTCCTTATGGGAAATGAAGAAACCCCCTGGAATATGCAAGAGGAGTTACCTCAAAGTGGGCAGGCAAAACTAGCACACACAGTGTTTGGGGCTGTTTGCAGAACAGGCAAGATTTCAGGGCCAGTGGTTAGCAGGACAGTCTGTCACTAGGCAGACTGATTAACTGCTCTGCAGTGAGTTGGTTCCCCACACGACTTCAGGTTGGTCACTTGGTGACTCCTCCTATCCACCTATTATCTCCCTGAGATAAATGCACTGAAGCTGAGCTGCTAAAATTACAAAAGTCTATAGAGATATACAGAAACTATTCACCTTGGGGTAAGAAACAAAACCAGAGCTTTCACCATACTAAAGAAAATGTGGCTGGTCAAATATTTCTTCACAGCAGGATTTGCAAAATAGAGTTACAGCCAAGGAATAAAATATTCTAAACTTCTGCTCTTTTGCTCCTTACTTCTTCAAAGTAACTTTTTTTTTTAAAAAAAACCAACCTACTTAAAACTTAAACTGGTTTTGTTTACTTTCTAACAGAATCCCTTAGGCTAAAAATTGGTCTTATCCCTAAAATCCTAATTACCAACATTGTACTGGTAACTTTGATACAATCTAGAGAAAGCAGGTTCCTTCCCCTGCTGCCACTTTGGAATGTTCTGCCCTTATTACTCTGCTTGCTTCCTTCAGCCTGGAGAAGAGACTGTTTATCCCTTTGACCCTCTTATAACCTTTTATACAGATCTGGGTTGAGCCAGCATGTGTGGAAATCAAAAAGAGTTTTCACTGATTCATAAGTCAGACTGATAAGCCTGTGTGATCCTTCCAGAGGGACACAAAAATATAATAAATTTCTTCCTTGCTGTTTTGGTTTGGCCTGGCCGGATTTCGGCGGCGGGGGGGGAGCTGCAGGGTGGCTTCTGTAAGAAGCTGCTAGAAGCTCCCCAAGTTTGATAGAGCCAATGCCAGCCGGCTCCAAAGAGGGACCTGCCGCTGGCCAAGGCTGAGCCCGTCAGTAAGGTGATAGCAGAGGAACGCCTCTGTGAAAAACATATTTAAGAACAGGGAAAAGAACTGCGCCATAACAGCTGGCACAGAGACGGAGGAGTGAGAATCTGTGCAGACACCAAGGTCAGTGAAGAAGGAGAGGGGGGGAGGATGAGCTCCAGGCGCCGGAGCAGAAGGAGTCCCCCGGGTCCGTGGTGAAGACCATGGTGAAGCGGGTTGTCCCCCTGCAGCCCATGGGCGAGGTGCAGATGTCCACCGTGAGGATCACCGCGTAGATGTCCATCGAGGATTCCACGCCGTGTGGGTGGATGCCTGAAGGGGGCTGTAGCCCGTGGGAAGCCCGCATCAGAGCAAGTCACTGCCGGAGCCTGTAGCCCGTGGAAGAGAGGAATGCCCACGCTGGAGCAGGTTGGCCGGTGGGACTTTTGGGACGCTGCGGGTGGCCCACGCTGGAGCAGTTTCCCCTGAAGGACTGCGCCTCAGACTCACGAGGGGTGGGCTGCCCCTCGTGAGGTGTCTCACATCGGGCAGTTTGTGATGAATTGCCCTTCGTGGGACGACTCACGCAGAGAAGAGAGCGTGAAGCTTGTCTCCCGTGAGAGGCACCCCACAATGGCCCTGGGGAAGAGTGAAGAGTCCTCCCCCGGAATGAAGAAGTGGTGAAACCAACGTCGGATGAACTGACCGCAGCCCCCATTCCCTGTCCCCCTGCGCCGCTCGGGGGGAGGAGGTGGAGAAGCCGGGATTGGTGTTAAGTCCGGGAAGAAGGGAGGGATGGGGGGAAGGTGTTCTGTTTAAGATCTGTTTGCTCTTTCTTACTTCTCACTACTCCTCTCTGATTAGTTCTTTCAATAAATGTACCTAATTTCCCTAAAAATGAGTCTGTTTTGCCCGGGACGGTAAATGAGAGTGATCTCCCTGTCCTTATCTCGAACCCTGAGCCCTTGGAAATATTTTCTCCCCCTGTTCAGCAGTGAAGGGGGAGTGAGAGAGCAGCTGTGTGGGTACCTGGCGGCTGGCCAGGGTCAACCCACGACACTTGCTCTACTGAAATAGTTATTTTTCCCTCAGACTTCTGTCTTTTAGGACACTTATTGGTCCAAAGTAATATGAAGAAACACTTTGTTCCCTTTGCAACAAAATAGTTAATCGCTATTTTGTTCTCATCCTGCTTTCCCCCCACATATCATAACCCCACTTTGTTTGGATAGTGTCTCTGCAACCTTTGTCTGCATAATTGTATTACAGTGCTACAACCAGCAAATACTCTTTGAACACTTTCCAGATGAAAAATTATACTGGAGGCCAAACAACATTTTCGAAATGCCAGATGCATATTCTGTGCTAACTCCAGTGGTGGTGGCCTCTCTGCTCTGTATCTCAGGATACAAGGTCTTAGGAAGAAAAAGCGAAATCCATCTCTACAGCATTGAAACAGAAAATGCACGTCTGGGAGAATTGTGTATTTCATCTTTAACTAGAAAGGTTAGCAGGTAAATAAAAATATTTCACATGATATTTTACTGTTTATAGTAACTATATAATACAGTTGAGAGCACATTCCTAAGAGCAAACTACGCTTAAACATTTGGAAACGTAGTTATTGTGGCTAGAGCCCAGGTATCTGGTGACAACATTGGTGATGGAATTGTTAGAATTCATAAACACACAAATGCAGCCAATAGCTCAGAGTACACTGGGGACTCTTGCCAAGGGACAGAAGTTTTCCTTCCCTTGCTGGTAAGGTTACAGAGGGAATACAAACTGTGCAGTTGTATATGAATCACTATGATTCCTAAGAATACCAGAGGGGCCCACATCACAGCTTTTCTCACTAAGGCTACCAAGATCACACACCCTTACCAAGCTGGTCTCCACAGAAGTTAATGTGCTGGGGAAAGTCCGACATGTTGCCTGACTGCAACGGTGCAGCACAGCTTCCTAGACAATATATCGGGGATCTAAGATATGCCAGATACCTAAAAGAAGTTAGGGGATATGCTGCACTGTAAGATCATTTGTGAAGTCCATACTGTTGATTTAACGGGTGGGTGCTCTCTCAGCCCAGCTTCCAAGAGCTCCGGGTGTGACGCGCGGGTGGCATCCATGGCACTTCCTGCAAGAACCTGGGCTTGAAGGAGACGTGCAGCAACGTGGCCGGCACCCCAGAGAACCCTACACGCTCAGTTCCGTAGAAAAGGGATTTATCAAAAGCAGAGGACTAAAACAGTTCAATGCAAATCTACCTTAGATTTATCTTGAACATAACTACCATCCCACTGACTGGATTCCTGCCGGTGTACACCAAGATACACACAAATGAAGATGATAAAGGATGAGATTCTTTTCTTAATTAAGCAATGTGTGCTCCTCTGAAGTGAATGTAGTTATACCCATTTATTTTGGTGTCAAACCACCACAACGCGATAAGAATCTGACTTTAGGAAGTTACCTGACAACTTGCAAAGCAGCAAAGTAGAAGACTAAATTCAGTTTTTAGTAAGCATCAGTCCTACTGGAAGTATAATTATTTCAGTCAGTGACTGTCAAATCTCTTAATTACCTGGTTACACACTATTTTTCAGACATCAATGCAAACACAAGGCAACAAAAAGCAAACAACAGTAAAAAGCTGTAGGAAAGATAACTATCTCCTCCTTTGTCTCAACTACTTTTCCTCCACTGTGATTTTATCTTTGTCGTTACTTTTCTAAAAAACATTTTGTAAACTATCTATTATAAAATGGAACAGATGAAAGGGTGTTTATACAAACTGCATTTTGATTTCTACATGAGTTTGAGACCTAATTCCAAGTGTGCCCAAACTACCGACAGTTACATTTTAAATAGACATACAGTTTACATGGAGATGGCCAGGAATATTTTCACAACGCACTTTCATTTGAAAAATGCCAATTCATTAAAAATTCAAAACCTAAAAAAAAAAAAAAGTAGTCTGTTCAAGGAGGGAAATGGAAGAGAGGTACTGATATTAAAAAAACTCACTTTCAAATGAGAAAGTTCCCTTTTCATTCAGATTTTTTAAAAAGTAGATTAAACTGAATTTATAACATTGAAAGTCTTCAAATAAAATTAGAATGTCTCAATAGACTCAGTCTAAATTTCTCAGAGATTTTACATTTGAATAATACTTAGATTGGCTTTTCATCCTAGCTCCAGAAAAAAATACTAAATCTTGAAAATTCCCATGAGCTAGGGCAATCATAGCATGCTCAGCAATATTGCTGATCTAACTGTTCAGAATATCAGTGTCACCTTGCATTACAGCACCATTAGTGGTCTGTGCCTCAAGTATTTTCTCAATAGTTGGAACATTCGGTTGGAAAGGTAGACTTTCTTTATTAAAGAAAACAGTATGATTAGATTTTTTTAAAGGGAGGAAATATTCTAATTTTTTAAAGACATTTACAAACCTAAACCTGCATTTTAATTTAAAATATTTTAATTGAAAATATCATTAAGGTGTAGTCCTAAACTAGGACTTTCATCCTTTTGCTGTGCCTCAGAAAATGTATTAATTGCAACAGTTAACAGCATGTAATACATAGTTTAAACTTACCAAAGTGTTTTAATTTTTTGGAGTGAGATTTTCTCAAGTAACTTTCAAAGCTACTATAAACACTAAATCAATAAGATGAAATATTTTTAAATTTATATGCTTCGTTCCAAATAAGATTTTGCTATAAAACATCAGAATTGGTATTTGATTGAATACCTAAGATACTTCATATGGAGATTTCCGAATGCAGAAGATTTTAAAAAAAAATCCACTCTGAGAAATTTTTCATTATTGCAAGTCCTGCTAAAAATGTCACTTATTTCCCACAGAATGTAAAAACGTGTCTAGTTTTCCCCTTAGGAGGGATCTGTGTCACGAGCTGCTCAGCTCTCTGGCCACACTGGTTTGCCGCGACACCGTCAAACTGGGTATGTATGTGGGGAGCTGTCAGTGTCTCGCCTTGGAGAAGTCAGTAATTAGGTCTTTTTCCTGAGCTTTTACCTGTAGAAAGAAATAAGGAAATAACAAATTCCGTATTTCTTTAAAATCCAGTGCCTTGACTGCAGCGGGTATTACCTACAGGCATTACCTTCTCACGTTTTAATTTAACAGCTCTTCTATTTGATTTACATAATAGTCAGTTAAAACGACAACCAGAGCTCAGCATTACTGCCTGCAGCCTTACAGCTGATGCTGTCTGAGTCCTGCCCTCCAAGACCAACCATGCCCAAGTGCCTGTGCAGTCCGTCACACCCATGGTGGCTGACACCCACAGCTGCTGCTCCCGCTCCGCCTGCCAAAGGGAGCCCACCCAGGGCAGGACAGGCACAGCCCGACCCACAGCAGCCACCGCTGCCCTGGCCACGGGCAAACGTGTGCCAAGTGCCTGGGCGAGGCAGATATGTGTGTCTTCAAGTTTTGTTTTTAGCCTTGGTGTCTGTGTAGGAAAAATCTTCCCGATTTGCTTTGCTCAGGTGTCTGGGCTGTTTCGGTTCCATTTGCAGGCTGCCTTGGGGCTGCTCACACACACTGGGGGGACCCATTCCGCAAGGACCCTACTACCCCTCCAGTCGCATCCCTCGACGTGATCCGTGCCAGGACCACTGCGGCTACTCCCACATACAGCTCGCTGCTTCCTCACTGGCAAGTAGCTGCCATGGGCAACTCTCATTTGACACTCAAAAGCAGTCATCTTGTCATCACATCGGTGGCAATTACAGAGACATGGTGAGACAGCTCACATGACTGGAATGTGGTCATGGGTGGCTCTGTCCTTTTCAGGAAAGACAGGCCAGCCAGGCGAGGTGGTGGAGTCGCTCTTTACGTGAAAGAGCAACTACAATGTCTTGAACACCATCCAGGCATGGATGAGGAGCAAGTTGAGAGTGTATGGGTTAGAATTAAGTGGCAGGCTGGCAGGAGAGATACTGTTGTGGGTGTCTACTACAGGTCACCAGATCAGGGTGAGGAAGTTGATGAGGCCTTCTACAGGCAGCTGAGAGCGGTCTCACAATCACAGGCCCTGGTTGTCGTGGGGGATTTTAACTTCCTTGATATTTGCTGGAAGGACAATTCAGCCAGCCAGCCACAGTCCAGGAGGTTCCTCCAGTGCATCGATGATAATTTTCTGATGCAAATGGTGGAGGAGCCGACTAGGAGAGGAGCACTGCTGGACCTCATCCTCGCTAACAAGGAGGATCTGGTTGAAGCAGTAAAGGTTGAGGGCTGCCTTGGCTGCAGTGACCATGAAATGGTGGAGTTCAGGATCTCATGTAGCAGAAACAAAATAGCAAGCAGAATTGCAACCCTGGACTTTGCCAGGGCAAACTTTGGATTTTTCAAGCAATTACTAGAGAGAATCCCATGGGCAAGGCTGTTTGAAGGTAAAGGGGCCCAAGATAGTTGGTTAGCGTTCAGGGACTGCTTCTACCGTGCTCAAGATCAGAGCATCCCGACACGTAGGAAGTCAAGGAAGGGAGCCAGGAGACCTGCGTGGCTAAACAGGGATCTGCTGGGTAAGCTCAAGGGCAAGAGGAGAATTTACAGCTCTTGGAAGGCAGGGCTGGCCACTTGGGAAGAATATAAGGCTGTTGTCCGAGGGTGTAGGGAGGCAACTAGGAAAGCAAAGGCCTCCCTAGAATTGAACCTGGCGAGAGGGGTCAAGGACAACAGGAAGAGCTTTTTCAAATACGTGGCAGATAAAACTAACACCAGAGGCAATGTAGGCCCACTGATGAATGAGATGGGTGCCTTGGTGACAGGAGATACAGAGAAGGCAGAGTTACTGAATGCCTTCTTTGTCTCTGTCTATTCTGATGGAGGCTGTCCTGAGGAGCCCCATTCCCCTGAGGCCCCAGAGGAAGTCAGGGCAGTGGAGGAGTTTGCTTTAGTCGATGAGGACTGGGTTAGGGACCAATTAAGCAATCTGGATATCCATAAATCCATGGGTCCAGACGGGATGCATCCACGGGTGCTGAGGGAGCTGGCTGATGTCATTGCTAGACCACTCTCCATCATCTTTGCCAAGTCTTGGGAGACGGGAGAGGTGCCTGAGGACTGGAGGGAAGCAAATGTCACTCCAGTCTTCAAAAAGGGCAAGAAGGAGGACCCGGGTAACTATAGACCGGTCAGCCTCACCTCCATCCCTGGGAAAGTGATGGAACGACTTATCCTTGGTGCCATCTCAAGGCATATCAGGGATAAGAGGGTCATTAGAGACAGTCAACATGGCTTCACCAAGGGGAAGTCGTGCTTGACTAACCTCATAGCCTTTTATGAGGATATAACAAGGTGGATAGATGATGGCAGAGCGGTGGATGTGGTCTACCTTGACTTCAGTAAAGCATTTGACACAGTCTCCCACAGCATCCTTGCTGCTAAACTGAGGAAGTGTGGTCTAGACTCTCGGGTAGTGAGGTGGACTGTGAACTGGCTAAGGGGAAGAAGCCAAAGAGTTTTGGTCAATGGGGCGGAGTCTGGTTGGAGGCCTGTATCCAGTGGAGTCCCTCAAGGGCCGGTACTGGGACCAGTATTATTCAATATATTCATCGATGACTTGGATGAGGGACTAGAGAGTACTATCAGCAAGTTTGCTGATGACACCAAGCTGGGAGGAGTGGCTGACACACCAGAAGGCTGTGCTGCCATCCAGCGAGACCTGGACAGGCTGGAGCGTTGGGCAGGGAAAAATTTAATGAAATATAACAAGGGTAAATGTAGAGTCTTGCATCTGGGTAGGAAAAACACCAGTTTCCAGTATAAGTTGGGGAATGACTTATTAGAGAGTAGTGTAGGGGAAAGGGACCTGGGAGTCTTGGTGGACAGCAGGATGACCATGAGCCAGCACTGTGCCCTTGTGGCCAGGAAGGCCAATGGCATCCTGGGGTGTATTAGAAGGGGGGGTGGTTAGTAGGTCAAGAGAGGTTCTCCTTCCCCTCTACTCTGCCCTGGTGAGACCCCATCTGGAATACTGTGTCCAGTTCTGGGCCCCTCAGTTCAAGAAAGACAGGGAACTGCTGGAGAGAGTCCAGCACAGGGCAACTAGGATGATTAAGGGAGTGGAGTATCTCCCTTATGAGAAAAGACTGAGGGAGCTGGGGCTCTTTAGTTTGGAGAAGAGGAGGCTGAGGGGTGACCTCATTAATGTTTACAAATATATCAAGGGTGAGTGTCACGAGGATGGAGCCAGGCTCTTCTCGGTGACAACCACTGATAGGACAAGGGGTAATGGGCTGAAACTGGAACATAAGAGGTTCCGCTTAAACTCGAGAAGAAACTTCTTCTCAGTGAGGGTGACGGAGCACTGGAACAGGCTGCCCAGAGAGGCTGTGGAGTCTCCTTCTCTGGAGACATTCAAGACCTGCCTGGACACGTTCCTGTGTGGCATAGTCTAGGCATTCCTGCTCTGGCAGGGGGATTGGACTTGATGATCTTTCGAGGTCCCTTCCAATCCCTAACATTCTATGATTCTATGATATACTTAAAGCTGGCTTAGGAATAGTCTAGCTGCAGGTCCCCGTGGGAAGCAGTAGAAGTATAAATTTACCAGAGAAGACAGAGGTACCACCAGAAAGGCACTTCAGAACACTTAAACTTGGGGCCCAAAGCAGCCTGACATAGCAAAGGAGCAGCATGACTCCCTATTCCCCATTCTTTTCAGCGCCTGCAGCATTTATACTGTAGCACCAGGTACTCCAAAAACAAATGCAGATTGAAACGCTGACATTACATTTATGGGCATTTAAGCTCATAATCGGTGTTAGTTGCATAAGTCTGAGTCAAGAGTACACAAATTAGTTTTCTTCCCAGCATTACAAATGTTTTAAATCTTCTAAGAATTTTGTTTGTCGTGCCACTGAATTTTATTTTTAACAACAATTATCATAGCCATACTCTACAAAAACTATATTCCACTCTAAGAAACAAATGATGAGCTCCCAAATCAACATTTAAGCAGTTTAGAAATTAAAACTTTAAGAATCATGGCATTTAGAGCATTATTGAGGTGCTGTTCTCATTTCGTACTACTTCAGCATCACGGCTTGGCCTGTTCAGTAGAAACGAGTAGAATGTTTCCAACGCTAAGAAAAAGCAAAATGAGCAACAGAGGATGTGATTCAGAGATAGTACATGTCAAATTTAAAATACCATCTTTTGACTTAGGTGCAGTCCTGCTGTGCATGTGCAAGAAAGAGCTTTTTTAAGGTATTTCTAGATCAGTTAGAAGCATCTACCAACACAGCTACTAGGTAATGAGCCTGAGCCTGCTCTGTGTGCTGTATCACAGACAGGACAGAACATTGCTCTGCTCACCGCAGACTTGCTAGAGAATCCCCAGCTCTCTGGGGACAAACAGAACAGCAGTCACGGCAAATAGCTTTACCTATAGGCCTAGAGCTAAGGCCGTAGTATTTTAATAGTTGCCACAGAAAATATGAAACTGATTATTTGCCATGAAATCAGAGGGCTGATTCTCCCCAGCTGTACACACTTCTGGCAGTGAAAAGAAGCTGCCTCTTGCCTTTGCTCTCTGATCACATAAGGCAAATCTGCCTCATCTCTCTCTTCATCAGGGTACATGATCAAGTAAAAAAAGGTATGGCTAGATTTATCCTCTGGCTGACCTTGACCACACTATCAGATTCAGATAATAACATGACTGTACAAACAAAAGAGTGCTATACTTGTTTCTTCATTTAACAAATCACTTCTAGCACTTTGATTTCCACCAGTGCTGCTGGCAGGCACATTTTTGTCCAGAGAAACTCTACAACACACGCAATGACACACAACTGACTAAGCCAATAAGCTTTTATGAGAATTAATTAGATAATCTGTTAATTTCAGTGTGTGTAATCACAGAATCACAGAATCACAGAATGTTAAAGGTTGGAAGGGACCTTAAAGATCATCTAGTCCAACCCCCCCCGCCCGAGCAGGATCACCTACAGTAGAGCGCACAGGAACACGTCCAGGCGGGTTTTGAATGTCTCAAGAGAAGGAGATTCCACAACCTCCCTGGGCAGCCTGTGCCAGTGCTCTGTCACCCTCACAGTAAAAAAGTTTTTCCTCCTGTGTTCCAGCTTCCACCCATTGCCCCTTGTCTTGTCAGTGGACGCCGCTGAAAAGAGCCTGGCTCCGTCCTCCTGACACTCCCCCTTGACATATTTATAAACATGAATGAGGTCACCCCTCAGCCTCCTCTTCTCCAAGCTAAAGAGACCCAGCTCCTTCAGCCTTTCCTCATAAGGGAGATGCTCCACTCCCTTCACCATCTTTGTGGCTCTACGCTGGACTCTCTCAAGCAGCTCCCTGTCCTTCTTGAACTGAGGGGCCCAGAACTGGACACAAATGGGAAATGTTCACTTCTTGGAGGTATCCTTTAGCATTCTACAACAGAAATACATTTTTTTTAAAATTCCCCTCAGCTTTTCCATAAGGTTTGGAATATTGTAATTGACTCAAAAATATTGCCACCCATGTCAAACTTAACACTGCACCACACCATACCTCACTTAACAGTATTTTTAATTAATATGTCCATCAGCATCTGATATTTGGTTCAGTGTATACAGTACCACTGAGATTCTGACATGCTGCAAATTAAAGATGCCACACAAATGCACAAGTAGGCAGCGATGACGAAACAGATACAAGCGGAAAAAACACATGCTATATTCAGCTTTTGAAAACATGTAAGACAGACAATTTTTAAAAGCATTGCCCGAACAACCCTCTTTCAACCCTCCCCTCCAAACTGTATGCTAACAAAGAGATTCAGATCATCTGCAGTTTTCAATCAGAAGTTTGGAAATGCAGAGGGCACAGCAAAAACCAGCTACATCCTGCCTTTTTGTGAGGAATGAGTGTTCCATACTTAAAGACAACTTTCATTAGCCATACACTTAAAATTTATCAAGAGACAAGTAATACTAAATAGTGAACCATTAGACTCTGGCTTGTTTATAAAGGGCAGAGGAAGAGAAACTAGCAGTTTAATCTAATTCTGCTATTAGTTCTATGGATGCAAAGATGAAGCGAAGTCAGCTGAGATCTCCAGATACACTGCCATGGCTGACAACAGTATTTGGCTCGGTTGCTTAGAAAGCTCACTAGCAGCTCTCATCCTTATTCAGTCACACCAGCACAGCAAGCAGCACTTTGGAAAGAAGAGGATAACTCCTTAGTGCCACATCTGTTAGGTATAGATGGCATTCATTTGAATAGCTTTGCCAACGGATGACATGCCAAGTCCTTTACACTAAAAGGCTTGTGCTTGATGTTAATCATTCACTCTCTGCCAGTTAACATGTTTATCCTTCTAGGAAATACTTTGATCTATACTGGCACTTGAAATATAGCAACCAATGTTACTAGACTGGAAATGAACAAACAAGATCTTGTATGAATTGCCAAATGGCACAGCAAAATGCAGGATGCACGTTACAAAGTGTTGCTTAGCAACTAGAAAAGGCCAGGCACTCCATTTTACTATTTTGGTTTGAAATAGAAAATAAATGGCTTTACAGTTATTCAAAATACATGGAGAGCTAAAACATAACGCTGGTCTGGAGAAATGTATTTGTGAGGAGTGTGTGTCATAAGAGACAGAGAGACTCTGAACTCCACATTCAATAGGTAAGTGAAGGAGAAACTGCCTTTCAGATATTTTGCCTTAAAATGTAAATGTAACAGTAGTTTAAGTTCAGTAAGTGTATTCCACTATTCAACCAGGATTTGAAACAATTGTTTATTTTCACCTTTCATCTTCAAATGTTAAGAGGGTTACTTTTTTTTTTTTTGCAAAGACTATTAGCTCATCCTCCATTTGCATGCAAGAAAATGGAAGTTTAGAGCAGTTGGTAATTTACCGATGCAAGTTGCCAAACCATGAATAGATCACAGGCATCCCGAATCTAAGCGATCTGAAAAAAACCTTCTGCACAACATGGCCTCCTTCCTCCCTCTTATACAGCTCCCCACATGCCTGGCAGCTGGTCTTTAATACACAGATACAAATAATTGCCTGGCAATACTTCATATTCATACAGGAAAAATAAAGGTCTCCAAAAACTCTAAGTCTCCCATATATCAAAGCAGTTACTGCCTTTATTTTCCGATATGAGAAACTGAGGCAGCAGTTAAAATAATTCCTGAATCACACAAGAAGTCTGCTGAGGGTTGAGAGCAGAAAGAGGACATCTGGCATTTATCTTTGTGGCACAGTCTTCTCTTCTTCTTCCAGTATTCATATTATACAAGCATCTAGAGTAGATACGAGTATTCCCCACATAGTGCTCAGCCACTAAAGTTCACTTGCAAACAGGAGCTCTGTTACAGCTCTCAGGCAGCCGATTGTGGTGTGAAGCCTACGCAACACGAGCAGGAACCCTGCCTGACTCGGTGGGAGTCAAGCAAGTAGAGCTCAGGTCTAGCCAGGGCTGAGACCTTTGCAGCAGTGTGGTGGAGCAGGGTGAGCTGAGGACAAAGGGGCAACTGCTGCCAGGCCCTTAATCTTTGTGTAAGCTTCAGCCAACAGCCTCCTACACAATACCGTGCGTGTCTGCTGAAAATGGTGTTTCCCATAATTGCGTTGTTTGCTTAGAAGGGACCTGAGATCCGGATTAAGTTCAACAAGATCTGTGTCATTCTAGTTAGTGCTGTTTTCCAAGCACACCCCTTCAGTGAACAGAAAGCCCTCTGAATCCATGACCAGACTTTCAGGGCCAGATAACTGACTGTTTCAGTTTCTTTCAAGTCATATCGCAGTAGACACACAGAGTATCCTGGATACTGGACAGATTTAAAAGTGGGAAGAAAAGGTTCCAGCACACTGGCTTTAAAAGGGAGAACAAAGTAAGTGAGGATCAGAGGGAAGAAGGCGATCACTATGACACTAAGACAATTAATCACTGCCAGATGTTAAGGGTCACACAGCACTGCATGCTGGGAGGATCAGCAGGGGTTCTTGGACAGGGAATAGAGGGAAAAAATAACCTGTCATGTCAGTGAACTAGTCAGGAGTTTAGGGTTCCTGTCGTTTAACTATTAGTGTGCTCTTAATAATAAAATGACAATGCATTGCAGAAGAAGAGGAGGAAGATAGGGGAGTTGGCAGAAAAGAGTGACAACTTAATAATCCCTGTCTGTCAAAAGCACTAAAAAATACCATCCCAAATTCAATGTTCTTACTTTTGTAATGAACGCACCAGGGTTCCTGTTTGATTAATAGAACACTTGTTGACTGACAAGGACAAATGTGCACATGGTTTGAACACAGTGCTGTGCATAAATAATTTAAATTGTACTATGGCCAGAGCTCAGCTTGCACCAGGGGTTCTATGATAAACTCCTACATTTCAGCAGTTCATAACTTGGCCTTAAAAGAAAAGCTCGGAAGTCTTAAGCCTCAAGTTGGATTGAGAAGGCTTGTTGGTTCCTTTGAGGTATTAAAAAGAAATAAATAGCCTTTGAAAACTCATAGACCTTTGTCAGGGTAGTGATGGCAGTGTCTCTATTTACTCTAGTTGTGCATCTGCCACATCACAGCAAAAACCAGATGACTTTACACTGAACAATGCAAACAAATTTGTATTCATGTTTCTTCCCACTCTTCCCCATTAACAGCGACAGTAATGACAGCAATATACACTCACTTTAAAAATGAGGGATTTCTTCCTTTGAACTTTAGAAATTATTTCCAAAGGGAAGAATTCACAACATTTTGTAAATGGACACTTACTTGCACATATTTCCTGCATTCCTTTGGGAGATGATTTTAGTATAGTTAAGCTATTATCTCTTCCAAAGAATCTTTTCCACAGAAAAACAGGCTTTTACCTCAAAAAGAAACATTTTTCACTGAAATTGTCCCATCTTGACTAGATGATCTTTGAGGTCCCTTCCAACCTTTAACATTCTGTGATCTTTTTGTTCTTAAAGCAACACGTAAGTGCTCAAATATTTATCACTTAACTATTTCACACCCCTGAGGCCCACACACTAGCCTAAAGGAAAGAACAATTCGGATATTAGTAGACATGCTGAGTATCTCAGATGAAACCTACCCTCAAAATTTCTGTCAATGCTGTACGAGTGTGATATGTCTGAATATCACTCAGAATTTACTTTTCTGAATATTTTACCCACCTGATGTGAAAACACAAATACTTGAAAAAATGTGTAGTGTTGTCTGTTTCACCATGTTTTTTTCTGCCAAATCAGAATACTTCTTTAAATCATTATCCTCTACCGAGTAAAATAGCTATGCTAGTTTAAACATTTCATCACAATATGGTCAGAATATAACAACAGCCAAACTGAATATAATGTCAGATTAAAAGCTGGAACAGAATTTCCCCAAACAGTCCATATACTTTCTCTAAGATTTGCTCTTTCAATTTGTTCTTCTAATCTATCAAATGACTTTTGGTCGCCTAAATTCCAGTCCACAGAAGTGCTGCTGAGCACATTCAACTTCCTTAGCCGCCACAAAAGCTGAGGCAAGTCTTTATAGCAACTTCTATGTTGCAGTCAGGTTGCATAAGGAAACAGGATGCACATGAGCAAATTTTGCAGTTTGTTGGATAGTCAAGACTCATCATTCCTCTTCCTAGCATTGCCACTAAATGACTTCAGACAAGATCTGGTCTGTGCTTCAGCTGCCTCCTTTGTAAAACAGAAGTCTTCCCCAGTGGCAGTGGTCACAGATTTTCCAGTATAATGGACATTACAGTATTGCACAGAACTATTACGGAGTGTTTCAGGAGAAAGGAGAGTCAACCAAGAATTTATAAATAACCAGCAATTCGCATCACGTGACACCAGCAAAGAAATCACTCCTTAAAAAAAGCTGCTGAAGTAGCACTGTAGAAGGCAGACATTGCTTTACATGTCCATCTATACAGCAGTAATACCTAGTTATCTAACTTCCACTGAAGTTAATGTACTACTTTGTAATGCAACACATTAAGAGTTAACTTACTAACCTTGCTTCATATCATTAATATCTCCTTTACATTTATATTAATATATTATAGCAGATAAGGAGTGCATCTGCTGCATTTTCTCTCTATTTACATAGCACAAGAAACACAGAAACAAGTCTTGGAACTTGCTGCTTAAGCTCTCTGTCCCACAATTTAGTTTCTCTTACCTTTTCTTGTTGCAGTTCACTGATGTCAGAAACATAACAGATTGTTGCTGCTGCTTTGTACTGCTTCTGCTTCCAGGTGGCCCGATATGCCGTGTGTCACCATGCTCTAACGGTGCTTCAAGGCACCCTGAGGTTTGAAGCATGAAGAAGCTGCCTGAAGTACTGTTGCACCACCTAAGAAAAAACAAACCAACAGAACTGGTTACACAGGTGCGAGGCACATTCCTGTAGCATCTTCAACAATTAGTTTTACCTTGGAAGACTGATGAAATTACATTCAAGATACAAAAATAATAAAACAAAAAAAAATGCTGTAGGCCAAACACTTTGGGGTTATTTAATTTATTCCAGAAATGTCCAGTTTATAATGAAAGTGAGATTAACTGAAGGCCACTGGACAGACAACACATCCCATTGCTACAACCCTATGCAACCCAGTTGTGACGTTCCATCTACTTCAACTATATTAGCCACTTCATCTGAAGACATCTGACAAATGACCAATATATTTTTTTTGTCTGTATGTTCTCATGGATATAGCAGATTGGCCTAGGTTAAAAGTATGTGTGCATTATAGACATGCATGCAATATTCTGCATAATTACACATGCCGTATTTTCATACATAAAGCTTATTTTGCTCCACAGAACTTTCACACATACTTGAGTTTGTTTCATACTTTAGATTGTTCCCCTAAATGGCATGCCACAATATACAGTCACTCTGCTGGATCAGTCATATAATTACATGTTTGTTCCACATGTGCCTACCAAAACCATCAGAGTCTCCACATAGCTTTATCCTGTCAAGCAAATAGCAAGGAAAAGACTGTTTCATTCCCCTCCAAAATTTCAGTCCCAGTAGGAAAAAAATAGCCTCAGTGCATGAGAAAAATATGGGCAACAAGAAAGCAAAAACTATCTCACTTCAGCTATCAAACAAACCAAACCAGACTGGCTAGCATCCAATTTGCATTGTAGTTAAATATATTTCTATTACATTTATTCACTTTGGACAATGCAAAATAATCGATCAAAAGCAAAAAGCTCCCAGATTTTCTTTTTAAGTTAAAGTTAATCTTTGGAAGTATGTTAATGATCCGATGCTAATGTAGGCAGAACAAGTTAGGATTTTAATTTGCGACAATGAATAAGGTGAACCTGTATTCATTTTAAGAACTTCTTTTTGCTAAAGTAATATGCTTGTAATATGCCATAATGAGTATTACAAATAAGCCTTTCTTTCTAATGGTGGGAAAAGTTTAAAAATTGCTATTAATAAAAAAACACCTCTTCTCTTTCAAATACCTTAAAGAGCATCTCAATTCTTTTCAAATTATACGAAGAGGCAGTGTTATTTTACCTAGCAAAGTATTAATTGTCAACTCTGTCAACTTACTTGCAGGCTACACTCTCAATACAGTACCATTATGTTGATGACTCAGCAAACACACCAGCAAGCTCTTTATTTTAAGCATGTTTCATCAACCCAATGGGGTCTTGGACTGAATGAAACAGCTTCATGCATTGTAGCACCTAAAATATCAATGGAATTTAACCTCCAGCTCAAACTAGAGCAACGTGGTTGACAGGATCAGAGCTAACTTTTAAACCCAGCCAGATAGACTGTTTTCTTGACAGAGTTTCAACTGAAAACCACACGTGTAGACAGTTAGCCTCATTTTACAAGTTGGCCAAACCCAGAGAAGAGCTGGAAACATATTCCTTGGTGTTTCTCATTAGAGATTGACTGCCTGAAAGATTTGATGGGAGAATGACTAGTTCACAGCTGGCCTTTCATCTCAGAGACCTGTGCATAACGTGCCCCAGATTCCCTGAGTACGAGTTCGGTGGTGTAAGTGCAGCCCGAACCGGGAGCTAATTTTCATAGAGCATAAGCAGTGCATGATTCCCAGGGCAGCGCGGCTGGCAGCCCGCCTGTTGCGCCGGGGCCAGCGGTGGCAGCGCAGGTCCTGCTGTGCTGTCCCACGCAATGGTTTGCCCAGCGCTTCCCACACAGCTCCCGTGGTGCTGCCTTACCCCTTCTGCACCCTGTGCACACAGAGGTTACAGCGCTTGGGAATCTGAGCCAGGCTTCTTGGGGCAACCCCTGCACTGCCTGAAAATAAATGCAGACTCGTTCTCCTCACAAATAATAATAATAAAAAAGTCTACTCCCCAGGCCAATTTGATAACACTGTTTTAATTCACTACAATTCTGTTGCTTCTTGGGCCATAATCTCTTCAAGTACAGCTGCACCTGCATGTGAGCAAATGCAACTGTCACCCTCAGCATCAGGAGGGATTTACATTTGAAGTACAGTTTACTTCAGCACTTCGCAATGAATTAATTGATACCCCGCTATTTTTCAAAATGCTTTAACATGAGTTCAGTGTACAATAATCTGTGCATGTTCTCAAACATCAGTGTGGCAATCAGATAAAACCCAGCCATACTCATAAGCTAGTCCAAAAGGAAGCATTAAATTCATAAACAAAGTGTGTCTACCTGATATGTCGTTCTCCTTATATTTTTCATACATGGTATTCAATTTTGCCATTAAGCCAGGATTTCTCACAGTCAAGGAAGCAAACGCAAGTCTAATATCCAATTTCACTGCAGTTTTTCTAAACCACAGACCAGTACAATTTATAGAGGAGAATATATACTATGACACATTTTCTCAAAGGGAAAGTTTTCTGGAGAATCTGATGAAATCTTTTTTAACCTCTGTGCTTCAAGCATTTTGCTACAAGTATGTCTAGCCACATGCACTAGTAGAGCCTGTGTTAGAGCAAGACCAGCAATATCCCATTTCATACAGATAAAACTCCTGAAATCTTGTGTAAAGAGTATGCAAATTTAAATCTACTTTATATAAGTGCATATTATTCTAGAGACAATTTTCTTCTTTTTACAGTAAACTTTGGCCTCGCAAAGACGTATTCCGTAGAGCTTCCCTTAAAGCACCTCTGTATGTGGTGCTGAAGTAACAAGCAAGAGAGATACCTGCATCCCTTTCACCCTCATTTACTCTGGTGACCCTTCTGTAGTTAGCAGTCTCAGAGAAACCCCAAATTATTCTTCATTATCCGACATGGTCACATTTTACTTCTCAAATATTTATCTGCTCAGCTACACCTAATTGCCTTCAGCGTTGCCTCTTCAGATTCCTGTCCCAATGTTGCTACATGAATGATATAGTTACGACTCTCCCAGTACTTATTTTATTACAGTTACAACATCTGGAGCCAGTTAATAACATAAGAATCACAAAAGAAGGGAAGTTTCTAGCCTTTGCGGTTTCTAAGAAAAGTCACTCAAATATACCCTACAAGCCCACAAACCAGAAAATAAAGTTCTAAATTTATTTATTTAAAATATCATTAATTTTCAGTACGTAGGGATGAAATTATTGTAGAGCTGATCTTGTCATCTCTGTGAGACCCTGATGCATAGACTCAAATAACGGACAGACAGGGCGGTGTTTGGTCACAGGAGGAACATTTGCCTGTACCAGGGAGGCTGCTCAGAGCAAGGACATGACCGATGAGCAGGTGGCCTGGGGCAGCACCGCATTGGTGCTGCTCTCCTGGTCTGCACGGCCGGGTGCCAACCTGCTGTGCCCAAAAGGTGCCATGCTGGAGCAGGAAAGAGCACTGTCAAGTAGTACATGGCTACTTACTACTGAATAATTTTTACAGTGCAAAGATACTTACAGATTTACACTTTAGAGTTAGAGATTTCTAAAAAGATGCATTAGAGAAAATTTCCAGTAGACTACAAGGCACTTTGGTTCATGTACAGGAATGTAACTGGTGGAACTGGAGCTCTCTGAAAGCTTCAGAAACCTTTAACATGCAGCCCTTCATTATTTTTCCCATTTTTGAAATCTAATTCACTTGAGTAAAATAACGGACAACTGTTTCCATCAGGCCGACAGTCTGTAAATTTCTAAGCCTGCCTTGGTCACAGAGGGTTAGGAAGAACTGCCTTACGTTGTCGTTCCCCTCTTGTTCTTCTGTTTCTCTCCCTTTTCACCCTTCTTGTGAATTTAGAGAGCGTCCCACTTCTAAACTCTCAAGCTTTCAAAGCGTGACATGAGTTTAACACATCTTTTTAGCTTATTATCTCACAGAAAATACTTTCTTTGGGAAATATTCTAGGTCAGCTTTACCACTACTACAAGAAGTAATTTTTCTAAGGTCTTTATTCTTTTAAGTACCAGGTATTCTCAGACCTTGATATCAGAATTAGACCCTTTATGGTTTCCCATTAGAAGTTGGGGGCAGGGGGAAAAGATTAAAAAAACCAAAACAAAACTGAGGAAAATTTTTGGCCCACTGCCATCAATAGGAACTGTAAAGAGTCACGAAGGAGAAGATATCCCTAAAACAGTGATGGAAGTATAGAAGAAAAGGCGCAAGGAGGCTTCCAGACATGCAATGCGTGCTGCTCCCTCGGGAACGCACTCGGAGTTTCTGTTCATGATGAACAAAAGCTGTTTCCTCTAAGCGAGGGAACAGGATAAGGCTGAGCTAAAGCTAGATCAGGACTGGTTAGCACAGAGCTTGTGTCACTGGTTAGAGGAACTGAAGTCCAGTTAAATGTTTCTCTTGCCTGCCCTCAGCCTATGGTCTTTCTTTGAAGTGCACCTTCTCCCTCCAAAATGCTGCTCTCTGGCTCTCAGTTTTCTGTGAAGCCCTCTGTCCCAGTCGGTTTCCTGCTTTTATCCACATGTCCTTATAAATGTGCTGCCTTTCCTTTCCAAATCTCCAACACTGGTTTCAAAACTGCTTCCTAAAAACTGGACCATTCAGGAAGAAACAGGTATGAATTTAATTTATAAACGTTTTTCAGAAGTTAATAACTTTTAAGTTTTTCACTGGAACAAAAAAAGGTTTATCTGAAGGCATCTTTGTTCCTGCCAAACGGAATATTAACGCTGCAAGGTAAGGCAGTCACAATTTACAAACCTGAAAGGTATGTTCAGATTTGTACTAAGATGCAGACTTTGCTAGCTTGATCACTGAACAGCATTATTTCAGGAAGTGTGTACTATAGAACTCTCTTTTTTTTTTTTATTATTTTTTACACTTACATGTTACGAGAACAGAATAACTCACTACTAGCAACTGGAACGAAAGCCAGGAATTTCAGAACTAGAACAATCTGAAGACATTCAGAATAAGATTTTAAAATAAACAAAAGAGAAAAAGCCATTTTTTCCAGAAGAATGCTTCCTCCCACTGTCTCCATCACCCCACTTCTGTCTCCAACAGAGCCAGCAGCAGGTGTTTCAGAAACCACACGCTGGGAAGATACACAAGATCATCTGTCCCCTCCTTCTATAAAAGTCTCATCCAAAGGGAAAAATCCAGACAACATAGTGTTCAAAGAGCACTCTGGTAGCAGCAAGTAGCAAGCCTTCAATTTTAAATAGTTCTTACCTTTGAAGTGAAAAATTTTAATGGAATAGTTTGAAAATTTCAAATCCAGAAAATTGCACCCCAATAATAAAAAATCCTTTAGTATATTTTTGTCATAAACTCATTCACCTCAAACAGTTCACAAGTAGGAATTCTACAAGCAGAATTAAGGAAGAAAGAATATCTGAATATATTCTCAGAATTAAGAACACTACAAAACTACCACAAAACAAAATTCTGTTGGGGAAGTAACATTTTATAGATTGAAGAAATAAGTGAAAAATTTTCACTCTGAAATGTGTTTCACCCTAATCCAGGAAACATACGTTTTTCCAATATCCAAATACTTTCCAAATATGCAAATGTCATTTCCTCAAACACCTGTAATGACAAACGCTTAATGGTAAATAGATGCAAAAATTAAAAATGGGTTTGTTCCAAATTAAGATTAATGTATTGGTGAAAGAGGTATTTCCTTCTATGTGTAAATGGAACAGGCAGTATTTTTGTCTCTGGCTGCTTTTTTATTTCTAAAAGCAGTAACTATAAAGATGCAGTTAGGATTCCTGGTGACATGTGATAGGGTCACAAGCCAGGCGGGGAAGCAGAAGAGCGCAATGCCCAGGATACCACTGAGGCAGGGCCGGGGCAGCCATTTGGGTGAGCAGCCCCCACCTCATCACTCTGACTGCACGGCTTAAACCACCTCTTAGGTTGCTTTCAAGCACTCAGCCAGGCAGTTCTGCCCCTGGCTTGCACAGCATCAAAGGACTGGAAAGGTGGCTCAGTGCCACCACTCGCTCTGGCTCTGCTCAGCTTCACAAAGGCCAAACTCAGCACAACTGAGAATCCACCCCTGCACCTTAATCACACGGCTTGGGTGGAACTGCTGTCATACAGGAGTCTGCATTTCTTCCATCTTCTCGAGCCTGTCTTTTTCAAAAGGACATGAGGGACGCTTCATCATCTAGCAGACAACTTAATTTTCAAATGAACATTTTGGATTGAAAAGGTCCTGTAGCTGGGAATTCTAGAAAGCAGCTGAAGTCTGTCGAAGCCGAAGCATGTATTGCAACCAGAATAACCACAGGAGGAAGAAGAGATCATTAATTTATTTCAGATGTCACTCAATAGTGACATGAACACAGCACTGTGAAAAACAAAAGGTCCTATCCAAGCTGCTTAGAGTGTTTTCATATCAAGAAAAATATACTGCAGCTAATTCTGATCTGATTTGCCAAAGTGCAAGAAAATGAGTCAGGTGCTCACTGTCTCGTGTGAGAGGGACTTCCAGCAGTACAACCTGACACCAGAGCCTGGTGTGTTTCTTCGCAGAGATAAAGGAAAAAAAAAAATTACAGCAATTTCAGTGTGATGAAACAAAGTCACAAGAAGACTCGTACATTCACAACATATTTCACCACAGTAGAGATATAATTCAAATCTTTCCTGTAATTCAGCTGCAGTGCTGAGTTCGAGATAACCAGGAGTTCTTTATTATGAACAAAACAGACACACGGGACAGCTCTGTTGCCATCAGATACACAGCTCCATTTGTGCTGGAAAACCCAAGACTCAATATTTAGCTGGAAACAGAGGTATATTTATAACATTTATCATGATAACAACATAACACTATTTAAATCCCCAAGTTATTCTTAGGAGTTAGCACAGTCACAGCTTAATTTCTCCCATGGATGAGATGGATTAAGATTACAGGGCATACCACGATGTGAGGGATCAGAGTCACATGAGGTCACACAGACCAAGGAGACAGAAGAAAGCTCCCTGTACAATGACAAAATATTTCAAGACAGAAAAAGTTTGCTGGATTATGGAAATACCTTCCTTCTGAATACTTTTTTTCCGCTTCAAATCCTAGACATATTTAAAAGCAAGGTGACAGCTCTCCTAAGAGAAATTTTTCTTCTTCTCTGCTGTGATTTGATTTAGATCTCCTTTCCAGTGACAGAGAGACTGCCAGATTGTGTAGCCCAGAGATTTCTACAGCAGGCAGTCCACTAATGACTCAAAGTTTGCGTAGGAGAGAGAGAGACATACACACAGAGAAAGAGAGAGAACAAAAGAGGGAATTAAGCATCTATTTCATTCACCCACCAGACCGGCTCCTGAGCCCACAGGCTCCTGAGCCCCGCTGACACAGCGGGGAGCAAGCAGCCTTACACCAGCTGGGTTCCAAGCATCCCCAACTGGCCAGTCCAGGGGCAGGTTGGCAGGAAAGATACTGTTGTGGGTGTCTATTACAGGCCACCAGATCAGGGTGAGGAAGTTGATGAGGCCTTCTACAGGCAGCTGAGAGCGGTCTCACAATCACAGGCCCTGGTTGTCGTGGGGGATTTTAACTTCCCTGTTATTTGCTGGAAGGACAATTCAGCCAGCCAGCCACAGTCCAGGAGGTTCCTCCAGTGCATCGATGATAATTTTCTGATGCAAATGGTGGAGGAGCCGACTAGGAGAGGAGCACTGCTGGACCTCATCCTCGCTAACAAGGAGGATTTGGTTTGAAGGTAAAGGGGCCCAAGATAGTTGGTTAGCGTTCAGGGACTGCTTCTACCGTGCTCAAGATCAGAGCATCCCGACACGTAGGAAGTCAAGGAAGGGAGCCAGGAGACCTGCGTGGCTAAACAGGGATCTGCTGGGTAAGCTCAAGGGCAAGAGGAGAATTTACAGCTCTTGGAAGGCAGGGCTGGCCACTTGGGAAGAATATAAGGCTGTTGTCCGAGGGTGTAGGGAGGCAACTAGGAAAGCAAAGGCCTCCCTAGAATTGAACCTGGCGAGAGGGGTCAAGGACAACAGGAAGAGCTTTTTCAAATACGTGGCAGATAAAACTAACACCAGAGGCAATGTAGGCCCACTGATGAATGAGATGGGTGCCTTGGTGACAGGAGATACAGAGAAGGCAGAGTTACTGAATGCCTTCTTTGCCTCTGTCTATTCTGATGGAGGCTGTCCTGAGGAGCCCCGTTCCCCTGAGGCCCCAGAGGAAGTCAGGGCAGTGGAGGAGTTTGCTTTAGTCGATGAGGACTGGGTTAGGGACCAATTAAGCAATCTGGACATCCATAAATCCATGGGTCCAGACAGGATGCATCCACGGGTGCTGAGGGAGCTGGCTGATGTCATTGCTAGACCACTCTCCATCATCTTTGCCAAGTCTTGGGAGACGGGAGAGGTGCCTGAGGACTGGAGGGAAGCAAATGTCACTCCAGTCTTCAAAAAGGGCAAGAAGGAGGACCCAGGTAACTATAGACCGGTCAGCCTCACCTCCATCCCTGGGAAAGTGATGGAACGACTTATCCTTGGTGCCATCTCAAGGCATATCAGGGATAAGAGGGTCATTAGAGACAGTCAACATGGCTTCACCAAGGGGAAGTCGTGCTTGACTAACCTCATAGCCTTTTATGAGGATATAACAAGGTGGATAGATGATGGCAGAGCGGTGGATGTGGTCTACCTTGACTTCAGTAAAGCATTTGACACAGTCTCCCACAGCATCCTTGCTGCTAAACTGAGGAAGTGTGTTCTAGACTCTTGGGTAGTGAGGCGGACTGTGAACTGGCTGAGGGGAAGAAGCCAAAGAGTTGTGGTCAATGGGGCGGAGTCTGGTTGGAGACCTGTATCCAGTGGAGTCCCTCAAGGGCCGGTACTGGGACCAGTATTATTCAATATATTCATCGATGACTTGGATGAGGGACTAGAGAGTACTATCACCAAGTTTGCTGATGACACCAAGCTGGGAGGAGTGGCTGACACACCAGAAGGCTGTGCTGCCATTCAGCGAGACCTGGACAGGCTGGAGGGTTGGGCGGGGAAAAATTTAATGAAATATAACAAGGGTAAGTGTAGAGTCTTGCATCTGGGTAGGAACAACACCAGGTTCCAGTATAAGTTGGGGAATGACTTATTAGAGAGTAGTGTAGGGGAAAGGGACCTGGGAGTCTTGGTGGACAGCAGGATGACCATGAGCCAGCACTGTGCCCTTGTGGCCAGGAAGGCCAATGGCATCCTGGGGTGTATTAGAAGGGGGGTGGTTAGTAGGTCGAGAGAGGTTCTCCTTCCCCTCTACTCTGCCCTGGTGAGACCCCATCTGGAATACTGTGTCCAGTTCTGGGCCCCTCAGTTCAAGAAAGACAGGGAACTGCTGGAGAGAGTCCAGCACAGGGCAACTAGGATGATTAAGGGAGTGGAGTATCTCCCTTATGAGAAAAGACTGAGGGAGCTGGGGCTCTTTAGTTTGGAGAAGAGGAGGCTGAGGGGTGACCTCATTAATGTTTACAAATATATCAAGGGTGAGTGTCACGAGGATGGAGCCAGGCTCTTCTCGGTGACAACCACTGACAGGACAAGGGGTAATGGGCTGAAACTGGAACATAAGAGGTTCCGCTTAAACTCGAGAAGAAACTTCTTCTCAGTGAGGGTGACGGAGCCCTGGAACAGGCTGTCCAGAGAGGTTGTGGAGTCTCCTTCTCTGGAGACATTCAAGACCTGCCTGGACACGTTCCTATGTAGCATAATCTAGGCATTCCTGCTCTGGCAGGGGGATTGGACTTGATGATCTTTCGAGGTCCCTTCCAATTCCTAACATTCTATGATTCTATGATTCCACGGCTTCTCCGTTGATAAGCCACCGCCAACCACATCTATTCAAGAAGTACAACATATGGAAACCGTAGAGTGTTATTTTCTTGAATGGGTTATATTTTTGGTCTACAAAGTTTTTTAAAACTTTTTTCTTTTATTAGGATGTTTCCTTTTTTTTCCTTTCTTCCCAGTATCAGTTGCAAACTGCCCAAAGTCACAGTCACATGTCAAAATCCTGACACTTACATCTAATGATTTCTGTTTCCACTCCAACAGTCCCATTCACTTAACTTTCTCATTGCTTGTCTATGGCTGCAGCATTCACGTGACTACCTTTCATCAGTATTGTACAGTTTTCAAGGGAATGGCTCCATAGTCGCACACATACTGTAATACACCTACCATCACCATGAGCCAGCAATGTGCCCTCGTGGCCAAGAAGGACAATGGCATCCTGGGGTGTATTAGAAGGGGAGTAGCAAGTAGGTCAAGAGAGGTCTTCCTGCCCCTCTACTCTGCCCTGGTGAGGCCGCATCTGGAATATTGTGTCCAGTTCTGGGCCCCTCAGTTCAAGAAGGACAGGGAGCTGCTTGAGAGAGTCCAGCGCAGAGCCACAAAGATGATGAAGGGAGTGGAGCATCTCCCTTATGAGGAAAGGCTGAAGGAGCTGGGTCTCTTTAGCTTGGAGAAGAGGAGGCTGAGGGGTGACCTCATTCATGTTTATAAATATGTCAAGGGGGAATGTCAGGAGGATGGAGTCAGGCTCTTCTCAGCGGCATCCACTGACAGGACAAGGGGCAATGGGTGGAAGCTGGAACATAGGAGGTTCCATAAAAATATGAGGAAAAACTTTTTCACTGTGAGGGTGACAGAGCCCTGGCACAGGCTGCCCAGGGAGGTTGTGGAGTCTCCTTCTTTGGAGACATTCAAACCCCGCCTGGATGCGTTCTTGTGCGCTCTGCTGTAGGTGATCCTGCTCTGGCGGGGGGGTTGGACTGGATGATCTTTGAGGTCCCTTCCAACCTCTAACATTCTGTGATTCTGTGATCTTCATTATATTAAATGGACTTTACACCTTCAGTAGCAGTAGAAACAAAGAAGCAGTTAAGTAATTTGTCATTGCCTTCGGCTTATAGTCTCCCACTTCAGAATACTTTACATGGGTTCACATCACATATAGCCACGAACTTTAAAATAACCAAAGTAACAAACCTCGGCTTTAACAGGAAGTCTGGAACTCTCACGGTATGGGCATTTTGAGAAAGATACTATCATGAGATTCAGCTGAGTAGAATATTCATAATTAAAATAGGTAAACTGTGCCAAAGCAAAGTATTATTACCTCATAGGAGATTTCTGTAATGGAGGATGAGGCATTGACTCAACAAGCTTAACAGCCTGCATTGCATACAACAAAATGAAGTCTCATTCGGCACTTCATACCCTACCTAACTGCTTCCTAGAGAAGTGCATTCTGTTCAAATGTTTTGGTAAAATATCTTATATCCATTCTTATCAATAATAATGGTAAGTTAGCATTTGGAGACACCAAGACTAGGATCCTATTGCAGTAGGTGCTTTAGAGACATCTTGGAAAAGCAGTGCTGTTTTGTCTTACTCAGTTTACGGAACAGACAGACGCAGGCAAGCTAAATTAGATCCTCTTGCCCAGATTCACACAGTTGAAACACACAGCTCAAACAGGCAAAGGGACCACCACGATGGAAGAGGATCAAATAACTTCCTGTAAATACTTATACCCAGTCTTCGGAATAAACATAACCTTCAAGCCTCAAGCCCAAGAAGTCACTTCAAGGATTTTAATGACAGCATGAATTGCTTACTCACAGATTTTAGAGTAGTTAAACACAAAATTTACTTTCTTTGCTACAAGCAAAGACCACTATCAGCACTCCCTGCAGTAGGAACTGGAAAAGTGGATTAAAATTGTGTCTGTTTTGTTAAAGGATGCATGAACTCTTCTTTTGGGTCAAAGTATCTTTCTGGTCTCTCGGACTATCTGTATCTGGAAGAAAGTCTGCTTTCAGACCACTCCTTACATTTCACGCAAAGTGCAGCTTTGGTCAATAAGGTTTGGTCAATAAGAATAAGGAAAGACATAGCACTTCACGAATAATGCGCACTTCTTCAGGAATAATGTACAGAATATTACAGTTGAATTGTTGTTACATATATAGTCAAGAAAAAAGGACATGCAAAAACAGAATCAAGACCGATTGTTTCTTAGAGATTATTATGAGTTTTAAAATATAAACTATGGAACTAGCAAACAAGATAATACCTTAGTCATAAGAGCAGATCATTATCTGTAGAGCAAAAAGGAATTATTTCCTTTTCTCTTGAAAATATAGTAAAACAAGCCTTACTCTACGGAAACAGAGTGCTGTAACCATACTCCACGAGGAAAATGAATCCTCACTCCATTCAGATAAAATGGTTTACATATCATACTTTGAGATATTTAGAAATATGGCCCCAGGAGATCAGAAATCTGTAACAGATGAGATGTGCACAAAGCAGAGCCAGCAGACATATAGAAGAATCAAATTAAATTTGCACACAAATTTCACAATTTCAGAAATATTTTTAACACAAAAAGCATGTGTATGTGCACAGAATATTATGAAAATATGGAAAGTTATAAAAGCCTTCATTAGCTTGAGCTAGTCTTGTAGGTCACCCAAAGAAGCAAAATTAATGTACAAAAAAACAACCAGAGTGAGGAGCCTGAAGCCTTCGTCTCCACTTGAAAGTTCCCATCAAAAGTATACAGAGAAATATTTCTTATCCCAGAATATATCTCAAAGGGGCCCCAGGTAGGCAAACATGGAGGAGCCTAAAAAGCAAGGAGGAGACACAAGTGACACCAGCTGAAGAGAGAAGAAAGATGAGATATTAAATCCTCAATGTACTTCTGTGGGCCTGCCTTTCTTTTCTTAAAAAAGGCATTTCTTCACAGCAAGAAGTTTAAAGAGTTCTTTCAGAAATTCCACATGGTCCTAAGGAGACTGCTCCCTTTAAAACTCTCAAAGGCTAGCTATTCTTTATTTTCCTTCAGCTATTTCCATTTTTATCATTCTGCCTTCTGGCTAGAAACATGTACTTAGTGGGATTTGTCAATTTTTACAAACACTCAATCTGGGGACCACCTTGTCCTCCACTATGGAGGGATTTACTGAGTCACTAAATATCCACCAGTAAAGGATGGTATCAGATATAAAGTGAATTCTCACATAATTCAAGCTGACTACAAAGGTATACTACATACACCACCACTTCAGGAAGTATTGTCACATGTTCCCCGATGCCCAGTAATAAGGTTATGATACCTTCACATCTTTCCTTTTTCTGCCCTAGGGAGACACGATCCTGAAGGCTAAAGAAAGACAGGAAAGAAAACATTGAGGTGCAAACGCCTAACTAGAAGCTCCCTGCTGAATCCTGTCAGGTTGTGTTGCCCTTTTTTTCTTATGGAGATAGGAACTGGGGCATCATTCTGGCCACAAAATTCATCCAAGCAAATCCAAAAAAGGTAAGAAAGAAGAAAGAAAGAATAAAGGATTATCTCATTTTTTCCCCTTCGTTCAAATATTCCACATGCCATCACATCCACATCAGTCCTACTTTAAAGAGCAAAAAAAAAAGTCATTCTAGTATCTGAACTAATCAATGAGAAGAAGAAAGAAAAGATTATAGGAGAGGTGTTGTGGTGTAGAAGGAAAAAAACACAAATTAATTATTTTGGTTTAGTATGTTTATATATTATCTCCACATCTGAGGAAAAAATCTCTTCCACCCATCAATGCTCTCAGGATGAGATCTATCATGCTACAAAGCAGTTACGCTGACAAGCAAATGTAGGTAAAAATGACTTTGTTTAGCATTCTGGGAAATCCTACTACAGTTTAAACTTCAACTTGGTCTCTGTTTGTTTTTTTCCAGAAGTGTGGCAAGGGTCAGATGCAGATGAATATAATACATGATGCATTTTAGAGAAATTATCATATCTATTTAATCCACAGAATAACAATAATAATAAAAAAATCCTATCTTTACCTCTCTGATACAGTAAATAATCTTCACATACCCCTTTTTTTTTTTGAGGCTGACAAAGTCACCAGATGGGTCATAACAGAAACAGTATATTCCACCTCTTTGTACCTGAGCAAATAACCTCCTTTAAAGCTGAATTCTCCAGAAATGAGATGATTGAGTTACCCAAGTGCTGATCCACTTCAAAGGATGTTCTTTATAGGAAGCATAATCAGATTCTGTTGCTTTGATCAAGGGAATCTATGAACTTGCTTACTTGATCACAAACTCTACTATATGCCATGAAGAGGTAACTAATCAATTACAGAATATACATTTGCTCTGAGTAACATTATTGATGACTTGAGAGAAGGATTGCTTAATTCAAAGAATAACCCCCCAGGAAACTGCCAGTGGCTGTGGACCAACTAATCCAAATGAGACAGAGGGTGGCCAGCCCGGAGGTAAGCTGCTAATGATGAAATGGGAATATCTGCTGTGCCCTCATCTGAAACAGAACGTAACAATGAAGGAAAGGGACTCTTGCTCATATCTGGTTCGTAATATGGTCGGTCAGCATAAATCTTGCTGCCCTTTCCTTTCCCAGAGCAAGCCAGTCAGCTCCAAAGCAGAACCCGATTGCTTCTGCTGTACCAGACTAAGGAACTACTGCCTCGGAGAAGCTGATGCAAGGGCAGAGGTCATTTGCCCATCTCTATGCCATGCACAAACCTGTGTGTCTAAAGCTTCTGTTGTCTTTTCTCATAGGGCCAGGATCTTTTAAACTGTTCTCAAACACCCATGTGAAGGATGCGTGGCTCCTTCATGACTCCAGGGTTTCCATTATTAGTACTTCAACTTTTTTGTGAGAAACAAACAAATGGTTTTAAGAATATTAGAGAATGAACAGAAAATATTCTACAAACCCTATTTTCAGGCTTTTCTTTTGATCTCTCCTACATTTTTGCAAGCCAACACAGGTATTTTCCCAGGTACACTTACCTAGGACTTAGGAAAAGGCTCCTATTCTGTGGAGGAAATGAGAGGTGACCTAAAAAGGTATCTGACAGTAATGTAGGACATAGATAACAGATTGAATTTTCTTGTTTCCTTTCTTTTAAAACACATATAAGGATAAAGTGAATTAAAAAGGAAACCAATGAAACAAAAACCAATGAAAGGAAAGGTTTAAAATACCTGTTATGAAACACACTGCAAAATGACAAATTTGAGCCCAAGACATGAGATTGAAAAAAAAAGAATTAAGGTATATACAAGAACATCATTATAAAACAAGTAGGTGAACTTGTTATTAGAAGAGATCCAAGTTCTTATCAGTTTTTTTACAAGTCAACATTAAAGAAAGGGTTACAGAGACACTTCTCTGTAGGAACAGGTTATTCTGCAAGGACTCAGCCCTACTCATCGATGAGCTTTTCTATTGAGCTCAAAGTCCAGGATCATGTCACGAGATTATTTCTTGTGAAATCCTGTGCTGTCGCTGCAATACATTTGACTGATGGCACATCTGATTTTGTTCGTCAGTTTCAGTATCATGTTATGGTACAAACCCCTCCACTGCTGAAATCAACCTCAGTTTCCATCTCTATAACACCAATTGTTTGGGCTTCAAACAAATACCATAAAGTAACTGATAGATATAATTTCCATGTAACCTGCCTTAACCCCTTCCAAAAGCACACTACGTTTCTTATGTTAAAGACACTGTGAGATGTTTAAACTAGCCTCAATATTTAAAAATTCAAGAGTTCACAGCCCTAGTAGAACTATACTCTAGTCACAACAAAATTTAACCGTGACAATTACATTAATGGGCTAAAGACTCTCCCTGTTGTACTATGTGAACATGTTGGAGCATCTTTACAATACAAACACATAGGAAATCCATGTCATTAACTAAATCTGAGTAATTAACAATATCCTTGTCGAGTAGAGTGCCTTGCAACTCTTGTTTGAGCTATGCCCAGACCCACAGGACCCTTTCTTCCATTCTTACACAGTGTGATTCACAAGAACAGCATATATATTTTTAAGCACAAAAAACATCCCCAACCAAACTATACATGCTTTTCTTCAAATTCTAAAATAGACTTGAGGCTAAAGTATGAAGTAGTCTGAGGAGGAAGTTTTGAGAGCTTAAGAGTACTAAAATCAAAGGATTACAAAGTCATCCTTGCAACCTTATCTACTCTAAAGAATCCAAAGATCCAAACGTTTGTCTATTCAAAACTTCGTATTTTCCTACATGCGTTTAAAATGAAAGCGACTCTTTTTCATTAAACTCAGATGAATTAGGTCAAACTTCAAAGATTACATTTCATTACTCTGCCTTTGCTTTGTGCTTCAGTGGCCAGTCATGAGCTACTTCACCCACTGCAAGGAGGACAAGAGCCGACTGGGAAGAAATGAAGGTAGCCCTCAGAATAAAATCTCCTCCCATTTAGACCTTGAATTGTAAGCATTCACAGAAGATAGAAAAATAAAGTGTCTGAGACCTGTCCAGAATTTTGCTGAATCACTCAAGTGAGTCCCTCAGCCAAATCTGAGGATGTCCTGCTGGGAAATGCTGCAAATCTTTTGCGGAGGGTAGCCGTGACAAAGCTTGGTTACAGCAGCTAAAGTTGAGTGGCAATAATAACTGCCCCCCGGTTTCCAAACACCCCAGTGATGTGTATGCACACTTCTTTCTCCTTCTCACATTTTGAATCTATGTGAAGTTGTTTATTTTAATACTTTTTATTTCCAAGATGAAGGAAAAGTATAGTCCATGACCAGAATTAACAACATTAAAAGAAAGGGAAAAAGGCACAAGTCATTTGAATTCAGTTTTTATGCAGCATGCCAAATAGGCTGAAGTTAAAAGTGATAGCAGTGCACTGAATGAATTGTAAGATTTGTTTTTATCTTTCTTATTGAACAGATTCCTGCAGTTTACTTTTTTTTGAGCATCTTACAGCATCTTTGGATCAGCCAACAAAGAAATTCCTTTTGGACACAGCATGTGGTCAAATGAAGATTCTGTTCAAAGTGACATGAAATCAGAAATATTGGCTATATAACAGGTATTGTCTTTTTTTTTGTACCTCTGTTATTCATTGTCAGTAGTTGCCATAAGTGAAGAGACACACAAAGAAGTAAGAAATGTTCAAAGTGGGCAACAGATGCTTTATTAGAAGGCAAACCTTTCTCTTTTCTCTATTCATTTCATCCTAACACCAGCAGGTTTCCAAGCGGGAGAAAAACCAGCTTTGAACCTTTTTTTTTCCTTCCGACAGCTGTATTTTTTTGTTACAGAGGTCCTAATTTCAAATGCTCTAGTGAAGTCTGACTTAGTGCTCTTATGCTACAAAATATTTAATGCTTTAATAGTAGGAAACAGTTCCCCTTTATATTTGTAATTTTTTCTCTGATTGCTAATTGGATAGACAAGTCCCAGTTATTGGTACTTGCCAAACTCTCTGCCTCCAGGACCCAAACAATATTCAGCTTGGGTGGTAGAGAGCTACGGGGCACCTCTGACCCAAGTAGCCTGGGAACAGTTCATGAGTTTGTTCCAGTGTCCTATATAAAGATGTTCTTCACCTCTACACACATATGAAACTTGGGATGTTAAACACCTTAAAAAGACTTACCACACTAGTGCATACTCAGGCTAACCTCTTCATTGAAATCAGTTGAAGTTTTGTTCAATCACTGAACACCAAATTGGACACACAGAAAAACAGCAGATACTAAGCTGAGGTAAACCAGCCTTGTTCCACTGAAATCCACCCATATCCCATCTCAGCACTTCAAATGCTAATGTCACACAGCCAACAAAATAGCATCCCTAGAGCCCTAGAAACACAAAAGTTTCATCATACTGTGTTGAAATTTGGAGTTGTTCAGTGTAATAACAACACGGGAAAATAGCAGGACCAGCACATTCTTATATTCCGTGTCCATGAACAGGGATGAATAGACATAAATAGGGCTTAATGCCTATTTATGAGACTACGTTGGAGCCACAGGGATTGGATGTATATCAGCCTTGTGTATATTCTCTCCATGGAAGCACATAAACGGCCGTTCAACATGAAAGTTTTGTTTATACCAGAAAAAGTGTCAAAGAAACAGTTGACTAACCAGGACCCAGAGACATGAAAAAATATGTCAGTAAGTGACTGCGGTCAGTAGGGAGGATTACTAGAATACCATTTTCTGTAGCACATCCCATTTGATGTCACTCTCAAATTGCATTGTGAATGAACATTTTAATTAATTACCACCTGGCCAAGTTATATATTCTGTTCAGTTGCTGATCAACAACACAACCTCAGAGATTGCTCTCCATCTGAACAGCTTAACATATTCAAGAACATCAAAACCGAGGTACATTAGCTCTGGTTCTAAAGCTACTGGCTTCCTACAGGAAGCTTCCTACAGGAAGCCAGAAGCTCTGAGAATCTGATAAACTTCCAGATCTGATAAACTGTCAGACTATTTATACTGTTCTGAGTATTCGAAATGTAAGTAGAAGGCTCATTCAGAAGAGAAAAGTAGAAAATAATAATTGAATAAGAGGAGTTACCCAAATGGGCAGAAATTGCAGACGTTATCTCATAAGATAGGATATTGTGGCTCATATCTAAATATGCAAACACAATCCAAGGTTCTGCCAAACACTAAGCTTCGACTCTGTACTGCTAGGGTTTGCTCAGGAGGGAACACAAGGTAATTATCAGAGGAGGTGGTCACTGTAGTCTCTGATTCCTGTCTTTCTGCAAATTAAGTTCTGTGTGCTTTCTAGCCCCTACGTATCTACATTTCTAGCAAAGCAAGACTCATTTAGAAAAGGTTTTATTAGAGCAGATGACCATAACTAGGAAAAAACCCAAAATAAGTCCTTTTTTACTCACAGGTAGGTTTAGAATCTACTTGTTCTTATCACAGTATTCAAAGGAACTTTGACAAAATACAGCAGTAGCTGTTGCCAGAAGAGCAGTCACTGCTGCTACTACCATAGAGAGTAACACAAACAAAAACTTTGGCAATCACTGATGTAAGTGAGAGGTGGATGGGAAAGAGGAGAATATAACTTAAGGCAGTCATTATGCAATGCGCTATGAAACAGTGAAACTGCTGAACCGCTCCTTCTCATAGTTCAATAATTCATCCTGTTGAAGAGGAAATAACACGGAAGGAAATAAACTTCGGAAAGCAAGTCTTGAATGACAACAAAGAAAGAAACGGTCAAGCTGCAAGATAAGTACGCAGCAAGCAGAAAAACTAATTTAGATGGAATTTGAACAAAAAATAATCCACTAAGACCAATAAATTAAATCCTAGACATAGTAAATAGAATGGGATTTTATTTTCATTTTTTTCAAATCTACTTCAGGAAGGCTAGCATTTGCCTAGTCTATTATCATTTATTCACATAAAAAAAGTCATCAAATCTCTAATATATGGAAGAGATTGGGACTTTATGCTAAATTCCAACTACAAGCATTCTGCTTCTTGAATTGCTATACCTTAGTATTGAGTGAATTTCCAAAAGGCAGGCACAGGGCAAGAATTTACTCAGACAACAAGACTGCTCACTTCAGAGTTTATCTTTCCCTAGAAGCCTCCCACTTAAAGAACCTCTAAACGCATGGGCATTGCAAATACAGCACGAGGGAAGGGACAAAGACTGCTACAGACACCCTGACTGATGAAGTTCAGCTCCCAGGCAACTCCTTCATACTAGAAGGTGTCCTTTCAGGATTGTCCACGGTAGCATACAACCTTAGAGTTCTATCTGAAGGCTAGGGTTTGGAGGCACCCAAACAGTAAAAACACCAGCCCTGAAATGCTAAACTTCCAGGGAAATAACATTTGAAGGAGGCCAGTTCATCTGCTATCCACCACTGAGAGCAAGCTTTTAGCTCAGGGTTGAGGTCTAAGATCCTGAGAAAGGTAGGCCCTTGCACTTACGTGACCATCACCGATATCAAATAGAAAAGAACATCTCTCATGTAAATCTCTTCAGAAAATGAGCAGAAAGACCTGAAAAGGTTAAAGGTTACAGCTTTTAGAGCTTATATTCATACCAAGGAAAAAAAAGGAGACAGCGTTCAAACGTTTTATTCTTAGGCCATTTTCAACAATTTCCTTTTAAAAAGTCTACTTTTATGAGAACACTCTTACCTTACTCAGAAAGTTCACAAAGAGAGTTTCTTTTTCTTTCTCTGTATATATGTGTGTGTGTGTATCTCAGAATAACAGTAAGAGCGTAAATCTTTCACTTGTTCTTTATATACTTCCTTACGGCAAATACCATCCGAAGAGGTGAGCGCGTGTCTATTTAAGGCCTGTACTTAGATTTAAACCCTTTGCTGACATCCCCTCTCACTGAAATTGTCACTGCAAGTATTAGAATAAATGTTATAAGGCTCTCAGCACTAGCAACTATATGTTTAAATATATAACACAAACACTCACACTTGCACGTGTAAATATATAGCTCCAAGTAAATACATATAAACACCTAATTCAGATAGTCCAGATGTCTTTTTCATATCTGCAGATGTATGCATACATACACTAGGCCAGATTTTATTTAGTTGTATCCTGAATCTTCTTCAGTGAGTCACTGCTCTGAGAATATATATTTTAACGCAGCTTTTTTAAAAAAGTAACTTAGATATCTCAAGAGGAATGAAAAATGTATCTTTCAAGAACACCCATGGAGAAGTTGCTCATTTTTGTCGATTTCTATCTTTCTGATATTATTGGCACTTTAGAATCCTTGCTACTACCAGGGTCCTTTGATCTCCACAACTTGGCACCAGAAGGTTTGTCCTCTGTATGTTGCAAGAACTTAAAAAGGTTTGTTTAAGAAGGGCAGCTTCTGTGTAATTGCACATTAGCCATACTTAGAATGATTATGGCTTTCTTGACATAGGAATGATGGGTTATTAGCAGTATTTTAAGGTTTCTAGGCTGAGAAAATTGTGATTCCTCTCTGGATGGCAACAACAGTTGAATCTATAGTGAAGACGAAGAAAAGGTGGGTTCACTATCGCATTACTTTAAATTGAAGACTATTCCTTACGGGATTTATGCAATGACTGAACCTTCCCCTCCCTCCCTTCTCTATGCTACACCTTCTGTTGTTATTGCACCAATAGAGACTTTGAGCCTTCCCTGTACCGCAGACTCAGTGCCAGGAACATGTTAGAAATTACACCACCAACATCATCCAGGAAGTAATACTAATCCTATCATTATGATAAAGCCTGCCATAATAAAAAAAAAAAAACCCTAAAACCTCCCAAATCAGTAATTCTCAAAAACAATACTAACTAATGTTAATATGTACGAATATGTACAGCAATTTTTAAAAGATATTTGTGACAACTAATGTGACTATTGGACCTCTGTATAGAAGAGGGAATTCCTCTTCTGGAGTTAAAAGACCAACAGCTCTCCAAGTTCCTATCAGTCACAGACTTGGGGAGCTATGATCCTCTTTGTTAATATTTTGATCCTTCTACTAAAGCTGAGATTTCACTGGAAATGTAAAAATGGAAGGATATCCTCTTTTTTTTCTTCCTTACTTTTCTTTAAATTTTGGTAATTAGCAAGCTGTCTGCAAAGCAGTATTTCCAGAAACCCCGGAAGAGCATGGGAAATGACATACACAGAATACTGTGATGCCTGAAAACTGAAATTATTTTAGATACTCTCTTCAGAATATCTTGGATAACATACCCACATGGATGATACATGATGGGTTACCCTGGTAGCATACAACTACTGCTATCAGTGTTCCAAATGCTATCTGGCCATTACACAAACAAAGATAAACAAAATTATTCAAATTATGCACAATTTCCGTCTGTTACCTACCACCAACACAGACAATTTCAGTCTGCCATGCCTTAAAAATAATAATTAAAAAAGTGTAACTTCTTTGTAGTACAGAAATAAATAAATATTGTTCTTCTAATGTCAGACCTGGGTATTCTTCAGTAATTAATTTCCATAATAGCTGAACTAGAAGTAATTAGAACTCAAAAAGATCAGTATCAACTGATTGATGAGGTTTTTTTCCTATTCTCTTGAACATAACCTAAAGAAGAACATTTGATCACCACCAAATTTCTAAAGGGAATACCATTTCAATGTTAGGACTAATGAGACTAGTTTAATCTCATCCCTATAAACAAATCAGCTTAAGCCTAATGAAATCTTATTTTTGTAAATTAATGCACAAAGGAAACAGTTCAGTGTAAACAGACTTGTAGTACGCATTGTTTAGAGACTATTGACTTCCGAATTAGCCTGCTTTTCAAACATTTCACGTCAGAAATATAGTCAAAATGCAAATGTAGCATAAACGGCTCTATAATAAATGCTCATTCAACATTTATTCTTCCTCAAATCATCTTTTAAAGCTCTTTCATGCTAATGTCTAGAAGATGTGACATTAGAAAAATTTCTTTGACATGCTAAGGGGCTCCAAGATTAACAAAAAGAGAAAGAACACGATAAAGCTTTCAAAAGACCTATTTCAGAGGAATTATTACTTCCTTTGAAAGTCTTCCAAGGTTGCAGTGCATTTAAGCTTGTTGGCATACATGTAAATGAAGGACTACAAAAGTATTCAACTAAATACAACTTGAATTAAACCTTCAGGCGAATGTTAAGGAAGGAGGATAAAGGCCAGACCCTAGGCTGGCAACAACTCATTTAAAAGTAGTTCTTTACATTGAAGATATCAGTAAGGGAGAATTATTTAGAAAAAAAAATAATCAATACAAGAAATTATAAATGTAAGTCCCATATAAAATGTCTTGGACTGATGGACCTTTCTGATTCAACAACTAGCATTATAAAGGGTTATATTAATACAGGATGAGCCATGCTGTAACACAGAAACAGTCTCAACTGGTAACTTACTCTCCTTACATAAAAATGTCCCAACTCCACCACAAAGTCTTGATTTCATAATAACTAAAAGACAATGGGAATGTGGTTATCATGAAAAAAATTACTTTGACTTGTAAGCCTTAAACCATGATTTAGCCCTCTAGTCCTTTAACATCCAAGGGAATAATTTTCTCTTCAAGATTCATTGGGAAAACATCACAGAGCAGAATGTCTGTTCAGCTGCAGAGGTTTGTATTTGCCCACCTGTAAAATAAAAGTGGTCATCAATTCTACCATGTCTTTCAAGGCAGAACTATTCAAGAATTTTTTATTAAGACCAGAATGTAGGATTAATGACACAAGTCCAGATTTAAAACAAATAAACAAAAAGAACAGTAGGGGTCTGATTGGGACAGACAACAAAAATGAACACCTATGACCAAAATGATGATCACAAAAACTCGCTTTCAGCTGCCATGTAGCCATCATAGTCTAGAGACAACTTTTGTTTACTGTAAAATATTCTGGGTGCCTAACGTCAGAGCAGGAAGTAGAAATCCTAAATTACACTCTTTTCTCTTAATTTATATTCTTTATCTGCCACAGGCTTATTACATGGCCATTGTGCATCCTCCTCTGTCTTACCACAACTTTACATAAACATGTTTGTCTATCCTACAGAAATTAGATCAAATAATTAGATAATAAATGTCTCAGAAATGTTTAGAAATATTTTGAAATATGTAAGTGAATGCAGCTGCAAAACTCAGTGAACTAACATCAGGGTTGCTTTTCGAGAACTCCCCAGTTTGCTACATCTATTCAGTAACGTCATGCTAGTTAGCAGCACAGTAGCTATGTGATTGATTTCCAGATACTAGTCATGATGGTTTCATAGCCCCTTTGTTAATATTGCCTTGCGTTTTAAAAAGAGCAGTTTAATAGTCCTTGTAAAGCATTTTAGAAAGCACCAAAGACCTTACGCTTAACCTTTACTTTTCTACTAATGTTTCTAACCTGTTACACAAAAACGTATCTATTCTTGCCAAGAGCCCGTATCAGTTTCATTGTCTTTCCACCTATTAGACTCTTCATGCTGGTCCTTCTTGTCAGCACCTGAGCAGCTCCACGCGCACAAGCCCTGACATTGTGTGCTCCTGTGAAAATCCAGCCAAGCGTCTGGTCCTGTACAGCTGGGGCACTACTCAGTGCTTCCATTAAATGATATAGCATGTTAACAAGCACATTTGCAGCTATATTTCTTCATAGATTGCAGTTTGTGCTATCGTAATGTTTATGGCAGATCAAGAACTGCTGCCTCAAAAGAACCACATCATTGTGACAGCAGTTGTAAGAGATCATGCTGCAAGATATTCCTCTCATAAGGATCGCAACTTTCTCTAGGCAGCCTGCTCTGGAAAAATAGTTTATTAGCATTCTAAAGTTACATGAATGCTGTTCAGAATTTTAGATCAACAACATATGGCAGAATATTTGGGCCCCTCAGTTCAAGAAGGACAGGGAGCTGCTTGAGAGAGTCCAGCGCAGAGCCACAAAGATGGTGAAGGGAGTGGAGCATCTCCCTTATGAGGAAAGGCTGAAGGAGCTGGGTCTCTTTAGCTTGGAGAAGAGGAGGCTGAGGGGTGACCTCATTCATGTTTATAAATATGTCAAGGGGGAATGTCAGGAGGATGGAGTCAGGCTCTTTTCAGCGGCGTCCACTGACAGGACAAGGGGCAATGGGTGGAAGCTGGAACACAAGAGGTTCCATAAAAATATGAGAAAAAACTTTTTCACTGTGAGGGTGACGGAGCCCTGGCACAGGCTGCCCAGGGAGGTTGTGGAGTCTCCTTCTCTGGAGACATTCAAACCCCGCCTGGACACGTTCCTGTGCGCTCTGCTGTAGGTGATCCTGCTCTGGCAGGGGGGCTGGACTGGATGATCTTTGAGGTCCCTTCCAACCTCTAACATTCTGTGATTCTGTGATTTAGCAATGTAAGAAATACAATTTAAGAGAAACAACTAATGGAGAGCATATATTATGCCTTTTTCTGAAGTGTCTCAAAAAGTAGATGCCACTTTCATACGCCAATCATCTGCAAAACCTCTCCAATTAGCACCTGTACTTTCTACAGCTACGCAGTCATAACTCTGTTATACGCTTGCCAGTATGAAACCTGAGTTTGGGCAGTTTTTTGAGGGAAGTAACCATCTTGCTATTCACAAATGTAGATGCATCAGTAAATTAATTTATTACAGTGAGTACTAGATGAACTTAAGATCATGCAATTTCCCATCAGTAAAACCACAAATAGCAACGTCTCTGCAGAAAGCTGAGCAGGCATAAAGTCAGCAATAAAATAAGCCTCCACTTAACTTAAGCTGCTGAGATACCTCAGTGCACATATCTAACTGATGGGCCATATTAGAATTTATTATTTTTTTAATCTTCAGTATAATAACATAACTCAAATTTTGAAATTCTGACCATTGCAAGTGTTATAGCAGCTTAAAAATAATTCTTCATTACAAAATGATGCCTTCACATTGTCTTACAGACACCTTAAACCAGACACAGTCATGCACAAGCAACAAAAGGAGAACAAGAAAAAATCTGCCTGGTTTTATTCTTACACTTTTTAATTCCCCCCAGAAATATAACTTGACATAATTAGGGATTTCAGATGCAACTCTATAGATTTCTTACCTCACCTTGTCTCAAGGGAAGGCAGGAAAGGTTCCCAAGATGAATGTAAGGCTGACAGCATTTGCTTTGGTTGTGCTCATATTCCACCTGAACACTGAACCATGAAAAAAAAAAATGCAGCTCTTTGATGTAGTCTTCCATTCATCTCCCTGTTAGACAAAATGTCTGGAGCAAAACATCTTCTAAGCGACTAGCTTCCTACTCTGGTAGTTCACCTGAGACTTTGCTGAGCAAGGAATTAAAAGAGATCTCCATAAAAATCTGTTTTGGGTACTAGCTTTGATGGGTCAAATAAATTTTGCAATAGCAATTTTTATTATACGTGGCCTTCTTATTCCTGAGATTCCACGCATAGTGATAATTACAGGGAAGCACTTCAGAATACATCACATTATGTTGTTCACTCACCACACAGATGCGGAAACAACAATCATATATTATTACGATATAAATAAAAGTGGCTGACTGATGCACGATATGCTGAGCAGGCAGGGGAGTGGTCCTAGAAAAGGTAACCAAATGCAGTGCAATTAAAATATTCAGTAATCCACCTGTCGTATGACAAGGATTCTGACAAGGTTATTGCTGTTTGGGTGCAAGTCCCCATGGAACATAAATGGCGCAAAAAAACGTAGCCTCCTGCTCGCTCTATCGCCTGATCTCTTTCCACGCTACATTCAGTTTGCCAGGCCAGTACAGCAGAACCTCCCAGTAGAAAAGCCGTCCTTTTGCACTTGGCCCTTACATTTTCAAACTGACTCACATCTTTAGGAGCCTGGTCACACAGGAACATGTCCATCAAATTCCGTTAACTCTGGATTGTACACTCACATTTGTCTGAGTCTCTGTAAACTGCAGCTTTGGTTTCTGCTTTGGTTTCCCTTCTACTTTTCCAAAAGGCCTTAGCCCTGCACTAAAGATTTTAGTCCAAGACAAAAATACAAGGACAGAAGCTCAGCCTTACTATCAAACTGGTGTTTGCAGAGATGCAAAGATATGCACAGCGCAAACAGAATTTATGAAATGCGCATACGTAGATACCAGAGGTTATCAAAGTCTAAATTAATTCTGGCCATTACTTTTGCTGCATGCTTTCAATCTAGTGCTTTTTTTCTGCAACTACCATAAAAAGAAGCAATACAACAGGCATATTTTTATATGTTGCCAACACACACAATTAACCCCATTGTCACTGGTCATTCTGCTTACAACTTCGGCACGTTATGCTTCTGGGCTCAGCTCCTGTGCCACAGACTCTGTCCTGCACTCTTGGGATCCGAGTGCTCCTAATTACATTTCCACATGTCAGCAAATTCTTGTGGCTATTACAGATCATCAGACGGCATTTTTTTTTTTTTTTCCCCAAATGAAGCTTTGTTATTCTTTCCTAAATCAAACAGTCCAGCAGAGATCTGGTACAGTCATCTATCCTTTAAAATCATAGTATCATTTCAGTTGGAAGAGACCTTAAAGTTCCAGTCAACCAAATATACCACAGAGAAATGCCTTGGAAATCAGGGCACTAGAAGAACGCCCAAATTCTAAGGATCACTACCCTGGCAGGTGTACAATGCCCTTTAGTGTGAAATCATACTTATGTACAGACAAATTGAAGCAAATACAAGTATTCATTCACAAACAATAGAATCATTTACAATTCAGTCCCATCATCACTAAGAAAACAGAAAGAGACACTGAGGGGAGGAAAATAACTGAAAGGACAGAAAACTCTTTGCTCTCTCTGCATCAAGCTGACAAGTCTTAGGCGCTTACCCACCCTCACAGGCAGGGACTTCGTCTGCTCCCATTCACAGAAAAGAACTTCAACTTAGGGAGTGATATGAGCTTTTATTACCCAAAAACTATTTAGGGGGATTCTGAACGGTGGGGAGAGTCCTTCAGATTTAAATATTTTTCTTACGTTTTCCTGCAAATATGAATGTTCAGGAACCTATCTGTTCTGGAGACTTTTTTGACCCTCTCTTCCTGGATTATCAGCCCCCTTCATGATTCCTGTGCCTCAAGATATTGTGTAAGAATAACTAACCCACAGAAGAATAAAAGATACTGTTCCATTAGATAAAGCAATATAAAAATCTCAGTGAGAAACATTTACAGATATTTATCCAAATATTTCACATACATTTGAAAACTGACAAGCACATTTTACTAAAAATATACAGGTGACTAACAGGTAGTTCAACATTTGATCTTGACTGGAATCAAATATAAGACAATTTTTTGACATAATAACATGCTTGAGATGATTTACCTCAGCTCAGTTTTAAAGCGAACCTATGATATGCTTTCAGTGGATAACTAAGGGAATACAATCACTGCAGAAGGACCAGATATGTATGGCAAAATTCAGATGTGCCATCCATATATGCAGTGAAGAATCAATTTTCTTATCTCTGTCTGTTTCTGGGTGGAGACAGGCTCCAAATTACAACTGCACCAAGTCTCAGAGGTCAGACAGAGTCTTCTCACATTTCTTAGTGTTAAACAGTATCTCACACAAACACACACAGGGAATCAAATTCATAAGTTAACAGGCACATTTCCCAAACACTGTTATCCTGTCTGGATTGTACCATATTTGCAACACATGTAATGAAAAACTAAAAATAAAAAAAAGTACCATTGTTCTGCACTTACTTTTGGACCAAGCTTTGTTTTAGGACTGTGTACGTACCAAACAGGCACCTTTCTCTCTGCTTCCCTTTAGCAAGAGTTAATGTGTGTGCAAACTCTTACAGGTATCCTCAAAGAATGCTTGTAATTATCAAACATATTATGATACTGCAAATTGCAAATCATCTGATTGTAAAATAAGTTTACATTGTTGAGTATTAAGGTAGAAATACCCCCTAAAAACATGTTTGGGGAAATCAATCCCTTAAATAGAAAGCAATTAACATCCGAAAAAAAAGAATTAAAATGTGCTCTGTGCTATGATTTTGAGAAGTCAGTCTTTTTATACTTCTAAATTCCGTTTCTCAGCTACACAAACAAGATTATGGGGAACCAACATCTAGATGCTTAGTAGCAAGAATTCCATAATCATGTCTTTATTTCTAAGACTGACTCATACAGTGCTTTCATCTGTGGGTGCTACCTTTTTTTCCTAATTAGAAGTTTGAAAGAGAATGCCAGAGTTTTGTAATGCAGAGGGAATGCTTTTTTCTCATCTCAGTCTGTTCCAAATGTCCTGTCGACTAGCAGGAATCTTTGAAGTTCTTCTGTGACTCTATCTCTTGAATCACCATAGTGTATAAATGCTGTTACTCATTCTTACGTTTGGTTCCTGTTTTCCCAGCTTCCTGAAGTAGGCAGTTATTTGTCCATTATAAAATTCTTTGTCCTTCACAATAGTCACAGAAAAAATTAAAACCTGACAACTTCTTATTTAAAATCTAATTAGGCGGCACGTAGTACAAAACCTTCTTACATCTATAAAGAAGCACCATAATCTTAAGCAAACAATCTGATTAACTGAACAGCACCCTTCTGATTCGGCAGCACAGGCACACCAGTCAGTGGGACACCAAGGAAGCTCAGCTCCTTGAGCATTACCTGCCTCCATTTACCAAATCATAGAACAGCCCAGGTGGGAAGGGACCTCAAAAGATCACCTGCTCCAACATTTATCTTGATAGTTGCGACATCTCTCTCAATAAAGAGCATTTTGCTTTAGACTTTCTTTCTGGTACAAGCAAGTACAGTTTAGATGAGTGAAAAATGACATTCTTTGGAAGCAGCAAAGTTCCACTAAATGTAGAGAATCCCCCTACCATCAGCAGACACCCACCAGGCTTCAGTGGCAGCTGTTCATTTAGAGCAGAATTTGCAACGGCCATTGGAAGAGCTGAAGGATTCACACCTCCCAGCTGTCTGACAGCCTCTTCGAAGCAGTAGTGAGTGATTCAGTTGCCCCTCACAGCGGACAGGTGTACCAGTCGTGACAATCCCGGAAAACACACTAACAAGTAGCTTCGGTAGCACAGGTTAGAGAACTTTTTAATTCACCTTTCCTCTTAGAGTCCCAGATGAGTAGTGGCAAAAATTCACCCTGCTGCACTGTGTGCCAGAAGAATTTCCAGCCCATGCACCCTGTCTGGCAGGTAACACAAGCTCTAGTAACTATTTTCAGTGGCCCACCTAGTAACACTGTTTAGGCATTTTTCCTCTGGCTTAGCATGTTATATTTTCTGAGAACTGGTGCAGAATTCTCATTTTCTAGTAAAATTTAAATACGGCTTTTGCCTACCTCAAATATTTTCTGACTAAAACTTCTTCCTCAGGCAACTGTTATATTTTAGTCCTAACTAAAAATATGGTAAGAACCTTAGGAATCGAAATCTAAGGTTTGGAACTTATAATTCTACCATGAACAACAGCTAAATCCTACACAGTTAATGGTATAAACAGTTCTAGCCAGGGCTATTTTGTGACTAAGACAAAATGAACTGGAAAGAAAAGCATAAACTACTTCAGCCTTGGAGTAGGCAGAGTTAGGCACTGGTGTCTTGTTTGCATTTTGTCTTTTTACAAACCACACAGTATCAACAAGCAACATAACATGCAGACTTTGAGAAAGCTGTACTCACCTTTCCTCACTAGACTAATAGCTTTTTTTTTTTTTTTACCCTGCAATGTCTGTTCTACATGTGATGCTTTCCTAAAGTGAAAGATACCATGTGTAGCAAATAAGTCTTCCTAGAAGAGGAACTCCATTTGTTGAGAAGCACTCAAGACTTGGCACAAAGCACTACCATGTACCCTTAGTCTTCTAAACAAACATTCTGCCTTCATCCTGCAGCCACTTACAGTGTAATTAAACAGCTCGTCTCTTATTCAAACATCCATTGAAAGACTTTAGACAGCAAGAGGTAAGTTGACTCTTACAAGAGTGACAAGGTGCAAAAGCAGAACAAAATCTTCTTTATTCCTGACAACATACCAGTTCCTAGAGAATGGAGCATTATGCTCCTTCAGGACTAGACAATGATCTTCCAAGATTCATCAACTGTGTCTTGCAACAGTGAAAAAACGTTTTTTGATTTTTTTTTTCCTAGCAATATTCTTAATGTAGTGGGAAGGCATCTATGGGTCCCCCAGTTTTGCATTAGCAACCTGTCACGCAAGCCAAGCCTCAAAATATTGCTGCATAGATGCTCCAAAAACTGGAACAAAATCTGCTAAACCTCATCTCCAAATCCTTCTTACATTTGTACATGCATCTGTGCAAAGAGATGTACAGAGTGAAGGCATTCAGTGTTCTTAAATATCATACCAGCATTAGGGGGGGAAGGGAAGAAATAGTAACTCAGAAATAACTCCCTGGCTCTCAGCAGAGCTGATCCTTTGTCAAATAAGCAAGAGTCTCAGAAATTAAGTTCTAATCATTATTATTTTGTTGCCTTTTCTACATTAAAAGAAAAAAAAATTGCTGTATGAGTCCCTAAGAACTCTTGAAGAAACTCAGCCTCATGATGCATCTGATACTTACATTCTGTTGAAACGGAACACATTGAGATAATTTATGTAGTATCTATAGCTTTGGTCCACAAAGATTCCAAGTAGAATATAGGCCCTTTGAGGATCACTTCTTTAGATTGAGATGAAACTTTGCTTGGATCCTTTATCCAATCACTTTTATCCTAGAAATATAAATGCCACTCAAACATGGTCATGGATCACAGCAACACTAGAATTTTTTGACTAGACAATAGCTCATAACAAAGGAAGGACGGGATCTCTCAGCCAATCACTGTTAGTTAAAAATTTACAGTATTTTTTTTCCAGCACAAGAAAAATTAAGCTCTTAATTCACAAAATCTTAACACGAGCAAAAGCATTCATCTGAAAAACATTATCCAAACAACAGACACTACAGCAATAGGCTGTCAATGTCAATAATATCTCACGGAGACAGAAGGCTTTTGTTGGCAGGGAAGCCAAGATATTTCTTCATCATCCTTGAGCAAAAGTAATTTGCCATCATTTCCTCAATTTATAAATGCACTTCTCTAGTATGATTTCAAATCTGTTTCTTACCAAATTGTGTGGTCTGAGGGTATCTTGTCTTCCCTGTTATTTCCACGCAGCAGCTGCAGCTTTGTTATTTTCTCTGCCGTTCTATTTTTATAGGACTCCAAAGGAAAAACATACTCTAAACTTATATGATGCATCAAAGCCTCACACTGTCTTTCCTTTTGCAGGAGAGCAGTTGTAGTGGCCATTCATATTTCATTTTAAGATCAGTTGTGGGCGCATTCCATAAAATACTTCAACCATAACAGATTTGTGGTCCAGTTATGCCTTATTCATTTTGATCCTTCATCCATGTTGATAAGGATTTAATCACAGGAGTAATCCCCCTGGTTTAGTTGAATGACCTTTGCTAAGCAGACCCTAAATTTATAAATATCTGTATCTAGATCTCTTTAAGGTGCCATAACTTGACTTGTTCTCTGAATTTCCTTTTGAATAGTGATTTCATTTCTAATACAGTATTACTTTTTGCTCACTTTTGTTGTACCAGAGTAAAAGAAAACCTTAAAACAGCAAAAAGCCATCAAACAAGGGAAAAAAAAAACCTTCTCACATCAGGTGAAACACTGAGGAGTTCAAAACTGTGTTAAAAAACAAGGGAGGAAACAAAGAAACATACAGTCTTTAAAACAAAGAAATTTAATAAGCTACAAGAAATTTAGATGAGAGAAAACAAAAAATAAAAGCTTTTTTACTGCAAATTTTAGCAAAAATAGAAGGATACTGTACCACTTGAGAAGGATTTGTGAAAAGGTAAGCATTTGAGGGGTTGCTTTTTGTTGTGCATGTTTTGCTGGCAGTTACCAATTTTGATAAAATAGATCACTTAAAAATTCAAACAATGCATGGTCAAATACACTGTGCCCATGGAAGAGTTTGACGTACAAGATTACTTGTGATTTAAATACTTCGGTACTTCACATGACATTAAATCAGACTGGCATTCAAATGACCCTTCACTTTTTGTAAACAGGTTGAATGAAAGCCAAACTACAAGAATGACAACTAGAATCCAGTTAGTTAACGGAGTGCCTAAGCCGAAGATGTTGATGTTATTTTGTTATGTAAATGTTAATATATGAAAAGCATTAGCTAATAACTCTAGTAACTACGGTAGAGTGGTATGTCTATTCATACTCCAAGATTATCCACAATACTGCAAATATCAGCTGAAAAAGCTCATTTCGTACAAGCTATTCAAGAGCTGTACTTTTGTATCCTAAACCTCCAGCCATATGCCACTGTAAAGAGACAAAAGTACTCTTCCTTAGAACAGTATAGTAATGAACAGTTATTCATATGTCAGTATGGAATTATGTTTATCTTCTATGTGGGCACTGTACAGAAAAATAACTCATTTCCATGAGAATAAAATAGTACTAAACATATCATATCTGTATCAGCAGCCGTTGATCTGAATCTCCTTAATTGTCATGCTAATTTAAGCCCCAAAACACAGTCCTTTAACTACAGTAATTCTGTGAAGCAAATGGAGAATCTCAGTCACGAGAAATGATGATGATTATCTTTTTCACTCAAGAGAATAAGTTTAATAACTTCCCAGTCCTTGCCTTTTGTGAACAAAAATAACAACCATCACTAACTATAAGTAAAATATCCTAATTTCCTAGCATGCCTATAAGCAGTGGGATAAAATAATGAGAAAGCAAAGCAGACACTTCTGTGGTAGGAAGATATAAGAGAATCCACAATCCCATACAGTAGCACTGCTGATAAATGACTATCATACTGTAGTCCTTTGAGTAATTTTCTTTACGATGACAAAGTGCTGCTGCTGAATTCACAAAAAGGTAGTTTGGCCACTGAATGCAGACATACCGTTTGAAATGATAGAATAAGCTAAAAGTAAAGGTCTGTGAATGCTATTTGCAGTAGAGCTTTGTAGAGATTTTAATTTCTCGTTTCAGCAAATGAAGTGATCGCAAATAATAGCAGCTTTTTAGTGTATAGCATGTGCTTGGGTTTTTGAATTAATTGCTTTGCCTTTGTGAATGCTGGGGCACAGTAAGTGGTATGACCGAGGAAGCCAAACAATTGTTCAGAAGGGGAGAAAAGAGGTAGTCAGAAATTACTAGCTAGAAATCACTCATACCTTACAGGAATAGACAGCGGGATGTATGGTTAAGTTAAAAGGTGATGGGAAGAGCAGATGAGGTAAGAAATGCACTGCAATATTCAGGAAAGAACTATGATGTGACTACACTGCAAACAGAAAGTACGTAAGCAGGCAACTCTCTTGTCGCTGTAGGCTGAGCTTACATAATTATATGGCCCTTTCGCAGTTCACTCTCCATATTCATTCCTACCTAATATTGCTGAGAATGAGAGGCATACAAGAAGCTCAAGATTTCTAATAATACAGAGCTCTCAGCTGCTTGTTTAATTTCACTTGAGTTTTGTGGTACTCACTGTATGCACTTACCCTAAATCAAATGCTCCTGCTGTGCACAGTGCCAGTACTTAAAATTGATCAAAGCCTTACAGTAGATAACGCGAGTAAGCAAACTTCTAAAATATTAAAATTGAAGTGGGACACGTTTCTAGCAATGCCATAATCTCAAAGCAAGCCTTTCGAGCACCATCTGCATCCACAATTCCCCCCATATGCATACACAGAGCTGTTTCAGGTCTTCCATCACATTACGTTACATCAGGTCAGTGTTACTATGGCTAAAACCTGATGGTAAAACAGACACTATGTGCCAGGGACTGTCATCCACCCTGTTAGAAATGAAAGAGCTTTTACACTGCTGATCGTATTTCCAGGTTTATTTGCAGGACATACTACAACAGCAGCAACACTGGGTGGTTCCACTGCCAAAGGCAAGCACGTAAGCACGGCCAACTTGGATTATTTTATTCTTTGTCATTAGTTTTGCTTTGCTGTATCATGCTGCAAGATAGGCTTATTTAAATATTTAATTAATAATGAATTGAACTCTATGACTCTTCTGGGTTGTTTCTAACTCAGGATATTCTATGATAGTCTCTCTCCGAACATGCAATAACAGTAAAGTGTCAACAGACAGGCAGCAGCACCTAGAACAGTGATGGGCAGGTGCACAAAGAAGGGAGAGATCACTTCTGGCAGCATTCTCTCAAGACCCCAGTGGGGAAAAAGGTTCTTCTAATGTAGAGACATGTATATTGAACTAAACAACTTAGCCGTGTTTGTCAATTTATTCTATTTTTTTAAGCCTGTGAAACATACCTGAGTCTTCTATTGAAAGATTTGAATAGTTGTTGATTAAAGCGTGAAATCAATTGTAGGCATGAAGAAACACCCTTCATAGGAAGGGGAAACTAGACATTTGGTCACTAGCTTGATTTAATAAAAACAGCAGTACAATAGTGGAACCAAAAGGAACTGACATAACTAATCTTTTAATCCTGTCCTCTTCTTCTATCCGTTTGTGTATAGAATAAAGGAGGTCGACAATAAGCCATAAAAATGCATATGTTGCGCAGCAGGGTTTCCATTTTGGCCAGTCTTATATGCTCTGGAATTGAGATTTTCTTATCTTTCAGTTTGAAAGTAGTCGAATTATTTATTTTATACAAGCTGGAGTTCTCTCTAGCAAAGCTCACTGTTGGTATATGAACAAAAGGCAAAGAAATTGAAAGCCCAAAATAAGGGAACAGGTGGAAAGAAAGAATGCAGAAGTATCTCAAACATCAACCCGCAAATGCAACCCCCTGCATATTAGTACCTGTACAACAGATTGGCAAAGTTACCTGGATAAATCTGAACTATTTTTAAAACCAGAGAAAAATCAGGTCAGTTAATTCTTGAATATTATGCAGGATACTTTAAAAATACCTATCTATAAAAAGTTTATAGAAGCAGCTTTGCCTACTCAGTTAAAAACTATACAAGAAAGTCTTCATAAAATTCAGGAGTCTGCTTATCTTGCTGATTTTATCTCTAAACCATTACTATTATTATCTCCATTACAGCATCACTGTACCAACTGAGGTTTATTTTTCGTTAGTTACCAAGTTTATTTTCTTTTTTTCCTAAACAGATTGCTCCATGGAATAATTTTGCTCAGCTGATCATCTTTCATGTGACACACATTTGCTGTTGCTTGAATCCTAAAAACATTAGTTCCTTTAAGCCAGTACAAACACAAAAGCAGAGCAGTTGTAGCACTGACCTTATCTCAGTTCTGCAAACAGTTCGGCAGGTCATTCACAGAACTAATATATAATTAGTCAACCTTTTCCAGAAGCATTTCCCATCATCCTCTAAAAAATGGTAAAACAATTTATTAGTGGTAGTTTGTTATTTTTCATATAGTTGTAGAAGAGGGAAGCATCTTCCTTTAGACTGAAACCAAATTACCCACTTTTCCTCCATTTCAATTCTTTTGTTTCTTGGACCCATGTTTGCAGACTGAGCTCTGTTAAGAGTGGTTGTCTCTCAAGAATTCTGCTCTAAACATGCAGATACAGTTCCCAAGAAAGTTCTTCCTCTGAAACGCTCATTTTTTTTTCCACTCTCCTTTTTCTGTCACAGAAGTAGCAGCAGGTTTTTGTGACAATTTGATACCTATGAAATTACTCATGAAACAACTAGCAGCTTTCCCCAGTAAAAGAGGAATCTGTTTTTAATACAGAAATACATTTGCTGTTATAAACTCTGGGGCTAGTTGTTATCTTGTCAACAAATCAGAAGTAGCTTCAGTTGAGCAGAATTTCAGTTGGTTGAAAGAGAAGTTAGTTTTGTCTGAAAATAATGGTGCAGATGTATAAAAATTACATCTTTCTTGGGGGGGGGGGAGGCAAAAGAAAAAAGCTCTCCTGCCACAGAGATTGCAAGGAACTCTAGCTACTCTGGATAATTACAATAACTCATTTTGTTGCATTTTAGCCTGCAGAGATCCACGTAGCTACTACTATACCAACAAGACTCTCTTTACCCATCAAGCAAGAGAATTGGTACGAAATTTTCTCCTTGCAATAGTACTAAACACAACGATTTTGTACAACTTTTTCTGTAAGCACAAAATGAATACAATGAGTTTGTATGGATAGAACTGAAAGCAAATGACGCAGAGATACTCTTAAACCTCTGCAGATGTCAAGAAGGTTCCCAGTATCAACAGAAATGCATTTTATAACATGTTGCTTCATATCACGAGGTGATATAAAAATGGGATACATCAGCTTGTATTAGTGGAAGATTTTGTCCACAGGAGGATATTGATGTTTAGCTCACAAGCAAGACAAACGGTTTTTATATCTGTTTTCCAGATACCCCTAGCTATTTTACAGACATGAGCAATTGCCAGTATTTTATAAAGACGGCTTATCAGAATTTACCATTACATTACACAGCACTTGTATTATATTATGATGTAGTAGAAATACAATAAATAAGTAATAAAAGTTGTTAAATTATTCTATATAATTCCCTAGTTTGCTTTCCACAAATATCTCTTGGTGTCTTTTCCAAATCCACACAGAACATCATCATTACTGATAGGTTCAGATCCTTAGTTTAATCTAGCTAGACTGGGTTTAAAACAGGCTACAAAAAGCCTGCTCAGAAAGATACATAGCTCATGAGGTGTTTTATTACTCTGCCAACATCCGTTTCATTTCAACTCTTCTTAGTAAATTGTTCTTGTGCTCATGAATTTATTCTTCGCTCAAGATCTGTGAAAGTCACCAATTATTTGAGTCATTCCATCATCAGTCACCTTAAAAGACACTCCTGTGTATGCAGTGCCTGTTGGCACTTAGAAGAATCCCATCCTGATGCTACAGAGCACTTCTGAGCAGCTCTAGAAGATTAAGCGCTGATTTAACTGTCATTTGCAGTCATGTCTCAAGTGAAGGATTTTATCTGTACCACGGCTCAAAGAAAGCACATGTATTCTGAATTCCCAGAGACTATCCAGAAAACATGCACTAGACAATTCACGTTTTAAAATGACGGGTACCTATTAGCAATCAAGCCAATGTCATTTTCATCCTATCATTGTTACTTGGCATGAAGAAACAGCTTACATCTACTCATAACTACAACCAGAGTTCAAAAGCAGATGTCTGAGAATAGGCCTTCAATTATGCATACAGATTTCTTACTTCCTCTTTAAATATCTTCAAATATATAAACAATCAGCAAAAAGAAAAGGAGTTCTTTGATACAGCAGCAAGAGGAAATGTATTCAGAAGAAGGAAGAGGAAGGCAAGTCAGTATGAGAACAGAAGAAACAATTTCAAAAGGATTGTTTAAAAAAAATGTTTTGGTTTATGCTTTGAAATACATTATGATTTTGTGAGACTTAGAAGACCATGGTAACATGAGACTAAAATCATTCATAATTAAAGTTTTCCCCAAATAAAACATTTTCTAAATTGTTAAAAAGTGACAATAAATGGTTTCAAAATCTACATGTGCCTTGAAAAATGCATCAACTAAACTGAATTGCTTCATGATTATAATGCTTAAGGCAGCTGCTCACAAAAATTTATGAGGAAAATAAAAAATTTTACTAAAATTTATTACCTAGTTCTAACCCTGTATGTAACATTACCTTCCCATCATTAAATCAAATTAATTATATTAGTGTGTTTATGTGAATTTGTGTGTTTGAGTATATTTTTTTTGTATACTCACACACACACACATATATTAAGAGAGCGAGCATTAAAAAGCCTTACATTAAAGTATTGAAAAGTCTAGAATTCTTAAAAGAGGGACTAGCAAACACAGGTTTGTGTGTACAACCATATTTCCAACAGCTTCTCAATAAATAAGTATTTTTTCTGTGCTTTCCTACCTCTCCAATTTGCGTTCCAGTCTGACTCTGGCACTGGGCTGGTTCCTCCCTGTACGAGGCCAGGGCTGAGCCGAGGCTCTACTGCGCGGGCAAGAGAAATGCACTCCCCTGCTACTGCCGGCCGGCTCCAGGCGTTCACACCGGACCCTGCCTGGCCCTCAGTAGTTCAGAACTGCAATTACAGAGGAAGTGCAGGTCCAGATGAAATATTAAAGACAAGCCTCTGCCTGCATTTGCAAAATGAGCAGGTTTCACAGGTGCATCTACACTTGCCAGGTCTTAGTGACAGACCAGAGCGACAGCAAATAGCACGTCACTGACACAAAACACGAGCTCTATTCTCCCCACCAAATTCTGCATCCTGAATTAGCACCTTGGAGTCAGTCAATGCTCCAGTGTCAGGATCATGATTTCTTTCACTATGCACAAAGATTTCCTTCTCTACCTTTATTCTCAAAATAGCACACCCACTTCGTCTGAAATTTAAGGGGGAAAAAGCTTGAAAGTAGATGTCTTCAAGGGAAGTTTTCAAACCAAGCTACTGAATTTGGGGAAGTTGTCAGCAAGTTACTAAGTATTTTCGAATGGGAAATTTCAAGCAAGCTTCACTACAAGTATTGCTATTAGCACTGCCTAATGTCACACATATTTGAAAAATGCTATTGCAAATGCCACATCTTGTTGCCTCTAGTGTTAAATGCAAACTGGTATGAAGACTCTGGAGGGGAAGCTCTAGGCCAGATTTCATTCAAATTGAAAAAAGACTTAAGATATGACACCACACTTACCATCCTCATAATTCATACAGGCCAATTGGCAACAACAAAAGTTGTAGCCAGAGAGGTCAGCAGCCAGCTGACAAACAGAAAAAGCAGAGAACCCACAGGTTCACTGCAGAGCAGTGCAGTCTTCCAGGCACGTGCCTGGGGACCAGCAAAGCTAATTCTGCTTACAACACGTTTCTCCTACTTCCTCCTACCTGGAAGGAGCTAAAGATTGCAGCTAATGTTCAGTAGTATGAAACAAACTGGAAATTAAGACAAATATAACCACCTTTTTGCTGCATGCTCACACACAGCCTCTTGACAATATGTTTCACAGAATGTTCTTCTGAAAAGAAATAAAAATACTCTTTCAAAATTCACCTAAGATGAATTTAATAGCCCTGAATTGTATTCAGGAGGACTTACACCTAGAACACTACACTTACACCTAGAACAGTGCAATTCCTGTTGGTGGTAGCTAGCTGCCTGGGATAGAAAATTCCACGTCTCCCAATTCAATAACAACTGCTTTTGAGTGTCGCTATCTAAAGCTGATAAACTTCATGAAAAACACACGTGTTTCATAGGCTGCCAGGACTGGAATATCAGTTTCCACATTGCTACTTCAATCCATATTTTATGGTGCGTATCTTATTTTTCTTCTGTGTAGTGTCATTAATCTGCTCCCTGGCTGTGCAGAATAATATCCCACAAGAGTACGCTGCTTTTTGAATATTTTATTATCTCTCATTGCATTTCCAAACTAATATATATTTACAAATTCAACCTCCTATAGGTAGAACTATATTGTTTTCCCTCTGTTTGAGAGCCAAGGCATAAATATCAAATATAAATAGAAAAATCTATCTACAGTCCATTTGTGTCGAAAGAGAGAACCAATCACATATCAAGCTGTGCAAGAAAAAGAGAAAAAAATAATTTGCATACTGCAAGAGGAGACAGGGGGAGGGAGGCACACCAAAGGAGTTACATTCCTGTTGGAAGACATCTTTCAGCTCTGCTGAAGGACACCTCTCTTTTCAGCATGACCCTCTCATGTCTGAACAGGGCAGGGGAAAGACACTGAAAGGGCTTGGCTGAGTATTTGTACTTTACTGTCCTGACTAATTTCAAAGATTTTCTTCTGGTTGCTTTTCATGGCACACAGATAACTTCTTCCCTTTTAACTGTAGCATTTTGGCAGCAAGAAAAGTGAGAGTACTCTCCTCTGCTCCCCTCTTCACCTTGGCCCTAACACTCTGAATTCCCAACGGTTCCTCCACTGCAGGCAACTCCTGTAAGACCACAGGACAAAGACAGATCTTTTCTAGTTTCTCAACAAGACAAAGCTGAGCTTGAAGTTGATTCCATATAGGAGAATACACTGGAACATCCACTTGTTTGCCACCACGTGATGTAGGAAGTGTGAACATCTTCTAAGAAAGGGAAGGAGAGACATTCTTATAGGCAAGGCATGAAGTTTTGGAAGTACTTTCACCATTTGGCCACAGATGCCCTGTGTGCTGGAGAGAGTGCAGAGGAGGGCAGCGAAGCTGGTGAAGGGCCTGGAGAATAAATCTTCTGAAGAATAATTGAAGGAGCTGGGGCTGTTTAGTTTGAAGAAGAGGAGGCTAAGGGGAGACCTCATCACTCTCTACACCTACCTGAAAGGACATTGTAGAGAGGTTGGTGCTGGTCCCTTCTCACAGGTAATTACCGATAGGACAAGAGGGAATGGATTCAAACTGCAACAAGGTAGGTTTAGATTGGGACATAAAGAAAAAAATTTTCACAGAAGGAGTTGTCAGACATTGGAACAGGCAGCCCAGGGAGGTGTTGAGTCTCCATCCCTGGTTGTGTTTAAAAGTCATTTAGATGTGGTGTTGGGGGAGATGGTTTAGGGGTGAGCTTTGTAGAGTAGGGTTAATGGTTGGACTCTGTGATCCCAATGGTCTTTTCCAACCCGAATGATTCTATGACTCTATGACATGCCCTGCCTCTAGTCCCTTCCTGAGACAAGTCACCATATCTCATATAGCTGCAGCAATGATAAATGTAAAAGCAAGGGACTGGGAGCTCTCTAGAATAAGGGGACCATAGATTCAGCGGAGTCAAAGTTTGTGCACATTTATCAGTCAAGTTATGCAAAAGCTGAAAAAGGTGGAGAGTAAATGCAAGTGGTTTTTTGCCCACTGAAAAAAAACCTAATCTCATTGTGTTGCAGGTCCAGAAATCAGCTCTTCCAGGCATAAATTTTAGCCTTCATGTTAAAAACACTATAAATACAAAATATGAAACTACTATGTACAGTTGCACAGAATTTGCAAATACTTCTCCTTTCTAAAGAGCTTTATTGCAATTCTTATGTTGAAGCAAAACAATCAAACTGCATAAGAGTATCCAAGGCTGTTATCTAAACTATGGAACTAAAGCATGCCAAAAATAGGTCATCTGATACTGAGAGACATGTATGTCTCTCTGTATGTGGGACATACTACAGATATCGGATTTGCTGCTTTTTTGATCTACACAAGATTTGAATCTGTTTTAACCAGCTATTGTCTTCTATTATATTACAAGTATCAACCATCGGAATGCTTTTTTAAATATCACTCCTTATTCTTCAATATGAAAATGTGGGGACACATGAGTAAACATGGTCAAAACTACAAGCAAAATACTCAATGTATCCTTCAGCATTCCACAGCAACTCTGCTTCTTTTATTCTTTACTTCAAAAAATAACTATTTCTGATGTTATCTTTTTTTCCCTCATTTAAATTAAATAATGCAACAGCTACTCAGCATCCATGTTCTACAATTACATGCAACTGCTATGGGTCAGCAATTTTCCACAGTAGCAGGGGAAGGATGTACACCCTCACACAAATAGTTAATATTCACTGAAGAGGTTCCTTTCTTAATGAAAAAAATATTTCACAATACCTTTTAACATAATTATTTAGCCTTTAGTATATCAGTTTCCCTGTCAGATAGCTGGGTGCTCAAGTTTGAAATTTAAAGGAAATAAAATAAGCAGTATTTTTTTGGTGTTTGCTTACTTTAATTTTATTCTTCTACCTGTCTGCAACATTACTCAAAATAAACAAGTAATGATGTTTGTTCCTTTTGCTTACTTTTTAGGAAAAAAAAAATTATAAAAATCTCTGAATTCTGTGCAAGGACAGATTATCTGACTGTGTTTCACCTGCACTTTATGGTTGATGATCCTGATCAACACCTCTGGAAATTTCTTTGTTTAGTTAAAGAGATTTTTGGATCAACTTAATACAACCATTACCTCAGGAATACTAGAGGTTTACTATTACTAGGTCACTGTTCTAAAAAGATTTGTCTCATCTGATTATTTGTGGGCTGGTATCACACTTTTTGTAGCTCCGTAACTGGAGGCTAATAATTCCTAATTAGCTAACATTATTTTTCCCCCATAAGAGTAATCACTTTTAGAACTGAGCATTTTATCAATAGGAAAATATTTCCTCAAATAATCTGCCTCCCATCTCACTCTCCAAAGATCACACAAAGATAGTAGTTTGTAAAAGATATAGCGCTACAAAGTGGAAATCATCAAGAGTTCACACATTAGTTTTTGGTAAGGTGGAAAGTCCTTCAAAATTATTTACGTATCTAGGCCAACACTTTCCACTCACCAATGCTTTAAAACAAAACAAACAACAAAAGCCAAACAAACATAAACCTCAAAAAAATCACTTTAAAAAATCAGTTTCTGTGCATTCCTATTTCAAAGTCAATGCAGTCTTTATCTTTTTTTAAAAAGTAGGATGGAGAAAGAAATCAATCCCCTGCATGAAAACCAACAAGTAACTTCAAATAAATTCCTTCCCATAAGGGCAAGTCTGTGAGCTTAACAGTTTGAAATAACCTGTTCATTTTGAACTCGGGTTATTTATTTCTCTGGGGAAAAAAAGTCTTTGAGTTCTTTTGCTCCAGCTATACTTTTCCAGTAACGCTTTATCTGTGTAGCTTCTAGCACTGAGTTAGTAACTGCACCTCACTGACAGGAATAATAGTCTTCTCATAACTTCTCTGTTACTGTTTTCATACAAGCTGCCTAACCTGACTTTTCACCCTATTCCATTTGCCGAATCCCTCTTTAGAGGGACGAATTTTTTTGCAAAAGGGCTCTAAGTTACTACAGATAACCTGCACAATCCATCATTGGCCAGATTTATGTACAACTAAAATTTATATATTAAAATAGTGACAGACATTCTCTAACACACTTTTCTTGCAAAACTACTTGTGTTTTCCAACATAATGTGCACCATAGCTTACACTACTTTAAGTTCAAATCAAAATAACAATAGGAAATATTTAGTAAATTCTGCAGAATATAATAATGAAAGCTTCTACTGACTTTATTTATCATACGCACCAGTAGCATATTGAGGGAAACTCAAGTAATTTGTCCTTGTGTAGAATTTCAAGAGAGTTTTATAAAACTAGTCAAGCAAAGGGAGAAAGAAGTAAGCTTGTTCATTTTGAATAATGTTATAGGCAGGCAGAAAAATACAATTACGTGATGAATAAGACAAAAAAAAAGTTCGAAATGAAAGAAAACTAAAATAAATAGCAGCATGTAATATTTAAAGAAAACTAGTGTTAGTGCATTACAGTATGACAGGTAAAGTTTACTATCCTACAAAGGCTTTAGCAAGCAAATATCCTAATTAAATGTACATTTTAAGAATTTCCTCTCTCCTCAATGTACTAGAAATAGGCCATCTAAAAGAGAAGATACCCACACATGCAGAATGGACCATTGCACAAGAGAACTGGGCAGCAGATGCTTCTGTTCCATCAGAAAACATTCAAAGCTATTACACATTAAAGTTGCACATTTAAAAAATAATCAGTAATACAGGCCCAAAATTTGTAACAAAAAATAAGATTATTGTATTGTGATCTACTAGGCATTCAAACTGACATCAATTAACCAAAATTCTGGGCCATTTAAGCAGCAACATTCCTAAAGTAAGCTCTAAATTTTGCCATTGTCAAGGACCAGAAAGCTCACGTACAGATGATCTGCAAGCTTAAGATCTTATTTTTATTTTAATCTTTTACAAGACAGAAAGGAACTATTAAAAAAAATCCATTTTTGTTAGCCATGCCTTTGCACAAGGGGTTACACGACTGATACAGTGTGCTACAATAACCTGACTGAACAGCAGCTCTGCCAACTTGGCATTTCCCCATTTTCTGACGTTGTACGTAACCTGTTGGTTTATTAGTTCTAGTGGGAGCTTTACCAGGAGCTCCAAGATGTCTAAAGTGGCAGAGTCATCCAATAACAGGTTCCTCTTGTTATAAAAATATGGGGGTACATACAAACCAGAGATACCCAACTGTAAAAAGCTGAAAAGGAAGACGCTTGTCATGTCCTTGTCCTGTGGTTTAAGAGTATGAAACTTTTCAGGTGGAAAACCAGGTTGCCCACCTAAATTCACTTAAATTTCTCCTTGCATCCAGAAAACACCATTCCATGGAAATTTAGAAGTTATTAACCTGTTTTTCAAAGTTAGGGAACCTATACATAAACGCAAGTGACTTGCCAAAGATCTAGGAACTAATTTTCTGAATACCAAAAATCTTCACCATATGACTGTTGGTTCTATTATAATTAAGACAGATATTCCATGCTTCTTACATGCATTAGAAAAGGTCAAAGAACAACATCATTAGGAGTTGAAAATGATATTGTGATGTCTTGCTCTCCTCACCAGGAACACGCATACACAAGTCATGCAGGGACGTCTTTCCAAAGACAGACATGAGGAGACCACAACCTTCTCAGCGACCAGAGACCAGAAAGCCTCTGGATACTTTCTGGCAAGGATGCAGATCAATAAGGACATAGGATAAGTAAGCACTAACCCTTCTGGTTTCTTATAAGCAATTTTTTTTCAGCTCTACAAGGTGTGAAGCTCAAGAAAGGTAATAAATGAGGCTCAAAAAGTAAAATGCGCTTGGCTGCCACTCAGAAAGCAAAGGATATTGTTTGAATCAAAGTACCTGGGTCAGCATTCAAATGAAGGTCTTTTTCTAGCTAAAAGAACAGATGCTTTATTTCTTTTTTCTTTTCAGATAAAGGAGTTAGTTACTCAACTCATATGTCAAGTTCATCCAAAGGTATATGATTGAAAAAGCAGAACAACTAACTTCCCTCATTTAACAAAAGTAACATTTTTCCATGGAAGTATGACATCTAGTAGTTCAGGGAACTTAAAGGACCTAGGACCTAGAAGCAATCAGGTCAATTCACTGTCTACTGACAGTATTTTCTTTTTTTAAAGCTCTTGACAAACTTGCTTTTTTTCTAACACATCTCCAGCACACATGCTAATGCTGTTATTTAGTGAATAAAAATCCCACTTTAATTCTGCTTTCTACCAAATTAGTATTTGACAGAATAATGAACATATATACACACTTTCATATAGTGAACATATTTTCATTCTCTATATACAAATATAATTAAATACAAAGTCTAAGTGCATACTTGTCTAGATAAGCAGTTCATTATATATGCAACACCACAGTAATTTAATAAACTATTCCTTATTTTATGAAACATCTAGATAAAAACAATTAAAAAAACCATTATAATCAATTCTTTCAATCAGGTTTTTCTGTTTGCAGAATTAATACTGCAATTCTTACTGATGCCGTGAAAAGCTGAAATCAGAACTTAATAGCCTTGATGTCTATTAAGCAGGTATTCTTTATTGCTGCGCAGGACACACAGAGGATAGCTCCGTCCAGTGTGTGCCCCGAGAAAGGCCAAACATACAGCTTTTATACAGTTTAGACATACATATTCATGCAATTTCCGAGAACTCATTAACATGTTGCCGCCCACTCCTGCATGCATAATAGTCTTTCGGTGGTCATCAGGTGGTCGTCATTGTAGTCCTCATCGAGGTGTCCTGTTGATGAGCTCCATTCAGTTAACTCCTAGGCTGGTTCTGCATATCTCGTTCCATCTTTGAAGATAAGGGCATCCTGTCCTTGAGGAAAAGGTTCCGGGGAAAAGTTCCCCTTGTGGAATACTTTATCTCACACCTCCATTGTCCCACTGTCCCACTGATTCTGTTTGCCCCAGCATATTGAGTCTTTTACATACCAATTAAAACTACGGTTCTTCCACGGCTTCAATTCCCCCCTTTTCTTTTTACTTTGCGAATTCCTTCACAACCTTACTAGAATACTCCACCATCATTCAACGTTTTCCTAAAATGTTTTCCTGTTTCCACACGGTGTCTTATTCTGTTTCGCTTCCAATTTTCATAATCCATAGTGCTCTGTTTACAGCACCAGAAGGAACATTGTACTACAATACATGTTAACACTATCACGAGTCCCACGGTCACCAAAAACCCCAAGAGTTGCTTAAGCCATGTGAAATTTGGGAGTCACGATGTCAATTTGTGCCACAGTTCCTCAAATCCCCAAGAGGTATTATCTTTAGTTACTTCATGGAGGCTTTTGGTTCTTTCCCATATGAAGGCGGCAGCTACGCTGCATCGGCGGGTATCTCGTAAAGGAGGATTTGCTTACTACTGTGGCCTTGCCATAGTCATTTGCACATACAGTCCAATTTAAGGCAGTGTAGTTCACTCTAAAGTTTCCTACCGTTAAAGCATTTGAATCATTGCGGCTAATAAAAGTGGGGTTCCCTATACTTTGTAATTCGAATCGAGGTCCCTTGCTATAGTTTCCAATTTGTTAACAACCCCATCCAGAAGAGCTATTAAAAGGCCAATTCCATTCCCCTAAGCTTGCAGGAAGTCCATATAAGGGTACTTGAAACCCTACACGTGGTAAAGCTACACATACCCAGCAATCCTTCGCATTTGTATCTTTTACTAATGTTTCGATTACCTGGTAGTGAACATTCTCTTCCCAAGCAGCTACAATATTCACAACAGTAATCAGAATCAAAAAGCAGAATGCTGTCATTCTATTGTCTCTGTAATTTCAACTTTAAAGGTCCCATAGACTCTGAAGTCCACTGCTTATCTGGAGCTTTCTTCACTCTAGTGTAATGGATTCAGGCGGGTCGCTCTCTTATCTTGATTGCAGTGAAGGTTGTCAGTAGTACCTGGTATGGTCCGTTCCACTTCTCTTCCAGTGGATTACCTGAAAGATTCTTAACATAAACCCAATCTCCAGGGCTATATGGGTAGATTTTGTGATCCAGTCCCTTAGCCCTGGTTCCTAGAACATTCTTATTTATTACCTCTAGTTGTTTTCCTAAAGATATTACATAGTTCTGCAAATAACAGTTTCCCAGCTGACCCAAATCTTCCCCCTTGAACTTGGTCTGATAAGGTCTCCCATATAGTATCTCAAAAGGGCTTAAGTTTTCTTTGGCTCTGGGCTTCACTCGTATTCTTAATAATGCTATGGGCAACGCCTGATACCAATACAAATTTGCCTCCTGACATATCTTGGCTATCTGCTGCTTTATCATATGGTTCATCTTTTCCACCTGTTCACTAGCCTGTGGTCTCCGGGGAGTATGTAGTTGCCAGTCAACCCCCAGTATTCTACTAACTTGCTGTACTACATGTTCGCAAGAGTGAGTGCCCCTATCTGATGAAAGGACTGTAGGCACCCCAAATCGAGGTATTATTTCATTCATCAATACCTTAGTCACTTCCCCTGCCTTGTTAGTTCTGCAAGGAAATGCCTCTGGCCATCCAGAAAAGGTGTCTGACAATACCAACAAATATCGGTACCCCCCTTTTCTTGGGAGCTCAGAAAAATCAATCTGCCAATGGTCTCCGGGTACGTTCCCTTTCCCTATGGTTCCTAATTGTCTTCGATTACCAGTGTTAGGTCTCAAGCATATTTCACATTGCTGGGTCACTTGTCAGACTGTTGTATACAAGCTTTTCCCTACCAATTTTTGATTTAGAAATTTGTACAATGAATCTGCTCCCCAATGTGTTTTATTGTGTTCTGTTTTGACAATACCCCATACCATTCTAGCAGGAACCGCAACCCGACCATCATCTAGAGTTGCCCATCCTTGGGAGGGAATTTGTCCTCCTAGCCCCTGTATTAATTCTTGGTCTGCTTTAGAATACTCAACACTTTCTTGACCAATCAGGTTCCCATCCCTATTGTCAGGAATCAGTGCTAAAGTTGATTCACTTTGCATTCTTCCAGCTGCCTCCTTAGCCATAGAATCAGCAAATCTATTACCCTTCTCTTGGTCAGTGTTACCCTTCGAATGTCCTCGGCAATGCATAATGGCCACTTTGGCAGGAAGTTGTACTGCCTCCAGCAAGCGAAGCACCTCTTCCGCGTTCTTGACTTGTTTCCCTTGTGTGGTGAGTAGTCCTCGTTCCTTCCAGATTGCCCCATGGGCATGCACAACTCCAAAGGCATACCTAGAGTCTGTCCATATATTTATTCTCTTTCCTTTTGCTAATTCTAAAGCCCTGGTCAGGGCAATAATTTCTGCTTTCTGGGCCGATGTCCCGGCAGGCAAAGGTTGGGATTCAATTATCCTTTCTACTGTAGTCACCGCATATCCAGCTTTGTGAACACCTTGTCTGTGAAAACTGCTTCTATCTGTAAACCAAGAGTCCTGTGCATCTTCCAGAGGTTCTTCCTTTAGATCCGGCCTGCTTGAGTACACAGTCTCAATGGTCTCCAAACAATCCTGTGTCAAAGGTTCAGATGTTTCCCACTGAGAAAGGAAGCGTCTTAGGGAGAGGAGTTCTGCAAATTGCTTCTTTCCTTTCCGTTCCTAATTCTCGTTGTCCTCCTGACAGTTCATACCCAAGGTAGGTTACACGCTGCTTCACCATCTGAGCTTTCTGTTGAGAAACTCGATATCCATTTAATCCCAAGAAATTCAATAAACTAACAGTCCATTGAATACAGTCAGGTTTTGTTTCTGTTGCAATTAACAGGTCATCCACATACTGAAGAAGGATTCCATCTCTGGAGGGGGGTCCCATGTTTCAAGTTCTCGTGCTAAGTGATTTCCAAAAATTGTTGGACTGTTCTTAAACCCTTGAGGTAACACTGTCCAAGTGAGTTGAGTTTTCCTACCAGTAGTAGGACTTTCCCATTCAAATGCAAATATGCTTTGACTTTCTTTGGCCAAAGGCAAACAGAAGAATGCATCTTTTAAATCTAATACTGTAAACCATACCTGATTATCTCGCAATTTTAGTGAGTAGGGTATAAGGATTGGCCACCACAGAGTGCAAATCCTTAACAATTCCATTAATTTTCCTTAAATCCTGCACTACTCGGTAAGTTCCATCTGATTTCTTTACAGGCAGTATGGGAGTGTTATACTCTGATTCGCATTCTACTAGTAATCCATGCTGTAGAAAATTATTTATTTTTGGAATTGCATTCCAAATATCATGCAAAATCAGTCTTTGATATTTGGTTAATAATTGTATGTCAACACAATTGTTAAGACTCCAATCAGGATTGTTTTTCAGAAAATGATCCTCTCATCACCCTGCCTGTGTATGCGTCCCGCACATACACTCTCTTTCCAAGCATAAAACTAGGCGATCTTGCCGTGGCACATTAATACCACAATCCCTCTGCCAATCCGGATGATTTCACAAAGTAAGGAAAAACTATCTGCACACATAACCTCATCCCACTTTTCTTCTCTCCGCAAAAACAACATTAATTGCAAATTCGTATTATAATTCAAAGGACTTTTTTTTTTTTTTTCCATCCTCTAGTTTATACAAGGACCACTGCTGATTACAATACTTAATTAACGCCTTTTTGTTCACACTCCCACCTGGTGATAACCCTGGATCTTTCCAATGTGCTAGGATACACCCTAGGGGCTTTGCTTTCCCCCATTCCTGATTACCACGGGGATTCCTTTTACAAATATATGTTTCCAGTTTGTTCAAATTTAACTCCATCTTACTTATGCCGTGATGACAAACAAACTCTCAGTTGGATTCTGCTAGTACAATTTTATATGCCCCCCCCCCACCTTAAATGTGTGATGCAAAACCCAGGTCTACAGGTCTGGCAGGGGGACGAGGGGAGGGATTACTGGCAGAAGTCTTCCCATCCGAGATCTTACCGATTCCTAAATCGCCCCCGCCCCGTTTTATAACGTATGTGTATCAAATACCCTGCTCTCAATTCTTTCCCAGTCTGATCACTTTTTGCAACATAAATCCCACTCTAATCGGATCCACGGATCCAAAACTTCTCACCACATCTTATACATTCCAAACCAAATACAAGTTGACATGATTTGTGGTGAAACACACACACCAATAATAATTCACACACGCTTCGTCCGTCCCTGGCCGTACCCCTCGTGGGATAATGGAACTGCGGATCAGGACTCCACACTCGCTTCGCAGCTGTGCTGCGTCTCAGTCACTCAGTCCACTCATACAAACGCCAGGTTCAAATCACTTTTACATAAACAGTTCCTTATAGACATATCCAGGTTCAATACCAATAAATCAATACCACCACAGAGTACGCTATTGCAAAAGTACGTAACCGTACCCAACGTACCAGAGTACACCACTCACAGTGAGCGTGCACCAACAAAAGTACAAACAACAAAGTGCACCATTACAGAGTACGCTATTGCAAAAGTACTTAGCCCGACCTGAGCCCGTACCCAACGTACCAGAAACCCGGGAAAAAAACAAAACCAAACAAAACAAACATTTAAAGAATACCTTATTCCTTTAGATGGTCCTTGTCTGCTCCCGCAGAGATCCAATTGAGGCGAGGAGTCCCTCCGGGAAATCCCGGGGGGTACCCTAGGGAGTCCTGTTCTCAGTGGGTCCTGCAGCCGAGCAGAGAGGGTCCCATCTGGGTCGCCAAACTGATGCCGTGAAAAGCTGAAATCAGAACTTAATAGCCTTGATGTCTATTAAGCAGGTATTCTTTATTGCTGCGCAGGACACACAGAGGATAGCTCCGTCCAGTGTGTGCCCCGAGAAAGGCCAAACATACAGCTTTTATACAGTTTAGACATACATATTCATGCAATTTCCGAGAACTCATTAACATGTTGCCGCCCACTCCTGCATGCATAATAGTCTTTCGGTGGTCATCAGGTGGTCGTCATTGTAGTCCTCATCGAGGTGTCCTGTTGATGAGCTCCATTCAGTTAACTCCTAGGCTGGTTCTGCATATCTCGTTCCATCTTTGAAGATAAGGGCATCCTGTCCTTGAGGAAAAGGTTCCGGGGAAAAGTTCCCCTTGTGGAATACTTTATCTCACACCTCCATTGTCCCACTGTCCCACTGATTCTGTTTGCCCCAGCATATTGAGTCTTTTACATACCAATTCAAACTACGGTTCTTCCACGGCTTCATTACATTTCTATTTAAAGTAATCCACTCACTCTTACGCAAGATGACAAATGGACACATTGTGGGCAATACCAATTCTCTGTGCACTAAAACTTACGTGAAGGGTTTAACAGAAACTAGTATGCATAACACCAGCTCAAGAAATGCTTATCTGACCTGCAAGAATAGAATTCTACACATTCGTGCTTTGTCCACACAGGCAGTTCTTGCTCACGTACCAAACGCATACAGTATTTTAAACACTCTGTCCATCGAATGCAAACTGAGTATGATCACTGGCTAACTGCTCTTTCTTGTTTGCTGTCCTTCACAGGCTACCATAGCAGACTTCCACAAGGGCAACTGTAGTGGGCTGGCCAAAAAGCCTGGAGGGGCAAATTAAATCCCCTTCTTAAGCAGCAGACTAGCAGTCTCCTCCAACAAAGGCTTTCCTTCCCTTGGTGGTAATGTGATTCATTTTCCTATAAAGAAGAAGGCTGGTATTTCAATGCGTAAAGACAGCCATTACTGGGAAGTTTAACAAGCCTGAAACCTCTGGCTTTCTTGCTAACCTAGATCTGCCTTAAGGCTATCAGAGACAAAAGAGGCCTTCTCCTCCAGCAAGCATCAAAGACCTAATAAAATGCCAAGAATGAGTAGGCAGTCAGCTTCTGTGTCAGAAATGCAAAATAAAAATACAATATATGCAAATTTGAGGCATGTAAAAAAAACCAACATGGAACATTGCTTGTGTGTACAGTTGTACTCATAAAACCTGTAATGCACTTTTTGAATTATTCAGCAAGAAGAGGCTGAAAAGCAGCAAAGAAGCTTATTATGTTTGCTTTGCTTCATAGACTATTAGGTGGACAAAAAGAAAAAGGAATTTAGTTACGCTTGCTTATCTCCTAACCTTATAAACTTGGGATTAACAGATCAAAGGAGGATTTGGTTCAGTTGATAGAAAATGGAGCTCTTTTATAGCTGTTTGGTCTCCCTGTCCCTTATGATCAAATGCGCTTAAGCAATTCATGAAATAATGGGGGTTTGAATTCATGTATTTTAGTATATACATTTAATATTTGGTTGCATTGCATTGTACATTTGTATTCAAAATTAACTAACAAGAAAAAGAAGATTAAACATTGCACATTAGATTTGTTCTGTATTCTGCATATGCTCTAATAGTGGAATCCTAAGCGCAAACACAAGGCAACCTGTATCCAGTATTTCTGAGGCTTCATTCTCTGATCTTGCCATCAGCCTGAAAATGAGCCCACCTCTTACCTCCACCCTTTGGCGCTGTGTAGCGCCGGGACGCAGAGATGGAGACATCTCGTGTGTCAGGGCTTCAGCCGCACTTCTTTCCACGCAACACTGACACAAGTCAGCTGCCCATCGGTCACTACGGATGACAGGATATGATGCTGCCTGTTTTCTTTCCAGCAGTTCAAACTGCAATTGCAATACACCAAAAAGTGGCAAAGATGATGCTTCACCTTTATTCGTTCACCAACAGCTGTTACTATGCTCCGGATTAGAGATGGACGTATTTTTATGTCAAGATTCAGATGATTTAAACAGTTTCACCTTTTAATGAACTGTACATATTCATTGTGAATCAAAAGAAAATTACACGTGCTTTTGAAAGCTGAGGTGATCCTGTTTAGAAAATATCATCCCAGCCGCATGTAAAATTGTTTTTCCATGTCAATTAGGCCACATAGTTTCGAGTTACAAAGTACAATCTATAAAGATAAGTAACCTGCCTCCTTCTTCTGTAATATTTATTCACATTTATAAAATAAAATTTATTCTGGCATAAAGTTTCTCAAAGAGAGATTTACCAAAGTCGTCTAATAATATAAGGGAAGGGAGGCAGATGATGGTCTTTTCCTGGTGGGAAAAGAGTGAAGTATCAAGAACAGATAAAACAGAAATTCAATGACTGACCCTTAGTAACTCTAAATCAGTGACTGAGAATAGCCACCAGGTTCTAACCGGGCCAGAGACCGACAAATGAAATCAGAACGATACGACATTACTGAGTTGATAGATACAATTGGTAAGATCTCCGACACTGAGATTAGAACAAAAACCTTTCTAAGTCCTTTATATATGCTAATTACACACTCCCCCCCCCCCCCCCGCCTTTTTTTTCCTGCAGCTTAGTTAAATAGTCATAAAATCAAGGGAAAAAATTAAGAATTCTGCAAGACAAATTTGCCAGAACTAGAAGATCAAAAATCTGAGGAACTGATGACACCTATATCAGATTTATTTTCCCTGTATTTTGATCAGCACGTATTAGACTACGCAAGAGAAGTTCACATTGCATATTTGCTGAGACCATGAGAGAAAAGAGAAAAAGAGAAAAATAGAAAAGGAGATACAAAAGGAGAAAGCTTAGCAATGCATAGAAAAAGACAGTATGTAATATGTAAGTTTGAGTACCAGAAAGCCAAGAGTGTTTTTCCTAGCTGCAGAAGTATCTTAATAAGAGGATAAAAGGTTATATCCTACACCATACAATTTTTCAGAAATTGTATATTCCTGATCCATTTAGGTCTAACATTACAAAGAACAAATAAACAATATCAGTTGGCTACAGATTGTACCATTTCATTGAAATGACACAATATCATTTGTTTTTGTTGGACGTACCAAATGTATTGCAAAAATATCTTTAGGATAACTGTTCTCAAAAATTACTCTATGAAATCTTGGCACTCGTGATCTAAGACAAAAAAATAGAAATAATTTTGTTTTGGCAACACTCCTTGGTAACACCTAAACATATCAAAGACCAATAGAGGACTAGATTTCACTTTCTGAATTATTTAAAAGACATGCAGAAAGTAAGGGTATAGTTTCTGTAGCACCTCACAGTGTCTCTAAACTTGAGATTCATCTCTATATTCTGCGCACGCTCTGGTATGTGGCATTGTTGCTTAGGGTTGGTGTGGTTTAGAGAAAAAAAAATTCCCATCAGTAAAACTGTTCTTTATCTTTTTTTTGGTAAGTTTTCATATAGCATTAGGAGATCATGTGATACTTGTATTACTTTGGCTCTCAGCTGGTGTTGCCTCTAATTCATTTAACAGGTGCCATTGCTATCATTTAGCCTTCCCAAGCAGAGGTCAGGGGCACCTGATACAGAACATCCCTGCCCTTGCCAGGGAGTCAGTGCTTTGCTCCACCTCCCTCACACTGCCTGCTCCTCCTCCTTGCCTTTAAATACTGTGCAAGACTGTTAGTTAGCTACAAGTCTCAGGTAGAAAACTTTGGGAGGCTTTATTGTTACAACCAAATACTGGGGTCCCATGCAATGTAAAGTCCCATTACTGTGTGTGGCGTGGGATCATATATTGAAATATCATACGTGCACTTAGCAAGTGGCAGATTTTGCCATTACATTTTGCCATTACATTAGAGTGTAATTCTGTAGCTACATTAAGAACCGCTGGTACAAGTTTTCCTTAGAATCAAAAGGTCTAATTATGATTTCTGCAAAGCAATCTCAGTTTCCTTCTGCTGATGGACTCTTCATTTTATACTGAGTTGGGTTCTTCACAAAGTGCATTTCCCTTTGCTGCTTTAATCTCAATTTGCCATACACCTAAGACCTCAGCTGTGGGGCAAAATGCATTCCTATGTCATAGGCATCATCTTTGCCATTTTACAAACCAGTAAGCTGATTCAAAGGAGCTGTATGATGAATCTATGGACAACCAAAAGGTGACCAAAGCAGAAACACCTCCTTATTAATGAAAGAATCCTTATGATCATGTGTAAACACCAATAATTTAAAACACTAGATCAAGCTATCTCAAGTACATCCAAAACACAGACTCTTAGGGAGTTAGCACAACTGCTGCAAATATTTACATACTTATCTGTCTGTTACTCCAAACACAACAGTTCTGTGCACCGAAGCTCACAGTATCAATATGCAACAACCTAAAACATTATAAAGTATCTTAAACTACACTTTGATATTCTTTGAATGATTACACAACAGCTAACTGCTTTGTAAGAGAACTCGGAGAACTTTACTGCAACAAAAGAACTGCAGACTTGTGGTGAAAAGTAGACACATACATTAAATAAATGATATCTATTTTCTTAATATCTGGATTTCACTCTAAAGCTATTGCCAAGAGCAGACACACACCACACATTTTATATCCTACAGCTGAAGTTCTTAAAAGTATTATTAATTGCTTTCTTTGGCAATGCAACAAAATATACCTCCAACATTCAGGTAACTGGATATGGTATTAGTTGAAGCAATTTGCTGAACACAGGCTTTTGTGCTCAAAATATGTTACAGAATTCTACTGTATCACTAATAAATACTATAGCTAAAAGTAGCCAGAGAAAGAAAAGGAGAGTCTACAAATGTGAGAGCAAGTGAAAGAGCAAGTCTGGTTTTATTTTTAAATACTTCATGTGCAGAAAATCTTCACCTTCAAGAATTTCAACGTGAAAAAACTTAATCATGAAAAAACTGTTGCCCAACTAAAGATTCTTATAAACACTCCTCTGTGAACCCTTTCAGGAAAGACTGGGAATATCATTCCCCTGGGAATAGTTTCACTCACATACAAAGTAAGGCAGGAAACAATAACACAGAGGAAGGAAAACTGAGCAAGAGGACTTTACTACTTGTTACTAGAATGTAGTGCAAAAGGATTGCAAGACTAAGGGGATCTTGAGAATTAAGTTATTTGAATGGGTTCCCATAAAATTCCATGACAAAAAGGACACTCGTGCAGGTGGAGCCCGCTTGTTCTCTTCCTCTGAAGAATTCAGGTCCCATCTACTTAAGACATTGAGTTCCCTCACTGCAGACTGGAAAAGCACTCTGCCTCAGGAGCAGAGTGGTTTGGATTTTCTTTCACACTCTTTGGGCAAATACAGCCTTTTCTTTAAACATGCACTATTTTCTGAGCTAATTATTCACCTGAATTACCCATTGACAAAGGAGTCACAATGATCTGCTTTCTGCCCTGCAAAGAACAATATCAAGGTACTGAGTTGTATAAGTAAAGGACACCCCAATACTGCTACTGCCATTTCCTGTTCAGGATAACCCAAAAGTTCTTCAGAGCATACAAGTGGGGCTGCAGAAGACACTGGCACTAACAGAGGAGTTCCTTCTGTGACAGCTAAGATGTGATAGTCTAAAATCAACAACCTGAAATTCCACAGAGGTGGCATCAATAAACACAAGGAAGAGAACTATTAGATAGAAAATAACTACAAGGTAACACAGGAGTAGCTCATCACTAAATCACTTTAGCAGTAAATATTTTGTATTTCACCACCACAGGGCCTTTAATAGCTACAGTTACCTCAGCCACTCAATCCTCCATCAGTAAGTTTCAGAACTTTATGATGATTTATTACCTTTAACAGCTAGGGGAGGGCAGGCAGCATAATTTTATTCTTAATTGAATTGATAAAACCTACAGATAATCAACTGAAGTAACTTTATGTCTGAAGCAGCGAAACAAACTGAACAGCCCAGAACATTCATGACTCAGAAGAGACAGTTCTTCATTATTAGGCCAGTTTTACAGTCTGTTAACTACTAAGAAGATGGAGAGGCAAATGGGTACGAAGAAAAAAAAAAAATACATAGAGAATGAATTCCTGAAGAACATCCTAAAGCCAAGTGTTTAGGACTTGATGCGAATCTCTTCACAGATATGAAGAGCAAGGGAAAAGAAGAAATAATTCTTAGTCAAGAAAGAAGTATGGCAGGGTCTAAACAGTGAGTCTCAAAAAGCTCTGTACCAGGATTCAATGCTGATACACATCAACTGCAGTTCACAACGGATTTGTTTTTTCTGAGCATTAGACTTGCCATACATGAGAACCGTGCACCTGAGAGTTCCAGTGAAAACATACCACCTATTAAGTATTCACTTCAGACAGCATGCAGATTTTAATATGACCCATTAGGAAACGATCTAACTGCCGCCATTTACAGGATTTTACCTGCTTCTGAAGTTCAGCTACAGATCTAGGTTAGCAAAGTCTCAAAATAGTCATTATTTGTGCTATTTATTTACATTTTTTAAAATCTAGCTCATGCAATTAAGTTGCTGATAGCATTATTACTAGTAAAAAGAAAAGTCCACCATTACTGTTAGCACATTACAGATCTCAGGGGTGCTTTTACAGCAAACAAAGATGTTTTTCCGAGGCAATTCTGGGACTCCAAAGACAAGCTATGTTAAAAAGTATAATGTTCAGTCAAGATTCAAGTAGACATTTTCTGTACGGTTATCCAGAAGAAAGACTATAATGCCTCATCCATGGAAAAGAGCCTTACATCTAAGTAAAACAGCACAGAATATATCAAAAGTAAACATTGATTCTTACTTCTGGATTCAAAACCATTCGCATTGATAAACTTGTTCTATGCTAAAATAACAAGAGATAACTCAAATACTCTGTAAGACCTCAGTGATTTCCAAAAAGAATAATCACAAGTTCAGTTGAAGATATCAATATGCTTAGTTTAGGTTCCCCTTCAGGAAAGAAAAAAGCTGGAAATTGTCAAAAATTCTGTTAGCTGAGAACAGTTTCTGATAAACAAGTTTATGTAATACTGATTGATTTTGCCTTCCAGAAAAACATTTGATACAGAATGCTTAATTTCAAGATGCATACCTTCAACACACACATTCTTTTGAGTGTTCTTGAAAAAAAAACAAACCAGACAAACAACCGAAAACCAGCCAAACGAAAAAAAACTGTCTTGAATGCAAGAATTATTTCTGCACTGCGTACAGCTTTCTAGCCCTAAACTATCTCTGCCGTGGTTAGCTATTAATAACCGAAAGTTTAAAAGGATACCTGGCTAACACTAGTCACATGTCACATTCTAACAATCTATATTAATACGAAGCACTGTTCAACTTCTGTAACTTGTATTCTCCTATCTCCTTTTTTATAGGGTATTTCCTAATTTTCTACTAAATAGCATTTGCAAATGTAAACTACATAGACATAAATATTTATGCATATAAATAAATATATAAATACAGATGGGTTTTTGGAAGGTTTCAGATTCTTAACCAAGACCATCATCAGGTGCATTTCTCTCACATAGAAATACATTAAAACAATTTATCTAGTATTTACATTTGAGAAAAAAAAATCATCTTTCCAATAATAAAAGTTTTAAAGAACTGAAAATCAGTAAGGAAACCCCAAATCTATGATTTTATGCTTTACAAGGAACAATGTTAATCAGTATGCATCAACTGACAGGTGTATGCAACTTCTTAACAAGCTGAATTTACAAAGGAAAAAACTGCAAGAAGGAAATGAAAGGGGAATTTTTACCATCATCATATATTCTTGTGGTGAAAAATATGCATTCAGTAACAATTAAGTATTTTCTAATTTGTGTCAGTTTGATTGAAAATCATCCCAAAAGTAGCTTTTGAGAAGAGAGTATGTAAATTCACTTTTAAAAGTGTTAATTGAAACAAAAACTTTAGTTAGAAGCAGCAGTAGTAGTAGCATTATTATTAGTGTGGTCAGAGATGTTGGAAGCAAAACATTTCTTTACGGGGGCTCAGCAAGTATTTTGTTTATTATGAATTTTTCCTCCTAATTTTTCCACAATCTGTAGCCAGTCTGAAAGTAAAAAAAAAATAAAATAAAATAAAAAATTTGTAAATAATGATATCTTCTAATAACAGCAAATTACTCATCCAAAGAGTACATTTGGCAACTGCTTTCACATGTGTCTCACTGAAAACAGTAAGTCAACAGTTGTCCTTTTCAAGGTATACTAAGTATCTAAGTAGGTTTCCACCAGATTTTCCTAAGTACCCCATCAAACTCTTTCCAACTTACATTAACTTCAACAGAATTCTGTATGAGCTAGGTAGCTAACAATTTTGACTACCTGGTCTTTTATTTATGACCTTAAATACTTCAACACCTTTGAAAATATGATCGTTTTTGCCTTTATAAATAGAGGTTTTGCCTACCCATTGCCATCTTCGTGTGTGCTATATAAGTGAAATAATGAGTGATCCCAAAGCTCAGGTAACTGTTGAGACAAGAATGATTTAATATAGCATTAAATATGCAGCATCAAACTCAGACCTAACGTATTAACTCCATCGACTTTCAGAAAAAGAAACTCTTTCGCCGTACAGGCTGGAGCAATGGAGGTTCCACAAAAAACAATGGGAAAAACTTCTCCAATGTGAGGGTGACAGAGCCCTGGCACAGGCTGCACAGAGAGGTTGTGGAGTCTCCTTCTCTGGAGACTTTCAAAACCCACCTGGATGGGTTCCTGTGTGACCTACTGTAGGTGATCCTGCTCTGGCAGGGGGTTGGACTGGATGATCTTTCAGGGTCCATTCCAACCCCTGACATTCTGTGATTCTGTGATAAATAAGCAGCTTCAGCAACTCTCCATTCATTCCATGCCAGATGGATGCAAGAGCAGTGTGAAAGCCAATGCTGTGAAGATTCATTCTCACAGCTGAAAATAATGCATGGTTTGTGCAAAACAATCTTAAGAAGTTGAAGACTGCCTAAGGCAATCCTGAACGTTACTGAGATTTAAGCAGTTAAGTCCTCTAGGTTTCTTTGAAATGTCTGCTCGTCGATGTTCCAAATGAAGACAACTGCATCCTGACTGATTAAGTGAACCTGTATCATGACCATCTCAACAAGGCATCCAGCGTGGTATCCTTCTGTGGCAGCTTCTTATTTCATACCAACTCCAATTCAATAATAAACTGTCACACTAATTAGGATGCATTTATTCAGTTATTTTACCATCCTTACACAAAAATCCTAAGGGGAATTATTGCAAAACTACCAATTGCAAAAAGGTAATTATTATAAAGGATCATGACAATAATTACTACAGCAAGCAATTAAGCTTGGTGTACAGAGTTTGTCTTGGCAAACAAATGATGTATACAGCAATAACAACTAGGTCCTTTTGCTAACGTATTGGTAAACAGAAAAGTCTGAGATTTTTCAGGTTTTTTTTTATCATTATTTTTACTTCTTAGCTTGAGTGATTCTTTTAGTGTTTGATGAAAAGACATTCTAAATGGGTACGTACTTGACAACATTTGATCTGGCTAATTGCATTAAAACAATGCAGGACTTCAGTTTTGCTGTGCTATAAGCAGAAGTTCACTACACAAGTTTATTTTACATCATTCCACTCTCATATATATAATGCAGTACACTCATTTAAGCCAGAAAGTAGAACAAAAAAGTAAGCCTGTAACACTAATTCTTCCATATCCAAATGTATTAGAATCTAGGCTAAGAAGAAAATGAAAACAAACCATTTAAAGAAATATGGTGGTGTTTTTTTGAAGTCTATGGCCTAGAAAACTTTGGAGACCACCCACAAACATGTCGCTTATAAAGCAAAAATGACTGTTATAACCTATTTATAAAGATATACCCAATCATCACATCTGGAAACACACGCACTCATAAAAAGCAACAGCTATGGCCCATGGCCAATGAGTTGATGTTCTGAAATCTTCTAAACTCCTTGTCAAGCGGAGGATTTGCCCCACACTTCCAGTGGTCCTACTTTAATTGCCGCAGCTGGAAATGGTATTGTTTTCCAGTAGACTGGATTATAAAATAAACTCTATTGCTCCTACTGCTGATTCTGGAAAACTGTCCAAGATTTATATAAAGAACCACTCAAAGCAAATAGTAAATTAGTCTGTGATTTATGCTTAACACAGTAAAATGATCAAAGTCAGATACACATTCTGAAATGTGCAGGGAACCAGAAAATGTAACAGACCCTGCTAATATATGGAATTATCAAAGACCTCCCAAATGACTTAAGTTAATTCAAGCCCCTTGTTCACAATTAGACTGCTATCATGAAATCTGCCATTTGCTTCCTTACGATCACATCTATTCAGAAAAAGTAGCACACACTGAAAAAGAGTTAGATTACTAAACCCTTATATCTTTTCTTTCCCGTAAAAAAAAAATAAATTAAAAAATCTGTTTAAAGAAATGTATTTTCTTTCATGTGAACTTGATGCTGTCTAATTTAATTCTTGATGTTTCTTCCATTGTACGGTGAGGTGTCCTTTGAGGAAGGAAAAGCAGCTTGTGTTTTGATAACAAACACAAAAAAAAATACTTGCATCTCTGCTTTCAAAGAGACAAGCTGTTTTTATTTCCTCTGAAGAAGCTCATTACAATGATGGACAAAATGTCAGAAATAATTAAGTGCAAAAGGTGAATTTTTTTTTATTTTTTATATATATTTTTAGAGAAGGAGAGATATAAACTACTGCAAATACTGCTGTTTTTCTGAAGGCCTCTCCTCCCCCCCTTTCCCCCCCAAATTCTTAGTCACCTGACAAGAATTTATTACAAAATAAATTAAAAGCAAAAGAAAACTAAGGAGAGAAAGTAAGACACCATGTGAAAATACCATTAACACTTTTTTTTAGTGAGCAGAAAGTTAAAAGAGCTTTCCGTTAGAAAAGAGGCTGTTGCGCGACAGTGTTCACATGCACACACACACAAAAATCAAACTGCACTACATAGAAGGAGCAGAGCTCTTTGTGAAGCTCAAAAGCCTTTGGGCTTTTCTCATTTTATACTGAGGAGGTCGTGCTTCCCCCCACCCCAGGGTCAGCATTGTAAACATCAGCCCATCAAGATAAGAAAGTTAAGGCAGATGATATTAATTACCTGTCCTTTCAAGTCATCCCTGTCTCACATCTGGTTTCCTCTTTGTAACATTCATCTAGGCCAATAAAAGCAGGGGAGGAGGGGGGAGAACAAAAATCCACTTGAGCTGCTTTCTTCTTCCCTGGGCTGCTAATGGCACACGAGTGCTTCATTTGCTGCTCACACACACTCTCACTCACTCACACGTGGGGACACACGTGCACGCACGTGTTTAGTAATCTTTAGCACAAAAGAGTTAGTTGGTATTCTGCAAACCAAAGTCTGTCTGAACATAGTGAGGTTAGCTCTCGCCATACCACAATGCTGGCAGAAATTCCATCTATATCTTTCATTACTTTTCATGTAAATTGTTGGTAGTGATTGGATTTTCAGGTATATTATAGATGTGTTTCCCAAAGCCAGCCATTGAGACTCCTAAATATTAATGCTTCAGTAATTCAACAGTCTTGCTAGACCTCACTGCTTGGACATCCTCCCTTGCTTGGCTTTTATTTCGATATATAATCTGTCATTAGGACCACACAGATGGTCATTTCTCTACCAGCATCTGTCACTTGTGGTCCAGAAGAAAGTATGGCCATTCTTTTTCCTTTTGATCATGACACGTAAAAAAATCATCATTTACCTAAACAGCATAAGCTTATTTTTATCTCTTTTTTTTTTTCTTTCAAGTGGTAACATAGTGATTTTTGCTGCTGTTTAAACTATGCCTTTAACACATTAGTTTTGAACAGGAATGCTACCAGTTCAAATTTTTCTTTTTGTTGCTTCTCATAAACATTACGGAGAGTTAAGAATCCCAGGCTAATCCACATGATTACCCTTCAATTAAAAAGTAATGTTAAGTAGAAGTTTTTTTCAAGTTTTCTGAAGTTCTTTGACAATCTCAACCATTTAAAGGTATATTCGAAAGTTCAGGCAAAACTAGATCATCTACTACATGGCTAGACTCCAGTCTACATTATTTTCACTTGATAATTTGGAGTGAAGAGCACTATATCTAATTTCCATTCCTTAACCTAGACTGTCTGAACATTTCTATTTGCTTGCAAAGACAAACTGTTATTCCATATAACTCATCTCCTGTTATTTTTGCAAGCACTAAGCTATTTTCACGTATGTTATGCAATCAAATCTAAGTGCTCCTTAGCTATATCACACATACCTGTAAATCTAATGCTAAAGAGTTGCGTGTCTGCACTAAAGGAATGACATATACACAAGCTTTTGTTTACTAAATGAAAGGAACTGCAATTCCTCTGAACTGTCCTTTCATTTTGCTGCCAAGGACAGACCAGATAAATACTGCGGTGAGATCTGTTTATTGATTAATTTAATTATAGTTATTATCTACAAAGAACACTATATGACAGTAAATCAAAGTTAAATACACAGATATGCAAACAATGCTAATTTCAGCATTGTTTCAACTCAGTTGTTTTGTGCATATCTGTTTTCATGTTGTATTAATTACATGCTTATATTTACGCTTTTTCCACAAGAAAACCACCTTCTTTACTGGACAATTAATCTTCACACAACATTCCCTACTGCTGGGGAAATAATTGCACCAGTCACACCTGCAGTACCTAACTGATCCCAGCAACAATCATTTCATTCTTATTATTGCAACACACTCCTATAGAACAGTACAGCACGTGAGGTTGTATGGAACACGGATTTGCAGCAAGACATCAGGCAGCACTGATGTCAGCAGCACTCACGTTGCCCAGTGCAATGCTCTTGGCTACAGGGTAGCTCGAGGAGATTTCACATGCTGTCTGTTCCAACAGGTTGTGGGGCCTCAACTGTCCCATTTAGAGCAAGCACAGGCATCTCTACGTGCACACAACCAACACAGCCCACACACCCTTTCATCCATCTCTGCCACAAATTCCTGGTGCACCATTTAGCAAGACAGTGCTGCTGCTCTTGTGTCAGTAAACCTGGGACAATCATATTTACCTCCCTCTAGTATTTTAACAATGTGATGCAGAAATAATCAGTTTGCAAAACATTTTGTGGTCTGTCTGGATATCAGCAAGGCCTTTGACACCGTCTCCCACAGCATCCTCATAGGTAAACTGAGGAAGTGTGGTCTGGATGACTAAGTAGTGAGGTGGGTCGAGAACTGGTTGAAGGGAAGAAGCCAGAGAGTTGTGGTCAACGGGGTTGAGTCTGGCTGGATGCCTGTGTCTAGTGGGGTCCCTCAGGGGTCAGTGTTCGGGCCGGTGCTTTTCAATATATTCATCAATGATCTGGATGAGGGATTAGAGAATGTTGTCAGCAAGTTTGCTGATGATACGAAATTGGGAGGAGTGGCTGACACACCAGAAGACTGTGCAGCCATTCAGAGAGACCTGGACAGGCTGGAGGGCTGGGCGGGGAGAAATCTTATGAAGTTCAACAAGGGCAAGTGTAGAGTTTTGCACTTGGGAAAAAATAACCCCATGTGCCAATATAGGTTGGGGACTGCCCTGCTGGAGAGCAGCACAGGGGAAAGGGACCTGGGGGTTCTAGTGGACAGCAGGATGACCATGAGCCAGCACTGTGCCCTCGTGGCCAAGAAGGCCAATGGCATCCTGGGGTGTGTTAGAAGGGGAGTAGCAAGTAGGTCAAGAGAGGTCCTCCTGCCCCTCTACTCTGCCCTGGTGAGGCTGCATCTGGAATATTGTGTCCAGTTCTGGGCCCCTCAGTTCAAGAAGGACAGGGAGCTGCTTGAGAGAGTCCACCGCAGAGCCACAAAGATGGTGGAGTAGAGCATCTCCCTTATGGGGAAAGGCTGAAGGAGCTGGGTCTCTTTAGCTTGGAGAAGAGGAGGTTGAGGGGTGACCTCATTCATGTTTATAAATATGTCAAGGGGGAATGTCAGGAAGATGGAGCCAGGCTCTTTTCAGCGGCGTCCACTGACAAGACAAGGGGCAATGGGTGGAAGCTGGAACACAGGAGGTTCCAGAAAAATATGAGGAAAAACTTTTTTACTGTGAGGGTGACCGAGCACTGGCACAGGCTGCCCAGGGAGGTTGTGGAGTCTCCTTCTCTGGAGACATTCAAAACCCACCTGAACGCGTTCCTGTGCGCTCTACTATAGGTGATCCTGCTCGGGCGGGGGGGGTTGGACTAGATGATCTTTGAGGTTCCTTCCAACCTCTAACATTCTGTGATGAAAGTATGTTCAGATCTAGGCTATTACATAAAAAAGCAACTGCAACTACGTTTGTGTGTCCCTGATCTATGCCAGTTAAGGGACCGAAATATTCAGGCCATAGATCACAAACGTTACAATGATTCTGATTTAACACCACAACAATTTAACCGTGAGCCACAACCAAACAAACCAGGGGTGTGACTGCGCTGTACGGTTGTTCCTGTCTCTCAGGACATAATGTGATAATTAATCTAACATCCTTAGGAAGTAACAACATACAGTACCAACCAGTTGGGCAATTCTTAGCTTGTGCCTGGGTTCAAAGGCTCTGTACACAGCAGAAATTGGATGCAAACATTCAGTTATAGGGCTTATGTGGTATTAAGGTATTACAGCAATGCTCCGTCATCCCTAAACAATACACCTGGCACTGCTCTACCATCCACAGAGATGTTGCCTACCAGTGCTTAACCAGATAAGAGCATGAGACAGTTACCTTTCTGCTTTTTTGACGGTATGCAAGAATTATGACTTAGAATTCAATTCACTAGTCACAAAAAACTGTCAGAAAATCCTTACAGCCAAATTCATTATATTTCAGTCAAAGCTCTTTCAAAGTAGCTTTCTTGCTAGTCATTTCTCCTCTATGAATTTTAAAGGCCTGACTACACAGTATGCCTAACTGTAGCCCAGGGAGGTGCTACCCAAGTTCACCTCCTTTGGAACAGTCCAAGTCTCCTATACACAGGTGTACAAGAAAAAACAATCACTGAAACATTTTCTCTAGAGATAACCGCATAAGATATCCTGTTAGTAGTATCGAAAAGAGATTTTAAATTTACCCATTGATTCAGTAAATGAAATTAGCAATTTTGGCTTACAATTACCAAGCCTCGAGTATTTTCAGCATAAAAATTAATACAGTGAAATCATACAGGGATGACCAGTAGGTGTGCTTCCAGCATGGCAATAACCATCAATTCATATATTTGGTTTGTCTCTCTCAACCAGTATATATACCAATTTGAACAGTCTATGTACGTAGGTAGATTAAACTTTTATTTCTTTTATTTAACTCAACCTTAGTTTTGAATTGCCCAATTCGACTTCAGCATAATTGTTGGCTAAGTACTTCAAAGATTATTCTGAGGAATTAGTAGGCTAAACTCAAAAATTAAAATAAGCAATTTTAGGTTTTGACAAAGTTAAAACAAACAAACAAAAAACCCACAATGCAGAAGAATTCAGTTGATGTCAAGCCCTACTTTCATGAAAGAAAAAGAAGGCATTAAAGTTAAAGCAATGGATTAACCTTTAAGGTATGTTCCTCTCCAGGATATTGCTCACACACGCTGGACTCCCTGTGTTTATAATGACAGATGTGGGTTAGCCCTTTATCTAGAGCAAATCACCCAGTGAAAGACGGCATTAATGGCATCTGTAGTGTAGCTTTAAATGTCTAGCTAGCAAATGTCAAAACGATTTGATCTGGTTTTATAAAATGAACTTTCAAGACTTTGAAAGAGAGTTTACACTTTGAAAAAGATTAAAAACTTCTGCGTTAATATCAACTAATAGAAAGAGAACGTTCACATGCTTCAGGGAAAAGGAGGTGCACTACAATATGAACATATAAAACCAAGCAAGCGATCTAATAGTTCCTGGATGTGTTTTGCTGCACAAATTTAAGACCGACGTGATAAACACGAATCCTGCCTAACATCTCATGCTTAGCAACACAAGCTGTTTGATAATGCATGGGATATTTAACACTAAGACACATGCACCTGGACAGCCATAGGAATGAAAAAAAAATTGTCAGTGGTTTCTCCTCAGAAGAGAGAGCATTATCAGATTACTTAGGTGATTAAAGTTCCCAAGCACCACTTAAAAAAAAATGTAGGCTGAACTTTCAGTGTGGCTTCAGAACTCACATGCACAAACCTTTTTTGAAAATATTTATCCCATATTTTTTCATCAAATAATGCAGTCCTGTCTTAGCTCACCACCAAAATCCTTGGTGAAGGATGATTTTTGGATGTAGCGTACCACAGCAGCTACCAGTACACATCCATTCATGCTGGGCCGTGCTGCGTTTGAGAGCATAAGTAGTAAAAGGATGCCGGCAGTAGGAACTAGCACTACTAACAAGCTTGAATGTGTAAACACTTCATGAAAGAAGTAACCTACAAATTTTCCTTTATCTTCCAGATAGATAGTTTCTACCTAGCTAAGCTGCCAGAGAATGTGCAACTTTCAACCTTGCCAAATAATTGTAATCCCACTGTCGCAGTTCACTACCACCAGAAACATATCCTGAGGAACAACTTCCTCTTAATAACAAAAGATGAAAATACAGAAGGAAGAATCTGCAGCCACTCTTCTATATTTCTTCTGTATTTACCTAAACACTTCATCTGGGCCTACAATTACAAGGTGAGTCATACAGCTAAGGGTTTCAAACCTGCACATCCAAAGTCAACACATTTAAGGCATGACCCCCTCCAGTGGCTTCTGGGGTATTTAAGAACAACATGGAAACAGCCTGGGCTGAACTAGGCACAGACAGCTACACTTTGGCTACATTACCAAGACACTGTGATGTACAGAGGATGCGTTTAAAAAAAACCAAAACTGTTGCATACTGCTTGAGTATTAAATGAAAAAATCTCCCCATGATATACAACAGCCAAGAGGGAAAGAAACAGATAATGACTTGAAACAAAACATACTGTTTGAATTAGCTGAGACATACAAAACGAGCAGCTAAGGCCTGACACCTACCTGATGTCACCTAATAGCTTTCATATCTATGCTGCTTCAGCATGTAAAAATCTATTGTTTCTCTAAATAAATGGTGATAAATATGTGCATATATTTTCAAAGTAGCTATTGAAAGCACAGCAGACTAATGTTAGTACATTCATTGAGAAAAGGTTCAGGTATCAGTTAGTTACAAACCATTATCATCCTAAAATTATGATCTATTATGAGCTATGCGAATTCATTCCATACATGATACAAACATCTAAATGTTTATCAATATATAAAGAGATAATACAAGATTTAGTCAACAGATATACTCCCATTGAAAAGCACAGAGAGCCAGGGACTACGCACTTCCTCTTGTTAACTGCCTCCAAAATAAAGTTCTAACAGCTTGGAAACTCCTAGAAAGTTTCTCAATCCAGTAATTTCCAGAAAACAAAGATTCCTGAAAAGCAATTAAAAAAAAAAATCATCCAAGTTCACAAAAAAAAAAAACCCACATCACAGCAGAAAGCACTGACTTCCAGGAATTCCTAGAAAGCATACAAAAATGCCTAGAAAGGCTCTCAATTCAGGAATTCCCAGAAAGAAATAACTCAGAAGTTACTAGAATGCTTTTATAACCAGAAATTTCTAGGATGCACTGGAAGATCCCTACAAACTAGGAATTCTTATGCCCTGTCACAGGACACATCAAAGGAGCTGGGCATATTTTTGTGAGTGTCCACGTGGTAGAAGAGTGCGTTGCCATGGCCATTGCTCCAGGAACCTAGGGAGCCAGAATCCACCACTTTAAGGCAACCAAGAGGGTTCTCTGGTTCGATTAATACTTGTGAAGCCTGAAGAGCTTTCTTGAATAGCCACATTTAAGGAACACAAATCAAGGGCAAAATGCTGTTCCTAATTCTTTGGTTTCGGTGCAAACCAATTTCTGGATTCATTTGTCTGATTGGGAGTATATTAAGAAAAAATGCTTTAACTGCAAGTGTTTGTATTGTCTTTGCAACAAAGTGATGCAATTCTACAACCATGAGAAAACATAGTTTCAAAGAAACCCAAATGAATTAAAAATGCAAAAAACAAACTAAACCAAGAGGTAATAGAAGCCATTTATGCATTTGTGTGTGTGTTGAAGAACTATAAATTGAATTTATTAGGTAAAATCCAACAAGTTGACTGCCATAACTGCATCCAGAAATTTCTATATGTTTTCATCATATATAGCATACATGGAGAAGATAGACACCATCTTCATCATTATAACAGGATACACCTTTAAAAAGGCTTATTTTTTTTAATTTTCGTCAGAAAAACAGGTATTCTATGAATATTGTTAAAATACCATTGTAGCTAGATCACCAGCACACAACAGAAAAATTAGGGTCCCGTTCCAAGCTTTATCCCAAGCTTTTTGTATGATAATGGGGAAAGTACTTAATGCCTATATTTCAATTTTCTTTTCAGAAGGATGTACTGCATTGCACTATCACTGTAGCACTGGGCAGCTCATTCTTGAGTACTATCTCTTTTTTCCCCACAGTTTTGTGGGCTGAAGCAAGCTTAATAAGCAGTAACACAGGACAAAGACTCTTGCAACCACAGTCAGCTATTATTAACTTCTATTTTAAAGTGCACCGATACTGGAACATGAGCCGTACAATGACCCAGACATAGAAAACACATAACATGGAAAAAAAGAATGTTTAAGCTAAACTGGAAACACAGGTGGGTCTCATTCCAATTGCAAACCAGCTATTTACTCTCCTAAATAATCTTTGTGCCACTGAATAAAAAAAAAGGAAAAGGAGCTCTTAGAGTATGTTATATGGTGCAAATGAGAGCACTGATAAGAGGGGACAGGAATGCTAATGACTACTAATAATTAATATTTAGCATTTCTAAAGCCTTTTCATCTGTAGACCTAAAAAGCTCTTCTTTAAAGCATGCAACTGTTACTCTCTCTATTTATTAGATGAAGGAGGCAAAGAGTCTCTTCAATTTATTTGTATTTTAAAAGTGTACAGTGATAGTGCCTAGGGACCTGCCAAGTGCAAGTCCTGTTGCTCCACGTTCTGTGCCAAAATCTTGTAATAAAATAGCATCTACCTCAAATGATTTACAACTGAAATACGCAAGACAATGAAAGCATACAGCCCTTTTGGTAAGGTGGGTTGGCTGGTTGGTTTGTGTTGATTTTTTGGGGGGCGGAAGGGAGGGGCAAATGAGGATGAACAGCAGGTCGATTGAAGGAGACGCTAAAAGAAAGGGATGTTGAAGGAAAGGAATGCTGGACTAGATAGACTTTAAAAGAAATGTCAGAGGAAATGTGGAATGCTAGCAAGATTAACAAAGGTGAAAAAAAAGCTGATAAATTATAAGGCAGAGGAAGTTCACCAAAATGGACAACTCTGATGTTACTTTATGAACTGAAGCATCCATATTTAATGTCTGCTCTTCGGCAAACTGATGAAACTCTTTTGCTGGCTCCTCTCTGCAGATACTTTCTCCAAAGCTGCATGATACTGAATACCCTAGCGAATCTAAAAGGGGGCTGATCCAGCAATGATGACGGCTACCTCCACTCAGCGTACCAGGGTAAAATTTGCTAAACTGTGCATTCAACTAAGGAAACTAATTTGCTGGAGCAATTAGGAAGTGAATTAGACTAGACATAGAGAAATATTTCCGTTTCTTTGTATATGCATTTGTGTGCATGACTGCCTCTAAGTACAGAGGTTCTTTGGAGTCTCCAAACTAGCAGATGTTGCGCTAACCTGAAAGCTTAAGAAGGCCTACTCAACTGGAAGAGGACAGTTGGATTAGACAAAGCCTGTGTCCGAAGAGCTGTGGCAACAGAAAAATGCCAAGAGGGAAAATGCACAAAATATCCAGGACATAAAGGAAAATCCTTAAAGTTATCATTCACATTACAGCAGTTTTTAAGACTAGGTGCTCTACGTGTACATGCTGTGAAACAGTCCTGCCTCACAGAGTCTGTTATCTGATCAGGTATGAAATACAGAGGCAAGAAAGAAAAATAGATGTATACAGCAGGCCAGCAACTTGCTCAAATCACTTAATAAGCTAATGGCCAACAGAGAGAAATAAAACTATTAAAGTGATAGTATGTTAGTAAGACAACTAGAAGCAATTAAACTAGAGAAATTTAAGAAGCCATTATTTGCATTAGATACAAGCTTTAGGCCACATGAACAATCCTGATATATTTCTGTCCAGACTAAGTCAAACTGCAATGCATCATAAACTGTTGTACTCGTTTCATAAAGGCACACCTCTTCTTCCTTTCTTTTCTGTGACAGATACGAAAAATCCCCACAATATTCTTTCCAGTGAGGCTGAAAGTAAAATTGTATAGTCAGAAAATTACAGACCTTATTTACAGGACAAACAGAGAGTAAGATAGTTTTCTAGAAAAGTCTTTGATAAAATTCGACTGAATAGTCAACTGACAGTGACCTAACAAAAACAGACAGGCAATGTGATTCTCATACTGATGGAGCAGAAATAAGCACATTCTGTTACCTTTGTGTTCAATATCATTGGACTCTGCAGAAATACTGATACAAGCATCTTCAGCACAGATAGGTTACAGACTGAACAGAGAAGAGAGCCATTATTAACATAGTGACTCATGGGGCAATAATTGTGGAACTCAAACTACCTGGGCTAAGTGGGAAACAAATGTTTGATAGCTGGTACTTCAGCACAACAGACAAAGCCATTTCAAAAAAAAAGGTGGGAAGTTAGAGCCAGGTGAGTTCAAATCAGAATTCTGCTACAGAGAGGGCAATGACTTGCTGAAGCCCTTAGTACATCTAAATAGGCCCACTAGCTAAGCTGTAAGATACAATCTCCAAACCTGCATATGTAGAAATGAACATATGAGTTTATCTAAAGAATCAGCTTCAGTTCAGAGAAGAATCCTTTCAGTGAGATTCTCTGGTCTATGAGTACACATCACATTGGGAACGGAAGAATGATCAAGCTTTACAAGCTTCCATAGCTGTACAAAATCTTATTTTGATGGTAAAATAGAAAAATAAATCATGCCTGGACTCTATGTGGGCCCTTGAAGAGATCCTTTATATTCCTACCATCCAAACATATTTAATACAGTTTAGCATTTCTCTCCTTATGAGGCCAAATTTTCAAAGCAGTGAGTGGGAAGTACATGCATAAATCCTGTTACTTGCTAACAGTATTTCTGCACATACCTTCCATGATCCCCTTTGGAAATTTAGCTTATAATCTCCACTTGTGTAGTGCGTCTGCTGTAGGTGTAGACACGACTGACATAAAACATTACTTCCTCTCTCTTCAACTATGCCAAGTAGTTTTTAATTTTTCTTTTCTTTTTTTTTTTTTTTTTTAAACCAAGAATTTTGTAGTCAGGTCTGATTAGTGGTTCTGCTTGTCAAGATACAAGACCTTTTACACTCCATGTTTTGATTTTCAAGGCTATGTACATAGAAGGGGGCCGGGGACAGAGGAAATAATAATTTTTCAAGTCTTTTACTCATACCAAAGATACTGTATGATGATATCTGCTTACCAACTGAAAAATCAATTTCAGATCATGTTTCATTACTCTCAAAATACATAATTTTTCAATCAAAATCAGACATCAAGAATTAAAAATGGGAGCAGCTTCCTTCTCTTTCTACATAATGCATATATAAAGAGACAGACAAAAATAGATTGAAAACTTGAAGAAATAAAAATAGCAGGCCTAGCAAAGCCACATAACTGGATTAGCTCAATTGCTATGACATTACAAGAACAGGCTCTCTGTTTTCAATGAATTGTGATGAGAAGTTGCGGCAGGAATCATTCCTTGTGTTATAATGCTGAGCAGAACTAGAAGCTTAACAGCTATTGTGACTTCTTTTCAGATTTTTGTGTTGAGAATCCAACAAAAAAATCAGTTCTTGAGTCCCTCTGCTCTTTTCTTTTCCCCTTTTCTGGAAAATGCATTTTTAGCTGCCATAGCTAGAGTTAGCTGCCTCAAGAAACACCCTTGAAAAAGTCACAGATCATCCAGCCAGTATATAATATTTCAAATTACCAATAGAATGTAATGATGTATTATTTAATAATAGTTGTCACATCTTTGCTTAGACAAATAGCTGTGCAAACTGAATATTCAAAACATGTCAAGGCTAGAGCTGCCTGGAAAATTTGTAGTGAAATATTTTTATTCCATTGCAAACTGATAGTTTTTCAAAACTCTACTATTGTGGAAATACCTTTATTTTAACAAAATTCTGATCGAGGGAGATTTCTCATTTCTGCAATGGAATTTCTGACAAAAATCACTATCCATGCTGGTTCATGGTAAGATTTTTTCCAGAGAGCTACACCATTTAGGGGAGACTGTCTCCTTCATTTGTTGAAGAAGAACTTAAGGTCTATCAACATCCAAAGGATATTTATGGCCAAATTCCAGTCCAGATCTCATAAAATTCAAATTTCAGTCCATAACCTAGACTGTTCAGGACAGTACAGAATCACTGCACAAGCAATTACATGCTTGCTCTGTGAATGACATGCAGAGCTCTGTGCATGACATGCCAAATACTAGAAAAAAAATGTTTACAGACAAAAAGGCTTAAAACACAACATAGCTGTGGCCTTAGATTTGAAAGCTCATGACATTTAGCATGTTTACGTATATCATTCAATCAAATAATCCAAGCCATAATCATAAATTAAGGCAACGCCAACATCCAACACTACTGTAGTGCTTTTTTCCTGAAATCCATTTAATAACAAAGACTCAAACCAATTTGGTTAAGAAATAAATTATAATTTCATTCATTTCACAGTGGAATAAAGGCCTGGTCCAGAAATAATAATCAAATTAGGAAATTCGTCTGGGCAAAATCTGGAGCATTATGTATGTGTTTGAAAGAGACCCTCATCAATGGTCTCTTCCAAATGAAATACATCTCACCATAAATCCTATGATAATCTCATAGAAAACCAGCAGATAAGCACCGAGCAGACAAATAATATGTAAAAATACTTTGCAAGTTGTTTATTTTATTGTTTAATCCTTAGATGGAAACATTACACTTTAGGCAATAAGTATAGTGCCGTATGGATAGGGAGAGGTAAAAGACTGTCAGGAATATTGCCAAGATTGGTGTTTCTCTACAGAGGATACAATACCTACAGTACTGTCAGAATAAAAAAAGGACAAGTGAGGACAGAAAACCATCTGGGCAGATGGCAGCAATAAAAAAAAAAAAATTCTACACTTAACTAAAATAAAGAAACAGAAGAATTAATCCAATAATCACAGTCTAATAAATTCTCTATTATTAATTTTTATACCTGAAAAATATTATTCAGTATCAAAAGTACCTTAAAAGTACACTGTTTTTCTACTTGCAACCTTTTCTATAATTCAATTAGGAAAAAATACTTTTGCAAAAATCCATTTGTAAATATTTGGCCAATGAGCAGTCATGTTAAGCTTTTCCAATGGTAATTTTATTCCTACATCATATTGAGTACAGAACCATTGTTAGTCTCGAGAGGTAAAGGGTTATCACTATGGCCACGATAATTTTATGTATGATTTGCATCTAAGTGTATATTTCTGGTTATTTATACTAAACCTCTTGGTAAAATGGCTTAAAATTACTCAACTAAACAACCAAAAATTGCCAGCCCATGATCCAAAAAAGAAAGTCTGGTCCAGAGCCTCTACAATTAGTAGCCATCAGCTGGACAGGGTCACGAGTACAAGTGGGCCTATAGCTCATATGCTCCTCGCAGCTCTTTGTGACACTTACCAGAGGACACGAGAGAAAGACCTCCCACCTGTAATTAAAATCACTGCTGTTGTTTGACTGTTGTCGTTGAGTTGCCATAAACTCACAGATTTGCACTATCATGTCACATTTGGTTTGCTAATAAATACATGGCAGAAGTTGAAAAACGGATGCTTATCATAGAATCATAGAATGTTAGGGATTGGAAGGGACCTCAAAAGATCATCAAGTCCAATCCCCCTGCCAGAGCAGGAATGCCTAGATTATGCTACACAGGAACGTGTCCAGGCAGGTCTTGAATGTCTCCAGAGAAGGAGACTCCACAACCTCTCTGGGCAGCCTGTTCCAGGGCTCCGTCACCCTCACTGAGAAGAAGTTTCTTCTCGAGTTTAAGCGGAACCTCTTATGTTCCAGTTTCAGCCCATTACCCCTTGTCCTATCAGTGGTTGTCACCGAGAAGAGCCTGGCTCCATCCTCGTGACACTCACCCTTGATATATTTGTAAACATTAATGAGGTCACCCCTCAGCCTCCTCTTCTCCAAACTAAAGAGCCCCAGCTCCCTCAGTCTTTTCTCATAAGGGAGATGCTCCACTCCCTTAATCATCCTAGTTGTGCTGGACTCTCTCCAGCAGTTCCCTGTCTTTCTTAAACTGAGGGGCCCAGAACTGGACACAATATTCCAGATGGGATCTCACCAGGGCAGAGTAGAGGGGAAGGAGAACCTCTCTTGACCTACTAACCACCCCCCTTCTAATACACCCCAGGATGCCATTGGCCTTCCTGGCCACAAGGGCACAGTGCTGGCTCATGGTCATCCTGCTGTCCACCAAGACTCCCAGGTCCCTTTCCCCTACACTACTCTCTAATAAGTCATTCCCCAACTTATACTGGAACCTGGGGTTGTTCCTACCCAGACGCAAGACCCTACATTTACCCTTGTTATATTTCATTAAATTTTTCCCCGCCCAACGCTCCAGCCTGTCCAGGTCTCGCTGGATGGCAGCACAGCCTTCTGGTGTGTCAGCCACTCCTCCCAGCTTGGTGTCATCAGCAAACTTGCTGATAGTACTCTCTAGTCCCTCATCCAAGTCATCGATGAATATATTGAATAATACTGGTCCCAGTACCGGCCCTTGAGGGACTCCACTGGATACAGGCCTCCAACCAGACTCCGCCCCATTGACCACAACTCTTTGGCTTCTTCCCCTTAGCCAGTTCACAGTCCACCTCACTACCCAAGAGTCTAGAACACACTTCCTCAGTTTAGCAGCAAGGATGCTGTGGGAGACTGTGTCAAATGCTTTACTGAAGTCAAGGTAGACCACATCCACCGCTCTGCCATCATCTATCCACCTTGTTATATCCTCATAAAAGGCTATGAGGTTAGTCAAGCACGACTTCCCCTTGGTGAAGCCATGTTGACTGTCTCTAATGACCCTCTTATCCCTGATATGCCTTGAGATGGCACCAAGGATAAGTCGTTCCATCACTTTCCCAGGGATGGAGGTGAGGCTGACCGGTCTATAGTTACCCGGGTCCTCCTTCTTGCCCTTTTTGAAGACTGGAGTGACATTTGCTTCCCTCCAGTCCTCAGGCACCTCTCCCGTCTCCCAAGACTTGGCAAAGATGATGGAGAGTGGTCTAGCAATGACATCAGCCAGCTCCCTCAGCACCCGTGGATGCATCCCGTCTGGACCCATGGATTTATGGATATCCAGATTGCTTAATTGGTCCCTAACCCAGTCCTCATCGACTAAAGCAAACTCCTCCACTGCCCTGACTTCCTCTGGGGCCTCAGGGGAACGGGGCTCCTCAGGACAGCCTCCGGCAGAGTAGATAGAGACAAAGAAGGCATTCAGTAACTCTGCCTTCTCTGTATCTTCTGTCACCAAGGCACCCACCTCATTCATCAGTGGGCCTACATTGCCTCTGGGGTTAGTTTTATCTGCCACGTATTTGAAAAAGCTCTTCCTGTTGTCCTTGACCCCTCTCGCCAGGTTCAATTCTTATAATTGGATTCTTTTAGTCTATACTGAGATGCCCAAATAAGTAATAAGGAATTCAGACAGTTAAGTACCTAGACATCCCCGTTTTCATCAATAAAACACGACCATTAAAAGAAATGCATGCAGTGTTGTTTCTTGCAGTCCATATCTTGGGTTGTGTTTCTGCCAGCATATGAAAGTGCTTCTGTCTATCTATTTTTTATTTCATGTTGACTCTGATTTTGTATTACAAAGAAAAACTTCCACCTTCCTCTGCCCTACTACCAAGGTACGCCAGAGATTCTGGGATAAAGCAAAAAACTCAAGTGCCACTTCATGGTCCAGAAAAGATCTTCAAACTATTTCTGAATAACTCATTAGACTGCACCGTGCTTTAGTGCATGCCAGCATCTTCTATGCTTACCAATTTCAAGACACATAGATCTCAGGTTGCTGAGAAGAAGGAATTATCATTGCAGCTTATAGGCAAAACCATGTTTGCCAAGGGCTGCTATGTCACACCTGTTTGTACAAATCGTTTAGAGGGAAAATCTCTTAGGTCTCTAATTAGGCCCTCTCCAAGGCACTGAATTCCTCCTTGGAAGTGCCAAGCACTGTCAGCTTGCAAACTGAGGACACACAGCACTTCCCATCACCTGCAGTGAGTTTGCAAGGCCAACTCAATTTTCAGATTGTTGTTACTGTCTAAGAAACTATTGATCCCAGTTTCTTCTTAGGACAGCTCTGCCAGCAGGATGAGACGTGCATGTCCTCCTCTTCTACTTTAGTATGTTAAGTTTGTTTTAACCACTGAGGAAGAGAATTTAACTAAGCTGTCTGACTTTACACTAGAACAGATGATGTCCACACACATTCTGTTCCACCTGCAGGAATTCTAGGGCAGAAACCTCCAGCAGAGAGGCAGCTGGAGGGAAAGCATGGGGAAGGAAGGGGGGGAGGGGAAAACGACAGGAACGTCTCCAATTTCTCCGACTAGAAGACAGTGTCTCGCTACGCCTTTAGGTTCTCGGAAAAAAACTAATTTTCAGTCATTGCACAGGGCAGAACGAGTGTTAGCATTTAACAGTTCAAGCAACCGAAACGCCTAAGTGAGAAAATTGTTCTAAATATTTTTTAATGTAGCTTACAAAAGATAATATAATTAAACACTTAATTATATTCCTTATTCTCATTGATTTAGTGTTGAACTTGAAAAATCCTGCCTTACATAAAGAGAATAGGGGTCAGATTAATTAAACTCACTGTTGTGGTCAGTTGCTGTTTCATAAATATTTGTTTAAAGGTTTTTGTTTTGTTTTGTTTTGTTTTGTTTTATTTAGCTGTACAAATAAAAAGCCTTGCTTATAACTCTCCATGAAATATCAAAATATCTTTGTCTTAAGAATCTGCTGGAGTCGAGCATTTGGGTTCTGAGCATTTCTAGCATTATCAGGTTAGAACAGAACAAACAGACTAAAGTCTGACATCAGCACTCTTCCCAGCAGGATACACTACTTTTTTCATTAGAATCTTTGAGCCTGAGATCAGACACAAGGAAAGATTAAAACAAATATGAATTTAATCAAGGGATTCTACTTTCCTGGTGTGGGAACAGGAACATGCTGACATAAATAGAGGACGAAGCACTAGGGCGTCTGAACCAAATCAAAGACGGCTTGCTTACCACTAACTGCTCAGATGATCCATATCATAACAACAAAAAGAAAAACAATTATTTATTCTTTTTGATGTTGCTGCTCAGAAGTAACTTCCTTTTTGAAGATAGCAGGGTCAAAGCCAAGTTATTGTTTTCGGTTGAAACTTTGTCAGTGAGGGACTAAAAGTTATTAGGTATGACTTACTTTGGGGATTTATGTGGAAAAGTTAGAGATGTTCACTTCTTGTGGGTAATAACTTGGAGAAAAAAACACTAATTGTAAAATGAACTGAAATTTCATCACTGTTATGGAAAATCAGCCCATTAAAGAAAAAAAACAAAGCAGATAACACATTAAAGCCTCCTAAAATAGATGGTACACAGCCAGGTCCCATCCCGAGCTAAAAGCCAAAATCAAGCCTACATACTGCATAATGCTGAGAAGATCCTGCACTTTGAGGTAAGTATGCTCGGCATTGGCAAATGAGTGGGTGCACAGGAAACTTCAATATTTTTTCTAGTGTGTTGCTGATTTAACACATGGTCATCAAAGTCTCTTCTGATTTAATAGTCATTGCAACTAACAAAACCAATTCCAAAGACAAAGTCAAATGGGATGGGCAAAATAAAGTATCTGCAAAAAGACAGATCTGGTGATTTGAGAGAATATTTTCTACAACTTAAGATTCATTAAGACTCTGTCCTTGATCTTACAAAAGACACAATACCAAATCATGCCCAGAAGAGTATGCTAAATTTATATTCAGAAATAAACTGAAGAATTTACATTTGCATACATACAAACGTTAATGTTCATAACATGCTTTTTAAGTATACAAGCTTACTGCCCCCATTTTACAGATGAGGAAAGTGATGTTAATGTTCCAAGTGGGAAAGGAATTCACAGAGCGCTCCGATCTCATCTGGAGACACATTCATTTTGCCTTATTGCTGTAGAATTATGTGACACTGATATTCAAGAGAAAGAAACCCAAAACATCAGCTCCAAGTAAGTGGGCTGCAGGTTTTTAGCAGTTCACACACCATGTAACCTTCCTCAATTTATTTGCAGCTCATGTCAGATATTTGGAGCTTAATATAAGTTCTGATGGCTACAATACTCCAGCCCTTCTCCCACTGCCACATTTCAGAAGGGGACAGAGCAGGTACAGAACTCTTAAGTTTACTTTATTGTAAAGGGAGATTGAAGTAATAATGTATTAGATTAAAATCTGGTTGCATTTATAAAGCTGCAAATTCAGTGATAAGGGGATTTCACATCAAAACAGAAACTGAGCTTACAGCTTGAGTTAACATGGAACCAAGCCACAAACCCCACTGAGTGCCCTATTCCCAAATTCACTCATTTTTGAAAAGATCACAGTTTTTCTGTGTGGGCAGTAGCGGAGTTGAGACTAAAACCTGACAAGAGCTATCACTAGTGATGCAGTGAAGATGATATATTTGAATAGTGAAAATGTTTCTCATTCTGCATAAGAATAAAAAGAAAACCTAAGTTCACTTCACACAGGAGAAGCTGGAATTCATGCAACACATAACACCTAGTGGCAAACTCAAACCAGTGTGCTCTGTGGCAAGTATACGCTTAAACAAAACGCATCCTTGGGAGGGCAGAATCTAGTGTTTCTCCTTTTCCTAATAAGTGCACTAATCCTTATACAGCATTTCCCAACTAATTAATTCATGAACCTATAAATATTAAAACTGGCAATTTTACAACTCCAGAGCAAAACATCAAAAATGGTATCTTAGAAAACATTAAAGATTTTTGTTTGAGATAAAAAGATTTGACAAACAAAAGAAGCACAAAGCTGACAAGAACACTGTAGGGTCTTGGGGACAGACCTTGTGAGTGAGAGAAGGTGTTTCTGACGCAAATTTCTGGACAAAGTTCCCGTTAGTTTGGTTTCCATGAGAAGAAAGAGAGGCAAGACCAAAAGAGTAGAGAGAGAAAAGTGAAAACAAAACCTGAAGAAACTGACCCTAACACATAGGGTCAATCAATACCTCAGATCTCAAGGGATGCCTATTGCATTTAGAAGGAAAGAGAGCCAGGCATGAATAGCAACAAAACATGCAAGTAACTGTAACTGGGAGCTTTTTATCAGTAATAGGAAAGATTTTTAAAATACAGTCAGTATACCTCTTTGATAATGGCCAAGCCTTGAGTATATCCTCGTGGTAACGCTGTGCAATATAGGCTTTCTTTTTCTCTCTAAAATTTGGAAAGGCAGGTGCTTCTGCATCTGCCGTTCCAGTAAAGAATCCCCTCTGTGTTCCCTGCACCTGATTCCTCTCTTTTCTCCAGCAGGAGGGATACTGTACTGGTGATGAGGGCGTGAGCCACAACACAGAGCAGCTAAATCAGGAAACAACCCTGAGACATGTGATGGGGAATATACCAGGGGTAAAAAGAAAAAAAAAAAAAAAAAAATCAATATTCAACCCCAAGCAGCTACATGTCAGCAAAGCAGACCAAAATTATTTTAAAAAAGCAGAGTTAAAAGAGACAGTGTGGAAGGGACAAGAACCACGCTGATGCAGCCAATTTATTTATGTAGAAGTACAGAGGTAAATCACGTGCTTATTTTTAAGAAGGCACTTTCTGAAAGTCAAGTCTTATTTTCAATGCCTACAATATAGGCTTCATGAACAGATCAGCAGTGATTTTTTACAAAGTGGGCCAAAGACTAGGAACCTGTCCTACAATCCAGACCACTACACAATGTATGGCACTACTGACAAAGAAACAATCCCTCAGTTGTCCTACAGATGTGATTTAAGGAAATGGAAAAACATTATTCAGTCAAACTGTTAAAATCTTTGATTTTTAACATATCTAATGCCACTAAGAATGTTACAGACTGCAGCAGAGTCTGGAAATGTTTCTGAATTAACATTTACACTGTATGAGGAAAATGTGGGTCCTTACTCAGCTAACTGACAGGCCAACAGCTGGACTTGGCAAATTCCATTTCACCTCCACAAAGAATGAGAGCAAATGAAAACACAAATCAGCAAACAACTAAATAACGTTACCTGGTCAGCTCTTAGACAGTGAAGACAGTCATTGAATGAGTATTTACAAACTAACAGTGTCTGAATCAGTACGCCTGGGAAGTTTGCAATGGGCATGTTTAACAAAAGCAGCAGTCCTTTGGGTGTGACCTGTAATGAGCGTTAATTTCAGTCACCCAGGTAGTCACACATGACAAACCTCTGTATACTTTGGAACAGAGAACACCAAAAATACTTTGGAGGCAAGACTGCCTGGAGCTGGTATATCCACATGTACCACACAACACAGTATAGAGATGCCTACCCCAATTCCAAAAGCTGTTGAGCCGTTGGCACAGAATTATGACGAATCAACACACCTCACCGCCCATTAAAGCTAATTCACTCAGACTTATGTCACCCCAATATGGCTATAATTGCTCCTGCCAATACAACTAGCACAGCTGGTGCTCTCTTTGGGATTTTTGCATTGTGCTCTACTGTACACCACAGACTTTCCACAAATTTGTCCAAGCTTCACCTCATGACTGATTATCACAACTTAGAACGTAAACTGCACAGTCTCAAAATCTTGCAGTCACTGATGATTCACAGAATTCAAATTCTGACATCTGTTCTTCAGCCAGAGTGCTCCTAAGCATGAACCAGTACTTCTGTAACAGCAAGATCAGATGTTCTCATTTAGAGAACACAGGGCCAAAAATCATCCTGGCAAAGATTTTCTTCATGCCATTTTTATCTCCAGCCTCTCTTGAGACTTCTCCATGCTTCTCATTTAAGCCCCAAGACAGGGAACATACTAATTTCCATCACTCCAGCAGAAGTACAGAATACAAGGTCCATACCTTCAGCTCTTGGACTCTGAGCTAAGGGAGTTTTCCCTGCAACAACAATGAACAGGAAGCGCATCTCCACTGTACATGACCCACAAGAGCAGCAGGCAAAGGAAGGGGTGAGAAAAAAGACTCTTGGAATCCCTTTGCCTCCCTTTTAAAAATGTGTAATTAATCACCTTACTGCAGGACAAACCTTGAACAAGGACCGCATCCCTGAGCTGGTCCTAAATGACTTGCTGTATCTGTATGGGACAAACTTATTACCTTCAATTCCCAAGACAACACAGTAGCCTTAGCAGGATCCTGCAGCCTAAATGTAAGACTCTGCTAACGCACTCTTGGCATCAGGGATCTCTGATCCCTTCTGTAGCATAGGTGGTAATTGTAAAGGAAAAGTCATGTGGATCCAGAGTGGGAAGTATTATACTTGCTGACATAGAGGGCTGGGAGTGAAGGGGAAGAAATGTTAACTGGAGGAGGTGAGGAAAAATTTTGAAAAAAGGTTTCCTCATGATGCTTTTGAAAATTCCTATGTGAAAAATTTGGTTATATCACCTTTCTTTTTACAAAAGCTTTGCGAGTTCTTCTCACTGACTTCTGAGAAAGAGAATTATTTTTATGCCTTTATTTAAAGAAAACAATTTAAAAGTATGAATGCAGAAATCTTAGAAAAAAATGTGTAGGTTGAAAGCTTACAAATTTCATGAAGTGTGGCAGTGATTAGAGTAAAATTGTATAAATTATATATGTGATAGCAATACTATTTTATAATTATTTCTACATCCTCAGGATAGTTTCATCATTACTCTTCTACAGAATCCACAGCCCAAATTCCACACTGCAGGATATCCACTTAGCACCAGTTCAGTACTTCACTGCAGTGCAGTAAGGTATTGTCTTACACTTCTGACATTCCAGAAGAATCTTCTTATTTTCTTATATATATTGTTTTAAAAAAATATATGCTATATCCATATATTTACATATAAACAAAATGTAGGACCTATATAGTCTAATAGATATCTTTGGCCACAGGGCTGGTTTCTCTAATAGAAGGCTACAGTAAGGTTTACTGAATCCAGCTGGCCTAGAATTGGTGAAATACTTAGATTAACTTTACACAGTGATATACATGCAAACTGCACTCTCATCAAGGATTTATATTTCTGTATCTACACTAAGTACTAAAAACCTACTCTAAAAGATTGCAGAAGTCAAACATTCACAGATAGGAAATGCCAACAGAAAAGATGTGTGAGGAATCCTGAGTCAAACTATTATGCTTTATGATAAAATCTTTGATTACATGAGTAAATGTCTTGAGGATCTCTGGTTCTGTCAGTGTATGTTATGCAAGTTGCTGCATTACTTCAAGAAGGATTAAATTACTGACTGTATAGTTTCAGACCTTCTGGAGCACTGCTATGTAGCTCCTTGCCACATGGGGAATAGTCATTGCCTCAGTGTGATGCTCATTTCCATAGTAATTGTTTCACAAACAAATTAATTATATCTTCCTAATACTACATTGAGACATAAGATGGAAATAGCAGAAAAACCCCAGAGGTTGTGAGTTCTTAGGACTGAAGGGCCAATCTCAAATAAGTAAAGTCAATAATGGAGGTAAGATCAAGAGGTAGGCAAAGCACGATAAATGATTAAAGGAGTCTTAAAAACTTACAGACTGATAGACTTTACATGCTCCAGAAGTTGCCAATTCCTCAGATTCTTAGGCCATCCTTCTAATACGATAGCATATTTCTCTATCTTGACTGGATCAGATGAAGTCCAAGGTAAGAGAAATGCAGATGGGCCAGTCTAAAATCATCATACTGCAGAGAAGATCTAGAAGAAAATATGAGCAATGAAATGTTATTAGCTATCCCATGGGCTAGGTAACAAGTGTTTATCTGGGATTTCAAAACTACGGACAACCTTTCTTACTCATTGGCCAGCAGTTTCTACAAAGTGTCTTGCAAGAAATACCAAAGTTCCAGTAGACTGCATCTTTTTTGATTCTGATCAGTAAACTTCCCATCATCAGTCAGTAATAGCCAAACATACTGGTTCCTGTTATCTTTCCCCTCCAGTTACTAAACGAACTATGAGCAATTTCAGCTGGAATAGGTCTAGAATCCATCTAGATGTTCCCATCTTCATGAAAGGAGTGACAACAACAAAATTACATTTTTCCTGTGGGAAAGTTTCAGTGAAGATTTGGCAACATCTACTTCTTCATATCTTCCTTGCATACACATCTTGAGCAGCAGTATATTTTACACAAAGAACCTTCCACATCATTCACCTTTTCTATAGGCAATCAAAGTACTATAGTAATGATGTCACATAAAAACCTGGATTCTCACATTTTATTCAGTCTCTTCTGTGTTTATTTATCTCCATTCTAAATGTAATTTAATCCGTTTCCATGCCCCACCAAATGATGTGGCAAGCTTGCAAATTATTTTAATTAGGACATATTTCTATTTTCTTTCTTTAAATGAGGACTTTGAAATATAAGGCAAGAATTTTGATCTCTTCTAAATCTCTCTATCAGCCAGCTGTTTTTTGGGGGGGAGGTTTGTTACTTTAAAACTGCGGAAGGACTTTTGAAACCTGCAAGCCTCTGTCACTGAATCACAAACAAGGTTTTAAAGTAAAGGAGGTGATACGGACAATTATTTTCTCAAGAATATTGAAATGAACAGTTACAAGATAATGATAATAATGTTGTTAACATTATCAAAAGAATCATAGAATCATAGAATCATAGAATGTTAGGGAATGGAAGGGACCTCGAAAGATCATCAAGTCCAATCCCCCTGCCAGAGCAGGAATGCCTAGATTATGCTACATAGGAACGTGTCCAGGCAGGTCTTGAATGTCTCCAGAGAAGGAGACTCCACAACCTCTCTGGGCAGCCTGTTCCAGGGCTCCGTCACCCTCACTGAGAAGTTTCTTCTCGAGTTTAAGCAGAACCTCTTATGTTCCAGTTTCAGCCCATTACCCCTTGTCCTATCAGTGGTTGTCACCGAGAAGAGCCTGGCTCCATCCTCGTGACACTCACCCTTGATATATTTGTAAACATTAATGAGGTCACCCCTCAGTCTCCTCTTCTAATACAACCCAGGATGCCATTGGCCTTCCTGGCCACAAGGGCACAGTGCTGGCTCATGGTCATCCTGCTGTCCACCAAGACTCCCAGGTCCCTTTCCCCTACACTACTCTCTAATAAGTCATTCCCCAACTTATACTGGAACCTGGGGTTGTTCCTACCCAGATGCAAGACTCTACATTTACCCTTGTTATATTTCATTAAATTTTTCCCCGCCCAACGCTCCAGCCTGTCCAGGTCTCGCTGAATGGCAGCACAGCCTTCTGGTGTGTCAGCCACTCCTCCCAGCTTGGTGTCGTCAGCAAACTTGGTGATAGTACTCTCTAGTCCCTCATCCAAGTCATCGATGAATATATTGAATAATACTGGTCCCAGTACCGGCCCTTGAGGGACTCCACTGGATACAGGCCTCCAACCAGACTCCGCCCCATTGACCACAACTCTTTGGCTTCTTCCCCTTAGCCAGTTCACAGTCCACCTCACTACCCAAGAGTCTAGAACACACTTCCTCAGTTTAGCAGC